>CM038682.1:559867906-560362630 GCA_021605205.1 Aegilops longissima
ATCATGAAAATTCAGATCAAGTTTCTCTTGAACTTCGTGAAAGTGTAAGTGCATCTAGTGCCTTAGTGATTTTGGTGGATTGAAGACTTATAGGTTAAGTAACTAATGCGTTTGTGAGTGTACACAGGTCTATAAGTCTATGAGGAGTTTGATATTTACTGAGAAAATCGACCCCTAAAAATGAAGTTCTTGTTGAAGACTTTGATATACGAAGACTTTACGAAGACTTTGAAAGTGAAGAAATTGGTGTGACCTTGAAGACTTGGTATTCGTTTGAGGAACATGAAGCGTGAAGACTTTTGTTTTGTGGTTTCATTTTCTATTTCTTGAGTCATAAAACACCGTCTTTGTTAAAGGGAAATTAGAAATACTAAGGAAAAATTTCCATGTGATGCTCAACTCAAAATCCTACACCTACCAATTCCTTGAGTGAAGCCTTTGGAAATCTCATACTGATTCAGTCAATTTCTTGATGTGAGAGGCAAGAAGTTCTTTTAGTGTTGAGAATTTATTCGGCGAGGAGTTAGGAATTCGCTTGGTCTGGATTGCCTACAGTGAGAACATGATAATACGAGGAATTTGAGATTCAAATTTCCGACCGTTCTTTTGTTCTTGGCATGCTGTCCCAAAATATCTTATCCACCTAACGGTCATATCATTGAAGGGCATTTATGTCTTATCATGTCGGGCTGCTCCCTAGGCTATAAATAGCCGCCCCTACAACCACTAGCTGGTTGGCTGCTCCGAAGAACTTGACACTTGTCATTTGAGAGCAACCCATCCTCTGAGGACTTTGGCGAAAATCATCAGTGAGGAAAAACCAAAAACCAAACCCTACAAACCCAAAGTGATTGAGCATCCTTTGAAGAAATTGATCCTGTGGATCCGGCGGCAATACCTTTGAAGACTGTGCTTCTTCCAGACGGTTAGGCGTCATGGTCTAGAAACATCAAGAGGAATTGTGGATCGTAGTGACCAAATGCTGTGAAGGTCTGGAAATCGCTGAAGACTTACCACAGTGATTGGGCGAGTCTGTGTGACCTTAGTTCAAGGAGAATCTGGTGAGGACTTGGTGTCTGAGCTGCGTGCTCAGCTATTTGGGTGTCCGGGACTGTGTGTCCTCGAGTTTAAATACTCGGCCGCTCAACAGGACGTACAAGCTGAGGCAGCAGTTGGAACTGGTCTACCAAATCATTGTCTTCACCAACCCTAACTGGTTCTATTTCCTCAACCCTTTCATTTCCTCATTCTTGTGTTGAGTGTTTGTTCATATATGTGTTTGAAGACTTTGGTGAAGACTTTCTCAATTTCCTCAGTTCAATTTCTTGATCTGTTTGTCTTCATCTTGTGGTATCCTGTGATTAAGCTTTACGTACTCTGTGCTAGTCTCCATTTCATCGTGATGACCATGCGTGTATTCTGTTATGCTTACTTACGAGTACTTATTCGCTGCAAGTAGTTCTTAGCTAAGAATTTCCTCACAACAAATTCCTCGATGAAGAATTCATAAAATCGCCTATTCACCCCCCTCTCTAGTCGATATAACGCACTTTCAATTGGTATCGAGCAAGGTACTCCATTGTTACGTGTGATTTTAGTTTAACCACCTAGAGTTTTAGTTATATGGGCGCCGCAGGTATGATCAAGGTCTCGGCAGGGTGTCCTACCTTTGATGGGACGGACTACCTCTTTGGAAGAACAAGATGCGAATGCATCTTGAAGCAATTGACAACGATCTACGGTATGTTGTGGAAAATGGTGTTCCCTCGGTCACACCTTCTCTGAATGCTGCTTGATGTGAAGAGATTCAAGCAACTCGATTCTCAGCGAAGAATATCATATGTGGCCATCGAGCAAAGGTCAATATGGAAGAGTGAGTGCTTTGGAATCTGCCAAGCTCATCTGGGACGGGATGTCCAAAGTGAATGAAGGAGTCTCAACTCAGCGTGACTCTCGAGTTGATGTTCTTGAATCTCTTCAACGCTTCAAAAGACTCGACAGCGAAAATTTTCAACAAACCTTGATCGCCTCCTTGACATCTCAAATGAGCTTCAAGCACTTGGCGCCTTGACATCACCGACCATGAAGTGGTGAAGAAATTATTAAGATAAGCTTGATTCCTCATTTGATACTCGGCATTGATGATACAAGGCGTCTGACTACAAGTCACTTGATCCTGCTGATATCCTCGAGAGGCTAAATACTCATGAGTTCGACTTGCTTTGAAAGAGATCTCTATGGTTCTAGCTATGGAAAAACACGTGCCACGAAGGCCAAGGCTGTGTCTGAATCGAGTGTGAAGACTACGGTAGTAGCCTTGGAATCCTAAAGAATTAGGCGAGGAGCTAGCTTTGCTCGTGAAGAAATTCTAGAAGTTCTCAAGGCGTGGTCGATTTGGAAAATCCTCAAGGCGGTGATTCCTCATCTAGTGACTATAAGAAGACTTTGTCACAAATGCAAGAAACCTGGTCACTACATCCAAGATTGTCCTCGGTGGGAAAAGCGAATTAAAGAAGAAGAAACACAAGGATTACAGATTACGATGGCGTGAAGAAGAAGAAGAAATCATCGAAATCTTCATCATCAAAATCCTCAAAGCCTTCTTCTCACAAGAAGAGCAACTCCAAAAAGGCTCGGGCATTCATTGGCAAGGAAATGGACTCTGAAGCTGAATTTGAGGAACATGAGGAAGAAGAGGCATCGGAAGAATCAGAGTGCAGTGTGGCAAGTCTAGCTCTACGCGCTCTGCTTTCGTCGACAAGTCCATCTTCAACTCTGAAGAAAATGACCTCACCAACAAAGCTGATGAAGATAGTGATGACTACACTCCACCTATTGCTTCATGGCAAAGGGTGCCAAGGTACTCAAATATACCTCCTCGAATCTAGTGAAAATGAATCGATGAAGATCTAAAGCCCGATTACTCAAAACTTGCTAAAATTGCTGTAAAACAACAAAGGGCTTTGGAAAGGTTCAAAACATGCTAGATAAGAGTGATGATATGTTAGGTGAAGAAATGGATCGCACTAAAATACAGTGAAAATCTTGAGACTTGGTCTAGGTTTGACAACCTTCAAGGTCATCATAACACTCTCTTATCGATCATGAGAAACTTTCTTATGAATTTCTTCAAAGCAAGATCTTGAGAAGCTAAGAGTGAGTTATGAAGATCTTGAAGGAGGAGCGATTCATTACTTGCTCAACAAATCAGCACTTCTCGGGAAGAATTTGTTCCTCCATGCTTAAAGTGCATCGAGCGTGAATCTGCTAATTCTTCACTGAATGTTCAAATGCTTCAAGCTGTTACAAATTCTTCACCTGCCTCTGCCATCACTAATTCCTCATCGAGGACATTGCTAGTATCCTTGACGATGCGGGGCTGAAGGAATTATACATGATAGGCATGTACAAAAGCCTCAAAGGGCATCGAGACTCTTTGTGATGTGCTTAAAAGCAGATCCTCAATAGGAACCCTAGGAAGAGGTATTGCCTTTGAGAGGAAACTCAATCTTGATGGAACATATTGGAAGCTTTGGCGGTATCCCAAAACCTCATGGGTTGCTGCAAAGGGACCTCGATTGATCCATCTAATTTATCTGACTTTACATGCGAATCTCCTCATTCTTGACGAGTCATTTGACTCCAACTATAAACTGTTCAAAAATCAGAATGGTGAAGTATTTGCTAGATATGTTGGCACTAAGCTGCGAGGAGCGGTTCCCTATGAAGAAAATCTAGGTTCCCAAGATGTGCCTTGAAAGTCTTCGTTGAATGTCCTCATGACACCACATGAAGAATAGGAACCCCGGATCAAATTCTTCATATGGACCAAATTCTTCATATGGATCCAAGTCCTCATACGGACCAAATTCCTCACGTGGATCAAATTCCTCAAAGGATCAAAGTCCTCATATGATTATCATCGTGCTAACAACTCTGTTTAGCGATGGGTAGAGCTAAGGGCTATGAATATGTGCATTATTCTTCAAACCAATATGTTCATAAGTCCTCGAAGAATTTCTCTGCTTATTCATATGCTTACCTAACCCTCTTATGTGAAGCGAAATGGATTAGCCTCTATGCCACCATTCTCATATGGTGCTCATGAGTGATGAACTCTTTGCCACCTTGGATGTGGGTGGTGAAGAAAAAGAACTAATCTCTTCTGCGAGGTCGAGGTCTCGGGCGTGCCTTAACGTCTGAAGAATTTCTTTAGGGACGACAAAATGCACGAAAGGGCGCAGGCTAACCATGATGAAATGAACTTTCATTTCACACGTCCTCCTCTTGCTTATCTGAATCTTGTTGATGAAATTCATCGATGAACTTGATATCATATTCTTCACGATGAAGTATATGAGATCGTAAGTTATACTAATTCATCTGCGGGATGATCAACCCAAAGCCACTAAGTGGGTTCTCGATAGTGGATGTACAAATCACATATTGGTGACAAGAATCTATTGATGGATGCTCCTTTATCACCGTCACATGAAGCATATCATCTTTCTTGACAAAGGCAAAAGTCGGGTATTGGGCCTCGGTAAGGTTGCGATCTCTAAGGACATACACATGGACAAAGTCATGCTTGTTGAGTCCTTAGGATACAACCTCATGTCGATCTCAATGCTTTGTGATCTTGATATGGTAGTTATCTTTGGCAAATATCGTTGTGTTGTGATTATGGGTGACAATTCCAAAGTCTTGAAGGCTTTAGGAGAGGAGACTTGTATATTGTTGACTTCTCTCTGAGGACCACAACCAGCCGTGTGTCTACTTGCAAAAGCTTGAGAAGGCTGGCTATGGCATCGGCGACTTGGTCCTTGAGGCATGAGGAATTTACTGCGCTTGCGAAGAAGAAGCATGTCATTGGCATTGAGAATGTCAAATTCCTCAAGAATCACTTGTGCGAACTGTGAAGCTGGAAAAATGACCAAGGCCAAGCATCCAGTGAAGACTATCATGACCACTACTCGTCCCTTGAATTGCTTCATGGACCTCTTTGGTCCCAATCATTACTCAGTTATCGTTAATGATGCATCTCTATATGGCTTTGTTGTTGATGATTACTCTCGTTACACATGGGTACACATTGTTACTTACAAAAATCAAGTGCGAGGAAGTCTTCAAACAATTTTCCTCGAGGGCTTCAACCAACTTTGGTGTGAAGATCAAGCACATCGGGAGTGACAATGGAACTGAGTTCAAGAATTCGGTCTTGATGCCTATCTTGATGAACTTGGTATTACTCATGAGTTATCTGCTCCTTATACTCCTCGGCAAAATGGCATCGTGGGGCAAAACAGAACTCTTGTTGAGATGGCTCGCACTATGCTTGATGAATACAAAGCGCCTAGTCGTTTATTGATGCAATTGATCTGCGTGCCACATCATCAACAGTATATCTTCACAAATTCTTCAAAAGACTGCCTATGAACTCCTCAGCGACAAGAAACCCAATGTAAGTTATTTCAAAGTCTTGATTGCTAAATGCTGGATTAGAGATCCTCATCACAACTCTAAATTTGCAGAAAGCACATGAAGGTTTATGCTTGGTTACGGAAAGGACTCGCACACCTCTGAGTCTTCAACATCACTCTTCACAAGATTGTTGACCTTTGTAGATGTGCAATTCGATGAAACTAATGGCTCACAAAGAGCACCTACCTACATGTTAGATGAACCCTTTTGAGGAATCTATCAAATTCAAAGGCAGCTGAGGATGTCATTCCTCTTGAAGAAAGCTGTTGAAGAATTCATTCTGTACGAAGAGCGTCGGTGATGCACTGAAGATAATCTTGAAGAAAATGGTCTTGAGGAAAATAATCAAATTCCTCGATGACAACCAGCTCATCCTCGCGTTGCAAAAGAAGTACAAGTGGAGAAGATCATCGATGACATTAAAGCGCCGAGTCCTCTCACGCTCAAAAGCTTCACATTTATCTAACTTTTGTGGGCACTATGCTTTTGTCTCTATCACAGAGCCCACTAAGGTAGATGAAGCATTCTGGGCAGTGGATTCAGGCTATGCAAGAAGAATTACATGATTCGAGCTCAACAATGTAAGGAGGCTGGTCAGCGTCCAGATCCTCATAAGCATAATATCATTGGCACAAAGTGGATCTACCGCAACAAGCAAGATGAAAATGGCCTTGTGGTGAGGAATAAAAGCGCGACTAGTAGCTCAAGGCTACACAGGTTGAAGGAATTGATTTTGATGAAACTTTTGCACTGTTGCTAGACTTGAGTCTATTGCATATTACTGCGCCTATACTAACCATCACAATATCACTTTATATCAAATGGATGTGAAAAGTGCATTCCTCAATGGTAAGCTTGAGGAAGAAGTATATGTTGCTCAACCCCGGTTTTGAAGATCCAAGAATCGACAAAGTCTTGAGACTCAATAAGGCTCTCTATGGCCTCAAGCAAGCCCCTCGGGCATGGTATGATACATTGAAGGAATTCTTCATGAAGAATGGCTTCACACCAGTTCACTCGACCCTACTCTCTTTACTAAATCTTATGATGGTGAACTGTTTGTGTGCCAAATATATGTTGATGATATTATCTTTGGCTGTCTTGACCAACGTTATAGTGATGAATTTGCCTATATGATGAGTGAAGAATATCAAATGTCTATGATGGGAGAGTTGAAATTCTTCTTAGGTCTTCAAATTAATCAACAACATAATGGCATATTCATATCTCGGAGAAATACCTCAAAGATGTCTGAAGAAATTGGCATGCAAGATTGCAAAGCGTCAAAATTCCTATGCCCACAAATGGCCATCTATGCTTGATGAAAATGGTATTGACTTGATCACAAGGTATACCGCTCCATGATTGGTTCTTTATTGTACTTATGTGCATCTAGGCCAGATATAATGCTTAGTGTTTGCATGTGTGCCCGATTTCAAGCTACAGAAGGAATCACACCATAAGGCTATGAAGCATATTCTTGATATCTAGCTCACACACCAACACTAGGATTATGGTACCCCAAGGGCTCTACTTTTGATCTCATTGGATATTCGACTCGACTATCTTTGGTGATCGTGTGGACCGCAAGTCAACATCTGGTACTTGTCATTTCCTCGGACGATCTTTGATGCATTGGTCCTCGAAAAGCGAGCTGCGTATCCTTTGTCTCTGCGGAAGCTGAATACATTCTTTGTTGGCTCGTGTTGTGCTCAATTCTTGTGGATGAAGCAAACTCTCAAGGACTACGGCATCAACGTGAAGAATGTGCCTCTCTCTTGTGACAATGAGAGTGCCATCAAGATTGCTCACAATCAGTTCAGCACTTTCGAAGACAAAGCACATTCAAATTCGTCATCATTTTCTTCGTGATCATGTGTTGAAGGTGACATCTCCATCGAGCATGTGAAGGCTGAAGAACAGCTAGCTGATATCTTCACTAAGCCCTTGGATGAGAAGAGATTTAGCAAGTTGCGGTGTGAGCTAAATATCTTAGAATCTTGAGACGTTCTTTGAAAAGGACACACATCCTAACACTTATGCAAAATTGATGACTTAGATGTGCAACACATGAATAAGCGTTTTCTTCAATCAATGAAGAATAACACTCTTAGTGTGAAGAAATTAATGAAGAATTTGATTCTCAGAACCCTCGACAATTATGCAGCGGTATGAAATCATCATTCTTATCTGATTGAGTCACGCCACCACCAAAGTTGAAAATCTTCAATTTGAGTTTTTCCTCATTTTGAAATTCTTGAGTTTTCAAATTCTTCAACTTTGCAAAATCTTCCTTTGTTTCCGTCGTCTTAATTCATTGGCTACATATATATATATATATATATATATATATATATATATATATATATATATATATATATATATATATATATATATATTTATATCCTCTGACATTCACTTATGGCTATTTCTTCAAGTCGCTTTTTACGCTAAGTGAATGTGATCGGACCCTTCCCCTCTATGCTATACTCAACCCAATCTATTACAAATTCTTCATGTGCGTTCTATTTTGAAACTTCGTTCAAAATCTTCCTTTGTGTCCTTGACAGCTGAAGAAATTGCGAGCGTAACTTTAAAACTGATCTTATCCAAACTTCGGTTTTGCCGCTCAAACCGTTCGCATCCCACGATGCATTATTTACTCATCCACAATCGAACACGATCTCCACTACGATGCGTGGATGACACATGTCGTGAAGGGAAATGGTCGAACACGTTAAGTCCTAAATCTTGGGCGATCCGTTTTTCACCATGTCTATAAATACCCTCTTCCCTTCCTCACTTCTTTTACTCCGCTCGACCTCTCTCTCCGCTCGAGCTCCTCAAACCCTAAGCGCCGCCGCTACTCCATCATCGCCGGTGAGGAAAAGCTTCCTGCCTCGACCTCGTCGCCCGGCGTACTCGCGCCCGACATGCGGAAATCCTCACTCCGCCGCGCCGTAGCTGTCTTCCTCCGCCAAGTTAGGGCGTGGAAGATCTGAGTGACGAACTTTCCAACTGTTCTTCCTAGTTAGTCGTGTTCTTCACTTGGGTAATTAAAGTTATTTTATTACTCGCTTTGGTTCTCAAACCTTCTTGAAAATCTTCAAAGGTGTTTATTCTTCAAATCTTCACATATGAACACCTCAAACAAAATATGCTCTTGATTCGTTTCTTTAAGCAATGATTTTCTTCAAGATTCCTCAATTGTGTGGATCCTTGATCTATACAACTCTGGAACCTAAGACAAAAAGCGCTTAGTGAAATTCTTCAAGGCTCATCTGGTCAAAATCCTCAAAACTTGTTTTTTGAAAAACCTTAGAGCGCATATGACCTCTCCAAATTCCTCGCAACTATACTCTGTTCACGGTACACATGTCATTCTTTGAATCACTAGGTTCTCATCAACTTAACTCATTTGCAGCGTTCCTCGAAGAAAAACTGCATACTTCTTGAGAGAACTCAATTGTTCATATTCCTCAAGCTGAAGAACATGGCAGACGGTAAGAAGCCACGAGAAAGGAGGAAAGAAACACGAGGTTATGACTGCGTTTGAAATCCACGAGGAAATCTATCTTGACTCTTGCACTGATGAAGAAAACAAAAATCAGCGCAAGGTGCGTATTCAGGAAGATTGAGCGGAGATGGGCACGGGAATGGAGGAATACAGATATGTGACTCCAAAGTACATGAAGAAATTAGCTCTCAATCCTCCATGCCCAAGAGCTCCATTGGCACCTGCCAAGTAGCTGATCCCACAAGCATCAAGCGTGGTGAGGACTTTCACGATGAATGGGCTAAGCGCCAAGCTAAATTGGCAAAACAAGCCAAGGAGGCGGTGAAGAAATTCAATGAGATTCAGCCACTGCTCACGCTCTTGAGGCCTCGGTCAAACCAAGGAAATCCATGCCAAAGAAGCCTGCTCATAAGCCAAGTGCTTCACCATCAGCGCCCTCACGGCCAAGTTCCTCGATAGCACCCTCAAAGAAAATTCCTCTGCTGCTTGCTGCTCACCAAAGTCCTCAACAGCTCCGTCAAAGTCTTGGTTCTGTGCACTGGCTACATGTCAAAGGACTGCTGGCTTCTCAATTGCCTCGGCGTTTCTACAAGTTCCTCGGCAGCTCCAATTTCATCATCGGCCCGACTCATTTGAAGACCAAAGCAACAGTGGGCGAGGTCCTCGGCCAAGCCAAAGAAGAAACAGGTTGCATTCCATGTGCCTTACGATGATGAAGCTTCGATGATGAACTTGCGGAAATCATCGAGACCGTCGAAAAGGCCGCTAGAGCCAAAGATGCGTTTGTGCCACTTTTTGTTGGATCGAAGAAAGTCCTCGACTATATTGATCTCAGGCACAAGGATCCCAATACCCCTATGCGACTTTCATCGACACTGGACAAAGTCATATGTTGACTCACTTCATCGCTGAAGAAAATGGAAGTTTGAGAAGGCAAGAGAAATCAAAAGGCTCAATCTGAAAGGAGAAGTTCTGAAGAAAAGCGTTGTCAAAATGACACGAGGAGCTTCTCAAGGTCGGAATGAAATCAAGACCTCGGCCAAAACTTGATTCCTATTATGCTGATTGGCAAGAGCCAAGTCCGATTAATCAATCGGCGAAGAAATTCACAAATGTTGCTGCCCCAATGCAACATGCAATTCCTCGAGTGAAGCCTCGGCTCAGCGGTGAAGAACATGCCGGCACGGCTGATGGCGTTCAGGCTGCTGATGAAAATGCTAGTTCGAGGGCTGATGATCCCATTCCAGCGGCTGAAGAAATTGCGGGGCATCCACTAGTGGTGCGCTGAAAAGCTGAAGAAGTCGAGGGCAAGCTGCATCGGTTGTGCTGAAGAAAATCAACCAAATTCCTCGGCTCCTCCTGCGTAACTGCAACTCAATTCTTCCATCGCCTGCGATGTGAAGAAAACCAAGAGCTGCGAGCGAGCTGCTTTGTGAAGAAAAGAAAGCATCAATTGCGTCGATTCTTGACTGCGAAGAAAATGAAGCCTATGACCAGCTCATTGAAAATCAATTGATGTTGTTCGATTTCCTCCGTGCCATCAAGGACCTTGTTCCTTTTGGAAGACTATGAGATCCCAATCGGATCGATGAAGACCATCATTCTGCTGCCCGTCGGGAGCAGATTGATGAAAAATTGAAGTGGGCGCCATCCCTTCAACCCGGTCATTTCCTCACCTATGCCTCGGTTCACGGTGAAGAGGTGGTGTTGAGAAGTGAAGATGAAGATGTGGATATAGGATGCACCACGGTGATGAATGATGACTTTTGGGAAAGTCGCATCCCAATACTCTCTCTTCACCCCACTCCAACAAATTCCTCGGTCCCTGCACAAACAGTCAAATGGACTCTGAAGAAACTCACCCCACTTGCTGCGTGCATGAAGAAATTCCTGCCACTAGTCTTTGATGAACTTTCTTCTTTGATCCTCGGTGCACTGTTGAGGAAGAAGAAATTCCTCGACTGAAGAACCTGAACTGCGATTCACGAGGTGGTGATGCAACTCAACGACACCCCTCTGCCCAAGCAAAGAATTCATTCTCAAGCAAACAAAAGTTCAAGGCTGATGATTTCTTTGCGAGCACGTATTCTTCTTGACTATAATCCATATGATTACGCTCGCATTAGGAAGAGGCGTTTACGGACTGCCAGCCAAGCCAACTTCTATTCCTCGGTGCTCTTCAACAAGGATAAAGTCTTGATCATGCTCATATTCCTCATGTGGACATGGAGTCTCTGCCGGGCTTTGAGCGGTCCTCGGTGTTCTTCACGGCGCGGGACTTTGAATTTCTGCTTGATATCTGTGTTGGAATGAAGAACTAATTCTTCAATTCTATACTACGCTGCACATCACGGAGGCGATGAGGCGTGAACTCATGGGTATTAGGCTGGATGTCTGAAAATACTCACTACAAGGCACCAACAAGCTGAATTGCTTCGTGCTCTACCACTCAGTCCTCCACTTGATGGTGCTCGTTGTATCTACAACGAACAGAACTTTCAAATCACTATATGCAAGTCTTGATGAAGCCTTTGAAGCCAAAGGCAGGCCCCAAGAACCAAATTCCTCATCAAGGAATTATATATGTGCCTCGGTGTCTACGGATTACAGCGAAGACAATGAGTCCTATCAAAGGCCACGACTTCGAATGATGAAGAAGTCGTTGGCATCATGAAGAATATGCTTTTCAACATCATCCATGGCGTTCCTTCGACTTCCATGATTTCTTCATGAGGACTCACGGCAAACATTGCTATGTCACCATTTGTTTGAAGCCTTATCGCCTTGGATAATGAGATTCATCGGGACAAGGTCTTCACTCAATTATAAGGCTGATACTTTGAACCCACTGCAGCTACTTGCCCCGATTGAAGTCCTCAAGCGGACATTTACCTCGGTGATGACAAGGGCAAGGCTACTCTTGTGATCGATGAAGGCATTCGTCCATTGGATGGACAATTTAGCAAAAGCAGCATCCTACTCCACCAATGATGACTCGCCACATGACTCTGCGCAAATACCTCGGTCAAGCAAAGTCCTCAAGCTCACGCACCGGTGATGGTGATCGTGAGTTACTCCTCGGTCTTCATCGGAAGGTTGATCGTAATCATAAATGGGTCAGCGTCGGTTTGGTTCATTTCTTCACAACATGACCTCAACACACAATGCGGTGAAGAAAAACCACTACTACCTCCATGAAACCTTCAAGCGCTTTGGGCTGTTCTTTCACATGTCTACGGTGAAGAAGAGGCGGCGGCAATGGGACTCAAGGAAGAATTTGGTAGTGCACCTCCTCGAAGAAATACAAGAAGGTCAAGTTCCTTCCTTGGTGGCCAGCTCCTATTCTTCATCTCGCAAGCTTGATGAAAATGAAGACTTGGGCGACACAGCGGCTGGTCCTACTTCAACAACCGACCCCAACAACTGGCTGGCGCTCCGTCCTCAACAGAAATTCTTGAGGCGTTAGTCCTCGGTTTGATCCTTTTGGTCATTCGATGACAAGGGGAGAAATATGAGTTAGTCTTCAAGCGGGTCTAGTTTATTGCCTATATCGATAATTTATTCTTGTTAAGTTACAACTCTCGTTCTTACGAAACTTTTATTGGATCGAGTTGTAATCTTAAACCCGATGGTGCTGATACTTTTGATGCATTATGCTCTTGAACTATGCTTGTTCCTCATTAATGCTATCCATACGCATGCTGAATTACATCAAGCACCATATTTCATCATGCATTTCAAATTCTTCATATTATATGTCAAATCGTGTATGAATTACAAGATATAGGGGAGATCTCCATGATTCAACTCTTCAAATGTGCATTGCCTCAAAAGCAAATTCCTCACTATGCACATCTTGGGGAGTTCTTCTATATCTTGCAATCAAATTCCTCATTATCGATATTTACACTTCATATGTTTATCCCGTTGAAAACTTAACCTATATTGTCATCAATCACCAAAAGGGGAGATTGTAAGTGCATCTAGTGCCCTTAGTGATTTTGGTGGATTGAAGACTTATAGGTTAAGTAACTAATCGTTTGTGAGTGTACACGGGTCTATAAGTCTATGAGGAGTTTGATATTTCTGAGAAAATCGACCCTAAAATGAAGTTCTTATTTGAAGACTTTGATATTACGAAGACTTTACGAAGACTTTGAAAGTGAAGAAATTGGTGTGACCTTGAAGACTTGGTATTCGTTTGAGGAACATGAAGCGTGAAGACTTTTGTTTTCGTGGTTTCATTTTCTCTTTCTTGAGTCATAAAACACCGTCTTGTTAAAGGAATTAGAAATACTAAGGAAAAATTTCCATGTGATGCTCAACTCAAAATCCTACACCTACCAATTCCTTGAGTGAAGCCTTTGGAAATCTCATACAGATTCAGTCAATTTCTTGATGTGAGAGCGAAGTTCTTACGGTATTTGAGAATTTATTCTGACGAGGAGTTAAAATTCGCCGGTCTGGATTGCCTACGATGAGAACATGATATACGAGGAATTTGAGATTCAAATTTCCGACCGTTCTTTGTCTTTGGCAATTGTCCCAAAATATCTTATCCACCTAACGGTCATATCATTGAAGGGCATTTATGTCTTATCATGTCGTGCTGCTCCTAGGCTATAAATAGGCGCCCCCTACAACCACTAGCTGGTTGGCTGCTCGAAGAATTTGACACTTGTCATTTGAGAGCAACCCATCCTCGAGGACTTTGGCGAAAATCATCAGTGAGAAAAACCCAAAACCAAACCCTACAAACCCAAAGTGATTGAGCATCTTGAAGAAATTGATCTGTGTGGATCCGGCGCTTATTACCTTTGAAGACTGTGCTTCTTCGAGACGGTTAGGCGTCATGGTCTAGAAACATCCAAGAGGAATTGTGGATCGCCGGTGACCAAGTCTGTGAAGGTGGAAAGTCGCTGAAGACTTACCACAGTGATTGGGCGAGTGCATGTGACCTTATTTCAAGGAGAATCGGTGAGGACTTGGTGTCTGAGCTGCGTGCTCAGCGGCTGGGTGTCGGGGCTATGTGTCCTCGAGTTTAAATACTCGGCCGCTCAACCAGGCGTACAAGCTGAGGCAGCAGTTGGAACTAGTCTACCAAATCATTGTCTTCACCAACCCTAACTGGTTCTATTTCCTCAACCCTTTCATTTCCTCATTCTTGTGTTGAGTGTTTGTTCATATATGTGTTTGAAGACTTTGGTGAAGACTTTCTCAATTTCCTCAGTTCAATTTCTTGATCTGTTTGTCTTCATCTTGTGGTATCCTATGATTAAGCTTTACGTACTACTGTGCTAGTCTCCATTTCATCGTGATGACCATGCGTGTATTCTGTTATGCTTACTTACGAGTACTTATTCCGCTGCAAGTAGTTCTTAGCTAAGGAATTTCCTCACCGACAAATTCCTCGATGAAGAATTCATAAAATCGCCTATTCACCCCCTCTAGTCGATATAACGCACTTTGGTGAGGTCGACGAGTAAGATCCGCACCGAGTGATGCGGTAATCCTATTGCGGAAGTCATGTTACTTGACCACGGCGAACCTCACGAACTATGAGAGCGATGATGAGCCCAGATTCCATAAAATGGCTAGAAGCCATGAAATCTGAGATGGGATCCATGTATGAGAACAAAGTATGGACTTTGGTTGACTTGCCCGATGATCGGCAAGCCATTGAGAATAAATGGATCTTTAAGAAGAAGGCGCTGATGGTAATATAGCTGTCTGTAAAGCTCGACTTGTTGCGAAAGGTTTTCGACAAGTTCAAGGGGTTGACTATGATGAGACTTTCTCACCGTGGCGATGCTTAAGTCATCCAGAATCATGTTAGCAATTGCTGCATTTTATGTTTATGAAATTTGGCAAATGGATGTCAAAACTGCATTCTTGAATGGATTTCTAGAAGAAGAGTTGTATATGATGCAACGGAAGGTTTTGTTGATCCAAAGGGGCTAACAAAGGGTGCAAGCTCGGCGATCAATTTATGATGCAGTGCAAGCCTCTCGGAGTTGGAATAAGCGCTTTGATAGTGTGATCAAAGCATATGGTTTTATCTGAGACTTTTGGAGAAGCTGTATTTACAAGAAAGTGAGTGGGAGCTCTGTAGCATTTCGATATTACATGTGGACGACATATTGTTGATTGGAAATGATATAGAATTTCTGGATAGCATAAAGGATACTTGAATAAAAGTTTTTCAATGAAAGACCTCGGTGAAGCTGCTTACATATTGGGCATCAAGATCTATAGAGATAGATCAAGGCGGCTTGATTGGACTTTCACAAAGCACATACCTTGATAAAATTTTGAAAAAGTTCAAAATGGATCGAGCAAAGAAAGGATTCTTACATGTATTACAAGGTGTGAAATTGAGTTAGACTCAATGCCCGACCACAATGAAGAAGATAGAGAAAATGAAAGGTGTTCCCTATGCTTCAGCCATAGGCTCTATCATGTATGCAATCTTGTGTACGGACTGGCGTATGCTTAGCAATAAGCTTGGCAGGAAGGTACCAAAGTAATCGAGTGGATCACTAGACAGCGGTCAGAACATCACTGAAATACACGAAAGGACTAAGGATATGTTTCTCGTATATGGGGGTGACAAAGAGCTAGTAAGTAAATGGTTATGTCGATGCAAGCTTTAACACTGATCGGACGATTCTAAATGCATAAACGGATCGTATTTTTATTAAGCGGTGGAGTTGTTGGTTGGTGCAGTTCTAAACAAAGCGTCGTGGCGGGATCTACATGTGAAGCGGAGTACATAGCTGCTTGGAAGCGGCAAATGAAGAATGCGGATGAAAGAGTTCATTTCCGATCTAGGTGTCATACCTAGTGCATCGGGACCAATGAAGATCTTTGTGACAATCTGGTGCAATTGCCTTGGCAAGGAATCCAGATTTCACAATGAGGACCAAGCACATAAAGAGGCGCTTCAATTCCATCGGGACCAAGTCGGTGGGAGACATAGAGATTTGCAAGATACATACGGATCTGAATATTGCAGACCCGTTGACTAAGCCTCTTCCACGAGCAAAACATGATCGGCACCAAGACTCCATGGGTGTTAGAATCATTCTTTGTGTAATTTAGATTATTGACTCTAGTGCAAGTGGGATCTTGAAGGAAATATGCCTAGAGGCAATAATAAAGTTATTATTTATTTCCTCATATCATGATAAATATTTATTATTCATGCTAGAATTGTATTAACCGAAACATGATACATGTGTGAATACATAGACAAACATATAGTCACTAGTATGCCTCTACTTGACTAGCTCATTAATCAAAGATGGTTATGTTTCCTAACCATAGATATGTGTTGTTATTTGATTAATGGAATCACATCATTAGGAGAATGATGTGATTGACATGACCCATTCCGTTAGCCTAGCACTTGATCATTTAGTATATTGCTATTGCTTTCTTCATGACTTATACATGTTCACTGTAACTATGAGATTATGCAACTCCGTTTACGGAGGAACACTTTGGGTGCTACCAAGCGTCCTAGCATAACTGGGTGATTATAAAGAGTACTACAGGTGTCTCCAAAGGTACATGTTGGGTTGGCGTATTTGAGATTAGGTTTTTCACTCCGATTGTGGGAGAGGTATCTCTGGGCCCTCTCGGTAATGCACATCACTATAAGCCTTGCAAGCAATGTAGCTAATGAGTTAGTTACGGAATGATGCATTACGTAACGAGTAAAGAGACTTGCGATGTGAGATTGAACTAGGTATTGGATACGGCGATCGAATCTCGGGCAAATAATTATACCGATGACAAAGGGAACAGCGTATGTTGTTATGCGGTTTGACCGATAAAGATCTTCGTAGAATATGTAGGAGCCAATATGAGCATCCAGGTTCGCTATTGGTTATTGACCTAGAATAGTTCTAGGTCATGTCTAAATAGTTCTCGAACCCGTAGGGTCCATGCGCCGCAACGTTACGATGGCGGTTTTATTATGAGTTTATAAGTTTTGATGTACGAAGATTGTTGGAGTCCGGATGTGATCACGGACATGGCGAGGAGTCTCGAAATGGTCGAGACATAAAGATTGATATATTGGAAGCCTATATTTGGATATCGGAATGGTTCGGGTGAAATCGAGATTTTACCGGAACAGAGGAGTTACGGAACCCTCCGGGGATAATGGGCCTTAGTGGGCCATGAGGGAGAGAAGGAGGGCGGCGGGGGCAGGCCGCCTCCCTAGTCGAATAGGACAAGGAAGGGCGCCCCTTTCCTCTTTCCTCCCCTTTCCTTCTCCAACAAGGCAAGAGGGAGTCCTACTCCCGGTGGGAGTAGGACTCCTCGGCG
Organism: Aegilops longissima; assembly: GCA_021605205.1. Classification (NCBI taxonomy): domain Eukaryota; kingdom Viridiplantae; phylum Streptophyta; class Magnoliopsida; order Poales; family Poaceae; genus Aegilops; species Aegilops longissima. The sequence goes on from CM038682.1 coordinate 559,885,239, forward strand.
CACCTGCCAGGGGCGGCCGCACCTCCCCTCCTCCTTTATATCACAGGGGCAGGGGCACCCCAGAACACACAAGTTGATCTACGGTTGTTCCTTAGCGTGTGCGGTGCCCCCTCCACCATATTTCACCTCGGTCATATCGTCGCGGAGTTTAGGTGAAGCCCTCGCCCGGTAGAGCATCATCATCGTCCTGCGCCGTCGTCTTGTGGAACTCATCCCGACACTTTGCTGGATCGGGTCGGGGATGCGTCATCGAGCTGAGCGTGTGCTGAACTCGGAGGTGCCGTCGTTCGGTACTTGGATCGGTCGGATCGTGAAGGCGTGCGACTACATCAACAGCGTTGTCATAGCGCTTCCGCTTACGGTCTACAAGGGTACATGGACAATACTCTCCCTCTCGTTGCTATGCATCACCATGATCCTTGCGTGTGCGTATGAATTTTTGAAATTACTCGTTCCCCAACATGAGCGATAACCCAAAACCTCATGGGTTGCTGCAAAGGACCTCAGTTGATCCATCTAACTTATCGGCTTTACATGTGAATCTCCTCATTCTTGATGAGTCATTTGACTCAAACTATAAACTGTTCAAAAATCAGAATGGTGAAGTATTTGCTAGATATGTTGGCACTAAGCTGAGAGAGCAGTTCTCCTATGAAGAAAATCTGGGTTCCCAAGAAGTGCCTTGAAAGTCTTGGTGAATGTCCTCATGACACCACCTGTGAAGAATAGGAACCCCAGATCAAACTCTTCATATGGACCAAATTCTTCATATGGATCCAAGTCCTCATCGGACCAAATTCCTCACATAGATCAAATTCCTCAAAGGATCAAAGTCCTCATATGATTATCATCGTGCTAACAACTTCTGTTTACGAGTGTAGAGCTAAGGGCTATGAATATGTGCATTATTCTTCAAACCATTATGTTCATAAGTCCTCGAAGAATTTCTCTGCTTATTCATATGCTTACCCTAACCCCTCTTATGTGAAGCGAAATGGATTGGCTTCTATGCCACCATTCTCATATGGAGCTAAGTGAGTGATGAACTCTTTGCCACCCCTTCAGATGTGGGTGGTGAAGAAAAGAACTAATCTCCTCTGCAGGGTCAGGTCTCGGGCGTGCTTTAATGTACGAAGAATTTCTTTGGGGCACGACAAAATTACTGAAAGGGCCTTGAGCTAATCATGAAGAAATGAACTTTCATTTCACGTCCTCATCTTGCTATCTTTGTTTCTTTGCTTGATGAAATTCATCGATGAAATTGATATCATGTTCTTCAGCGATGAAGTATATGAGATCGTAAGTTGCACTAATTCATCTGTGGGATGATCAACCCAAAACCAATGAGTGGGTCCTCGATAGTGGATGTACAAATCACATATTGGTGACAAGAACCTATTGATGGATGCTCCATTATCACCTTCACATCTGAAGCATATCATCTTTCTTGACTAAGGCAAAAGTCGGTATTGGGTCTAGGTAAGGTTGCGATCTCTAAGGACATACACATGGACAAAGTCATGCTTGTTGAGTCCTTAGGATACAACCACATGTCGATCTCTAATGTTGTTGTCATTGGCAAATATCGTTGTGTTGTGATTATGGAAGTGACAATTCCAAAGTCTTGAAGGCTTTAGGAGAGGAGACTTGTATATTGTTGATTTCTCTGAGGACCACAACCAACCGTGTGCCTACTTGTAAAAAGCTTGAAGGCTGGGTATGGCATCGACGACTTGGTCACGCAGGCATGAGGAATTTACTGCGCTTGCAAAGAAGAAGCATGTCATTGGCATTGAGAATGTCAAATTCCTCAAGGATCACTTGTGTGGAGCTGTGAAGCTGGAAAAATGACCAAGGCCAAGCATCCGGCAAAGACTATCATGACCACTACTCGACCATTGAATTGCTTCACATGGACCTCTTTGGTCCTAATCATTACTCAGCGAGTCACTAATGATGCATCTCTATATGGCTTTGTTATTGTTGATGATTACTCTCGTTACACATGGGTACACATTGTCACTTACAAACATGAAGTGCAGGAAGTCTTCAAGCGATTTTCCTCGAGGATTCAACCAACTTTGGTGTGAAGATCAAGCACATCGGGGAGTGACAATGGAACTGAGTTCAAGAATTCGGTCTTGATGACTATCTTGTTGAACTTGGTATTACTCATGAGTTATCTGCTCCTATACTCCTCGGCAAAATGGCGTCGTGGGCGCAAGAACAGAACTCTTGTTGAGATGGCTGCACTATGCTTGATGAATACAAAGCCTCGTCGTTTTTGGATTGATGCAATTGATACGCGTGCCACATCATCAACAGTATATCTTCTAAATTCTTCAAGAAGACGCCTATGAACTCCTCACTAACAAGAAACCCAATGTGAGTTATTTCAAAGTCTTGATTGCTAAATGTTGGATTAGAGATCCTCATCACAATGCTAAATTTGCACCAAAAGCACATGAAGGTTTTATGCTTGGTTATGGAAAGGACTCTCACACCTCTGAGTCTTCAACAGCGCTCTTCACAAGGTTGTTGAAAGCTGTAGATGTCTTGATTCGATGAAACTAATGGCTGCAAAGAGAGCACCTACCTTCTGTGATAGATGAACCAACTTTTGAGGAATCTATCAAGTTCAAGGACAGCGAGGATGTCGTTCCCTCTTGAAGAATCTGCTGAAGAATTCATTCCGAGCGCGAAGAACATCGGTGATGCACTGAAGATAATCTTTGAAGAAAATGCTGATCAAATTCCTCGGCGACAACCAGCTCATCCTCGCGTTGCAAAAGAAGTGCAAGTTGAAAAGATCATCGATGACATTGAAGCACCAGGTCCTCTCACGCTCAAAAGCTTCACATTTATCTAACTTTTGTGGGCACTATGCTTTTGTCTCTATCATAGAGCCCACTAAGGTATATGAAGCATTTACGGAGCTGGTGGATTCAGGCCATGCAAGAAGAATTACATCATTTGAGCTCAACAATGTCAGGGAACTGGTCAGCGTCAGATCCTCGCAAGCATAATATCATTGACACAAAGTGGATCTACCGCAACAAGCAAGATGAAAATGGCCTTGTGGTGAGGAATAGGAGCACGACTTGTAGCTCAAGGCTACACAGAGTTGAAGGAATTGATTTCGATGAAACTTTTGCACTGTTGCTAGACTTGAGGCTATTACATATTACTTGCTTATGCTAACCATCATAATATCACTTTATATCAAATGGATGTGAAAAGTGCATTCCTCAATGGTAAGCTTGAGGAAGAAGTATATGTTGCTCAACCCCAGGTTTGAAGATCCAAAGAATCCGACAAAGTCTTGAGACTCAACAAGGCCCTCTATGGCCTCAAGCGGGCCCTCGAGGCGTGGTATGATACTTTGAAGGAATTCTTCATGAAGAATGGCTTCACACCCGACTCACTCGACCCTACTCTCTTTACTAAATCTTATGATGGTGAACTGTTTGTGTGCCAAATATACGTTGATGATATTATGTTTGGTTGTCTTGACCAGCGTTATAGTGATGAATTTGCCTTTATGATGAGTGAAGAATATCAAATGTCTATGATGGGAGAGTTGAAATTCTTCTTAGGTCTTCAAATTAATCAACAGCGCAATGGCATATTCATATCTCGGAGAAATACCTCAAAGATGTTACGAGGAAATTGGCATGCAAGATTGCAAAGGCGTCAAAATTCCTATGCCCACAAATGGCCATCTATGCCTTGATGAAAATGGTATTGACTTGATCACAAGGTATACGCTCCATGATTGGTTCTTTATTGTACTTATGTGCATCTAGGCGGATATAATGCTTAGTGTTTGCATGAGTGCCCGATTTCAAGCTACACCAAAGGAATCACACCATAAGGCTATGAAGCATATTCTTGATATCTAGCTCACACACCAACACTAGGATTATGGTACTCCAAGGGCTCTACTTTTGATCTCATTGGATATTACGACTCGACAATCTTTGGTGATCGTGTGGACCATAAGTCAACATCTGGTACTTGTCATTTCCTCGGACGATCTTTGGTCTGTTGGTCCTTGAAGAAAGCGAACTGCGTATTTTGTCTACTGCGGAAGCTGAGTACATTGTTGCTGGTTCTTGCTGTGCTCAATTGTTGTGGATGAAGCAAACTCTCAAGGACTACGGCATCAACGTGAAGAATGTGCCTCTCTCTTTGTGACAATGAGAGTGCCATCAAGATTGCTCACAACCAGTTCAGCACTTTCGAAGACAAAGCACATTCAGATTCGTCATCATTTTCTTCACAATCATGTGTTGAAGGGCGACATCTTTATTGATCATGTGAAGGCGAAGAGCGGCTGGCCGATATCTTCACAAAGCCCTTGGATGAGAAGAGATTTAGCAAATTGCGGTGTGAGCTAAATATCTTAGAATCTTGATATGTTCTTTGAAAAGGACACACATCCGACACTTATGCAAAATTGATGACTTAGATGTGCAACACATGAAGAAAGCGTTTTTTCAATCAATGAAGAATAACACTCTAAGTGTGAAGAAATTAATGAAGAATTTTATTCTCAGAACCCTCGACAATTATGCAGCGGTGTCTGAAATCATCATTCTTACGGTGGGACCGCCACCACCAAAGTTGAAAATCTTCAATTTGAGTTTTCCTCAGCTTTGAAATTCTTCAACTTTGCAAAATCTTCACTGTTTCCGTTGTTTTTCTTCATTGGCTATATATATATATATATATATATATATATATATATATATAGGAAAATCCATCCTACCACCGGTGGTAGTTACCCCACATGTCTCATATACTACCATATGGTACTATATATACAATTTTATTATTTTAAATATGTTCATATACTATATTTAAGATATTTCAAAGCAAGTTACATGAAAAAATTGCATATGAGCCCATAGTTTTTGTTATATTTGTAAAATCGTACATATTTATGCGTAAAAAAACATACTCAAAAATGGTACATACTACCTAAAATTAGTATATATACTACCTAATCATTGTTATATACTACATACTACGTACATACTCTAGGTTTTGACAGATACTACATACAACATACAAAAGCATAAGTAGTGGTAACTACCACTGCTTGTAGAAACATTTGTCCTATATATATATATATATATATATATATATATATATATATATATATATATATATATATATATATATATATATATATATATATATATATATATATATATATATATGGGTTTATGTCCTCTACAGCATTCACTTATGGCTATTTCTTCAAGTTGCTTTTTCTGCTAAGTGAATGTGATCGGACCCTTCCCCCTCTATGCTATACTCAACCCAATCTATTCACAAATTCTTCTTGTGCGTTCTATTTGAAACTCGTTCAAAATCTTATATGTGTCCTTGTCAGCTGAAGAAATTGCGAACATAACTTTTAACTTATCTTATCCAAATTTTTGGCTTTGCCACTCAAACCGTTCCGTATCCCGATAGACTTATCTATTCACCCACGATCTCCACTTTTGATGCGTGGGTGACACATATCAGCGAATGAGAAGAATTCGAGGCACGTTAGTCCTAAATCTTTGGGCGAACAATTTTTTTCTGCGACTTTAAATACCCCTCTCCCTTCCTCACTTCCTTTACTCCATTCGACCGCTCTCTCTCTCTCTCTCTCGCTCGAGCTTCTCAAACCCTAAGCGCCGCTGCTACTCCATCGTCGCCGGTGAGGAAGAGTTTCCTTTGCCTCGACCTCGTCGTCGTCGTAAACTTCGGGCGACAGCGGAAATCCTCACTCCGCCGCCGCCGTGGTTGTCTTCCTCCGCCGAGTTAGGCGTGGAAGATCTGAGCCCAGCGAGCTTTGAATCTACACTTCTCGATTCGCCGTGTTCTTCATCGGCGTTCCTCGAAGAAGTTGCATACTTCTTGGAGAATTCGATTGTTCAAACTCCTCAAGCTGAAGAATATGGCGAGCGGTAAGAAGCCCGAGAAAGGAGGAAAGAGGCTGAGGTCATGGCTGCTTTTGAAATACACGAGGACATCTATCTTGACTATTGCACACACTGATGAGGCTAAGTTCGGAAAGGAGAACAAATATCAGCGCAAGGTCTTATCTGAGAGGATTGAAAGGAGATGGGCAAGAGAATGGAGAATGCAGGTATGTTACTCCAAAGTATATGAAGAAATTCACATAATCCTCCATGCCCAAGAGCTCCATTGGCTTTTGGCAAGAAAGTGACCCCACCGACATCAAGCGTGGTGAGGATTTTTCTGAAGAATGGGCCAAGCGCCAAGCCAAGTTGGCGAGACAAGCCAAAGAAGCGGTGAGGAAATTCAATGAAGACTACGTCTGCTGCTGCCCACTGAGGCCTCTGTCAAGCCTAGAAAATCAATGGAAAGAAGCCGCTCAAAGCCAAGTGCTTCACCGACAATGCCCTCACGGCCAGATTCTTCAAAGCCCTCACGGCTAGTTCCTCATCTGCTCCTGCTCCTCCAAAATCCTCGGCTCCTCCTCCAAAGTCCTCGGCTGCTCGGCAAAGTCCTCGGCACTGTACATCAGCCCACGTGCCAAGGGACTGAGCATCTCTATTGCCTCTGGTGTCTCGCAGGTTCCTCGGCTGCACCAAATTCTTCATCAGGGCCCACCTCTTTGAAGAAAAAAGGCAGCAGCTGGGCGAGGCCCTCGGCCAAGTCCGAAGAAAAGCAGTTGCTTTCAAGTGCCATCGGCGATGATGAACTTGCGAAATCATCGAGAGCAGACAAGAGGGCGCTAGAGCCAAAGGCACACTGTGCCCTTTTTTTGGATCAAGGCGATCCTCGAGTACATTGATCTCGGCACAAGGATCCGAGACACCCCTATGCCCGATTTTCATTTGACTCTGGACAAAGTCACATCTTGACCCATTTCATCACTGAAGAAATGGAAATTTGAGGCAGCTAGGCGAGATCAAGAAGGCTCGATTCAGGAAAGAAAGTTCACGAGGAAAAGCGTTGTCAAAATGACAGCGATGATCTCCTCAAGATCGATCTGAAATCAAATCCCTCGGCGATGACTTTGATGCCTACTATCTTTGTTGGCAAGGAGCCAAAGTCAGATTTGTCAACTGACTAAGAAATTCACCAATGTTGCGGCTCGGCGCAACAAGAAGTTCCTCGAGGCTAGAGCCTCTGCTCAGCCCTCTTGAAAAACATGCCGGCACGGTGATGATTTTCAGCACTGCTAAAGAAAATGCTAGTTCGAGGCTGATGACTCCATTCCGGCCGCTGAAGAAATTGCGGAGCATCCACTAGTAGTGCGCTGAAGAAACTGAAATTGTCGAGAACAAGCTGCATCGATTGCGCTGAGAAATTCAAACAGATTCCTCGGCTCCTCCGCGCCTACACCAACTCCTATCCTTCCATCGCATCAGATGTGAAGAAGACCAAGGCTGCTGAGGCGAGCTGCAGTGAAGAAAAGAAAGCATCGGCTGCTTGAATCTTGACTCAAAGAAGATGAAGCCTATGACAAGCTCGTTTGAGAATCCGATTGATGTTGTTCCGATTTCCACCATGCCATCAAAGGACCTTGTTCCTTTCGGTGAAGAATATGAGATTCTAAGCGGATCGATGAAGAAAATCATTACGCTGCCCGTCGAGCAGATTGATGAAGAAATTGAAGTGGATGCGATCCCTTCTACACTGTTGTATCCTCACCAATGCCTCAGTTCACAGCTGAAGAGGCTGGTGTTGAATAAATTGAAGATGAAGACGTGGATATTGGATGCACTATGCCTGTGATGAATGATCACTTTTGGGAAAGTCAGCATCCCAATTCTCCACTCTTCACCCCAATACAACAAATTCCTCGGTCCCTGCTGCTTGAGTTCAAATGGGCTCTGAAGAAACTCATCCCACCTAAATGCATGCATGAAGAAATTCCAGCCACTAGTCTTTGAAGAACCTCTTTGGTCTTGATCCTTTGAACACTGTGAGACCGCAAATGAAGAGAACAGAAAATCCTCGGCCGAAGAACCTGAGATTGCGATTCACGAGGTAGTGATGCAACTCATGACACTCCTCTTGCCAAAACCAAAGGATCCATTCTCGCGCAAGCAAAAGTTCAAGGCTGAAGACTTCTTTGGCGAGCATGTTTTCTTCTTGATTACAACCCTTATGATTACGCTGCGCATAAGGAAGAGGCGTTTACGGACTGCTAGTCAAGCCAATTTCTATTCCACGGTGCTATTAAACAAAGACAAAGTCTTGATCATGCACACATTCCTCACGTGGACATGGAATCTCTGCCGGGCTTGAGCCAGTCCTCGGCGTTCTTCACGATCTTTGGATTGCTGAATTTCTGCTGACATCTGTAATTGGAATGAAGAACTCATTCTTCAATTCTATCTGACGCTGCACATCACAGAAATTGCGAAGATGTGAACTCATGGGTGCTGGGTGGATGTCGAGAAAATACTCACTACAAGGCACCGGCAACTGAATTGCTTCGTGCCCTTCCACTCGATCCTCCCTTGATGGTGCTCGTTGCATCTACAATGAACTGAGCTTACTAATCATTACATGCAAGTCTTGATGAAGCCTTTGAAGCGAGGTAGGCCCCTCGAACCAAATTCCTCGTCAAGGAATTCTTGTATGTGCCTCGGACTGTCTATCGCATTACAGCGAAGACAATGGAGTCCTATCAAAGGCCACGACTCAAATGATGAAGAAGTCATTGGCATCATGAAGAATATGCTATTCAATATCATTCATGGCGTTCCGTCAACTTCCATGATTTCTTCATGAGGACTCTGGCGAATATTGCTATGTCACCATTTGAGTGAAGCCTTATGCACCATGGATTATGAGGTTCATCGGGACAAGGTCTTCACTCAATTACAAGGCTGATACTACGAACCACTGCAGCTACTTGCCTCCAATAGAAGTCCTCAAGCGGACATTTTCCTCGGTGATGACAAAGGCAAGGCAAGCTGCTATGATAGATGAAGGCATTAGTCCATTGGATGGTCAATTTAGCAAGGCTGCATCCTACTCCACCAATGGCGACTCGCCACACATGACTCTGCCGCCCACAACTATGCCAAGCAAAATCCTCAAGCCACGGCACCGGGGTGATGGTGATCGAGAAGTTACTCCTCGGTCTTCATCAGAAAGTTGATCGCAATCATAAATGGGTTAAGCGTCAGTTTGGTTCAATTCTTCACAACATGACCTCAACACACAATGCAGTGAAGAAAAACCAATACTACCTCCATGAAACCTTCAACCGTGCACAGGCTGTTCTATCTCATGTCTCTGGCGGAAGATCTGAAGAAAATGGGTCTCAAGGAAGAATTTGGTGGTTTGCACCTCCAGAAGAAATTCAAGAAGGTCAAGGTTCCTTCCTTGGTGGCCAGCTCCTATTCTTCATCGCGTGACAACGATGAAAAGGAAGACTTGGGCGACAACTGCGGCAGGCCCTACTCGACAACCGACCCGACAACGGCTGGCGCTCCACCATCAACTTGATATTCTTGAGCGTTAGTCCTCGGTTTGATCCTTTTGGTCATTCGATGACAAAGGGAGAAATTTGAGTTAGTCTTCAAGCGGGTCTATTATATGGGTGTTTTTCTGCTAAGTCACAACTCTCGCTCTTCTGAAACTTTTATTGGATCGAGTTGTAATCTTAAACCTGATGGTGCTCTGATACTTTTGATGTGTACCTCTGCATGCTTATTCTTCGTTATATGTTAAAACACGCATGCTGAATTACATCAGCCACCACATTTCATCATGCATTTCAAATTCTTCATATTATATGTCAAATGCGTGTATGAATTACAAGATATAGGGGGAGATCTCCATGATTCAACTCTTCAAATGTGCATTGCCTCAAAAGCAAATTCCTCACTATGCACATCTTCAGGGGGAGTTCTTCTATATCTTGCAATCAAATTCCTCAATATCAGTATTTACACTTCATATGTTTATCCCCGTTGAAAACTTAACCTATATTGTCATCAATCACCAAAAGGGAGATTGTAAGTGCATCTAGTGCCCTTAGTGATTTTGTGTATTGAAGACTTATAGGTTAAGGGACTAATGTGTTTATGAGTGTACACAGGTCTATAAGTCTATGAGGAGTTTGATATTCTGAGAGAAAGTCGACCCTAAAAATGAAGTTCTTGATGAAGACTTTGGTATTACGAAGACTTTACGAAGACTTTGGAAGTGAAGAAATTGGTGTGACTTGAAGACTTGGTATTCATTTGAGGAACATGAGCGTGAAGACTTTTGTTTTCGTAGTTTCGTTTCTCTTTCTTGAGTCATAGGAAACACCGTCTTTGTTAAAGGAAATTAGAAATACTAAGGAAAAATTTCCATGTGATGCTCAACTCAAAATCCTACACCTACCAATCCCTTGAGTGAAGCCTTTGGAAATCTCATACAGTTCAGTCAATTTCTTTAGTGATAGAGGCGAAGTTCTTACAGTCCTTGAGAATTTATTACGGCGAGGAGTTAGGAATTAGCCGGTCTTGGATTGCCTACGATGAGAACATGATAGCCACGAGGAATTTGAGAGTCAAATTTCCGACCGTTGTTGTGTTCTTTGACTGTCCCAAAATATCTTATCCACCTACGGTCATATCATTGAAGGGCATTTGTGTCTTATCATTTCGGGCTGCTCCCTAGGCTATAAATAGCCGCCCCTACAACCACTAGCTGGTTGGCTGCTCCGAAAGCTGACACTTGTCATTTGAGAGCATCCCATCCTCAAGGGACTTTGGCGAAAATCATCAGTGAGGAAAAACCCAAACCAAACACCTACAAACCCAAAGTGATTGAGCATCCTTGAAGAGATTGATCTGTGTGGATCCGGCGCTTATTACCTTTGAAGGCTGTGCTTCTTCAGACGGTTAGGCATCATGGTCTAGAGCATCCAAGAGGAATTGTGGATCCCAGTGACCAAAGTGCTGTGAAGGTTTGGAAGTCGCTGAAGACTTACCACAGTGATTGGGCGAGTGCATGTGACCTTAGTTCAAGGAGAATCTGGTGAGGACTTGGTGTCTGAGCAGCGTGCTTTCGGCGGCTGGGTGTCGGGGCTGTGTGTCCTCGAGTTTAAATACTCAGCCGCTCAACAGGACGTACAAGCTGAGACAGCAGTTGGAACTGGTCTACCAAATCATTGTCTTCACCAACCTTCTGGTTCTATTTCCTCAACTCTTTCATTTCCTCATTCTTGTGTTGAGTGATTGTTCATATCTGTGTTTGAAGACTTTGGTGAAGACTTTCTCAATTTCCTCGGTTCAATTTCTTGATCTGTTTGTCTTCATCTTGTGTTATCCTGTGATTACGCTTTCTGTACTCTGTGATTGTCTTAATTTCATCATGATGACCATGCCTGTATTCTGTTATGCTTACTTCTGAGTACTTATTCCGCGGCAACTAGTTCTTCGCTAAGGAATTTCCTCACCGGCAAATTCATCAGTGAAGAATTCATAAAAATCGCCTATTCACCCCCCTCTAGTTGATATAACACACTTTCACTTGCGAATGTCATCAGCGCCTGCCTTCTTACATAGATCGGTAAGACCAATCTCAGTGACGGTCCACAGCTCGCTGTTCATAGCCATGAGGCGCTTCCTCATCATGGCCTTCCACTTGGGATAATCATGACCGTCAAAGATAGGGCATGTCACTTTCTTCATACCTGCGGTCGACATAACTAAAACTCCAGGTGGTTAAACCAAAATCACACAGAACAAGGGAGTACCTTGCTCTGATACCAATTGAAAGTGCGTTATATCGACTAGAGGGGGGTGAATAGGCGATTTTTATGAATTCTTCACTGAGGAATTTGCCGGTGAGGAAATTCCTTAGCGAAGAACTACTTGCAGCGGAATAAGTACTCAGAAGTAAGCATAACAGAATACATGCATGGTCATCATGATGAAATGAAGACACGCACAGAGTACAGAAAGCGTAAACACAGGATAACACAAGATGAAGACAAACAGACTGAAGAAATTGAACTGAGGAAATTGAGAAAGTCTTGATCAAAGTCTTCAAACATGATATGAACAAACACTCAACACAAGAATAAGGAAATGAAAGAGTTGAGGAAATAGAACCAAGAAGGTTGGTGAAGACAATGATTTGGTAGACCAGTTCCAAGCTGTCTCGGTTATACGTCTGGGTTGGAGCGGCCGAGTATTTAAACTCGAGGACACACAGTCCCGACACCCGCCGAAAGCACGCAGCTCAGACACCAAGTCCTCACCATATTCTCCTTGAACTAAGGTCACACAGACTCATCCAATCACTCGTGGTAAGTCTTGAGCGACTTCCAAACCTTCACAGACTCGGTCACTCGGCGATCCACAATTCCTCTTGATGTTTCTAGACCATGACGCCTAACCGTCTGGAAGAAGCACAGTCTTCAAAGGTAACAAGCGCCGGATCCACGCAGATCAATCTCTTCAAAGTGATGCTCAATCACTTTGGGTTTGTAGGTGTTTGGGTTTGGGTTTTCCTCACTGATGATTTTTGCTCAAAGTCCCTGAGGATGGGTTGCTCTCAAATGACAAGTGTCGGCTTTCTCTGAGCAGCCAACCAGCTAGTGGTTGTAGGGGCGGCTATTTATAGCCTAGGGAGCAGCCCGACATGATAAGACATAAATGCCCTTCAATGATATGAACGTTAGTGGATAAGATATTTTGGGACAGTCAAGAAGATAACAACGGTCGGAAATTTGACTCTCAAATTCCTCGGCTATCATGTTCCTCACTGTGTAGGCAATCCCGATCAAGCGAATTCCTAACTCTCGGCAGAACAAATTCTCTGGTGACCGGAAGAACTTCGTCTCTCACATCAAGAAATTGATTGACTGTATGAGATTTCAAAGGCTTCACTCAAGGGATTGGTAGGTGTAGGATTTTGAGTTGAGCATCACATGGAAATTTTTCCTTAGTATTTCTCGACCCTTTAACAAAGACGGTGTTTCCTATGACTCAAGAAAGAGAAAACGAAATTACGAAAACAAAAGTCTTCACGCTTCATGTTCCTCAAATGAATACCAAGTCTTCAAGGTCACACCAATTTCTTCACTTTCAAAGTCTTCGAAAGTCTTCGAATACCAAAGTCTTCGTGACGAAGAACTTCATTTTTAGGGGTCGATTTTTTCTCAGAATATCAAACTCCTCATAGACTTATAGACCTGTGTACACTCATAAACACATTAGTCCCTTAACCTATAAGTCTTCAATACACCAAAATCACTAAGGGGCACTAGATGCACTTACAGTAACGTCAGCATTAAAGTCATATAAATGATCATTAAGACTACGGAGTGAATGCCTGGCCGTTGTCATCCAGAGTGACATTAGATCTTCTGTACTCCGAGTGGTTTCTGATATGGTCGAATGATTATATCCTGGTCGAATGGAATTGGGTTATCCAAGTGGAACCCACAGTCGAGTGGGTTGCGTCATGTGGTGATTTCAGTCGGTAGAATCTGTTGTCCTTTGAATGTCCCTGACTATAAGGCAGTGTCCTTGGGTAGGGTGCTTAGATCAGGTCTATTGCCCTACCCTAGGTACATGTCATCGTCATTAGCCCCCGAATGGTTCTGAGTCCGAGTGGAGATGGAGTTGAAGGTGGTTCCGACCCAACTTTCATGCTTCAGAAGCATTTTACTTGGATTGGTGAACCATGCAAAAAACTTCGACCTGTTTTTCAGTCGCCTTGAGCCATTCCGAGGTTGTCGAGTGAACTTTGTTGATAAGCTCCGAGTGCTTGATATGGTATAAAATCTCCGGCATGATTGACTGCTCTGTCGTTCCCGGATCTCGCGGGATTCGAAATTTGGGGAAGCGCGCGGGGCGGAGAGGCCGCGGTAATCAGAGCGGATTAGGCAGGGGCGCCTCGATCCCTGCGCCACCTTTTTCGCCACATACCGCGCATGCGACTGTTGCGGGATTTGACAGGATTGCCTGGGCCCACAAGTTAGTCACTCGAGGAATAAGCCCATATAAGGCGTCTGGGCCGGTGTTTTTGTACTGTGCGTCCCATTTCCTTTCTTCCTCCTCTGTTTCTCCACTGCGTCCGCCTCCTCCCTCGACGCTGCCGCCTAGTGATACGTCTCCAACGTATCTATAATTTTTGATTGTTCCATGCTATATTATATTCTGTTTTGGACATTAATGGGCTTTATTATACACTTTTATATTATTTTTGGGACTAACATTTTAACCGGAGGCCCAACCCAGAATTGTTGTTTTTGCTTATTCGAGTTTAGTGAGAAAAGAATATCAAACGAGTCCAAGCGGAATGAAACCTTGGGGCGTGATTTTGGAACGAGCGTGATCGAGGACTTGGACCCTCGTCAAGACATCAACCAGGAGGGCACGAGGTAGGGGCGCGCCTACCCCAGGCGCGCCCTCCACCTCGTGGGCCCCATGTTGCTCCACCGACGTACTTCTTCCTCCTATATATACCTACGTACCCCCAAACTACCAGACACGGATCCAAAAACCTAATTCCATCGGCGCAACCTTCTATACCCGTGAGATCCCATCTTGGGGCCTTTTCCGAAGCTCCGCCGGAGGAGGCATCGATCACGGAGGGCTTCTACATCAACACCATAGCCTCTCCGATGATGTGTGAGTAGTTTACCTAAGACCTTCGGGTCCATAGTTATTAGCTAGATGGCTTCTTCTCTCTTTTTGGATCTCAATACAATGTTCTCCCCCTCTCTTGTGGAGATCTATTCGATGTAATCTTCTTTTGCAGTGTGTTTGTTGAGACCGATGAATTGTGGGTTTATGATCAAGTTTATCTATGAACAATATTTGAATCTTCTCTGAATTCTTTTATGTATGATTGGTTATCTTTGCAAGTCTCTTTGAATTATCAGTAGGGTTTGGCCTACTAGATTGATCTTTCTTGCAATGGGAGAAGTGCTTAACTTTGGGTTCAATCTTGCGGTGTCCTTTCCCAGTGAAAGTAGGGGCAGCAAGGAACGTATTGTATTGTTGCCATCGAGGATAAAAAGATGGGGTTTATATCATATTGCATGAGTTTATCCCTCTACATCATGTCATCTTACTTAAAGCATTACTCCGTTCTTATGAACTTAATACTCTAGATGCATGCTGGATAGCGGTCTATATGTGGAGTAATAGTAGTAGATGCAGAATCATTTCGGTCTACTTGTCGCGGACGTGATGCCTATATACATGATCATACCTAGATATTCTCATAACTATGCTCAGTTCTATCAATTGCTCGACAGTAATTCGTTTACCACTGTAATACTTATGCTCTTGAGAGAAGCCACTAGTGAAACCTATGGCCCCCGAGTCTATTTTCCATAATATTAATCTCCCATCAACACGCTATTTCTGGCGCCGTTTATTTTTGCAATCTTTACTTTTACTCTTTATCATAAAAATACTAAAAATATTATCTTATCATATCTATCAGGTCTCACTCTCGTAAGTGACCGTTAAGGGATTGACAACCCCTTTATCGCATTGGTTGCGAGGTTCTTATTTGTTTGTGTAGGTGCGTGGGACTCGAGCGTGGTCTTCTACTGGACTGATACCTTGGTTCTCAAAAACTGAGGGAAATACTTACGCTACTTTGCTGCATCACCCTTTCCTCTTCAAGGGAAAAACCAACGCAGTGCTCAAGAGGTAGCACCTAGCCCGAGCGCAACCCGCAGCGATGGCGAAGGACAAGACGGCGGCCCTGGAGCGCGCGAAGAAGGCGGTGGCGAAGGCAAAGGGCAAGAAGACGAGCCGGGGAGGGTCATCGTCGAGATCGGGCCTGCCGCCCGGCTGGATCCAGGGCGACTGGATTCGCTCCACGATCCAGCAGGAGGATCTGGAGGATCTGGTGGAGGGGGGATTGATTCCCCATGATTCCTGGCGGCTTCCGGAGGACGAGACCGAGCCGCGGCCGCAAGAGGGTGAGTGTGTCCTTCTTGCCACCCACGTCGACCGTGGTTTCTCTTTGCCTCCACATCCTTTTTTCCGGGTTTTTCTGAACTTCTTTGGAGCCCAACTTCATCACTTTTCTCCCAACACCATCACATACCTTGCTACATTTGTGTCCATGTGCGAAAACTTTCTGGGTTATCGACCGCACTGGGGTCTCTTCAAGCACATTTTCACCTGTCGTTCTCAGTCTGTAAAAAAGGCTAATCCGAGTGACGAGAGGACGCACGTGATCCAGATGTGTGGAGGTTTAGGGATCCAGATGAGGGGAAAAAGCACTTTCCCTGCTATGATTCTTCCCGATTCAGTCAGAGGGTGGCAGTCGACCTGGTTCTACTACAAGGATCAGCCGACTCCTGGTCAGTCGACTAGCCTTCCCCCATTTTCCATGGAGCGAGTTGAGAAGCCCTCTCCCTTGAAAGTGACTCCAGCTGAGAAAGTGGAGGTGAATATGTTGGTTGATCGAGTAGTCCAACTTTTCCGCGATGGTGTGACTGGCATGGACTTGCTAGAGGTGTTTCTCAGTCGATGCATCCAGCCACTTCAAGCTCGCGATCATCCTATGTGGATGTACTCGGGTATTAAAGACAGTGCTCGGATCCACCCGGAAGAAGTCGATCAGGAGACGGTGGCGCAGTGGTTGCAGGGCATCACTGGCAACATGGACAACCCCAGGTGGTCTAGGAGACCCCTCCACTCGACAACACCAACGAACCAGATAAGGCCCGACTCTTTCCTTCCGAGTGTCTTTTTGTTCTGACATGTAATTGCTCTTGAAACCGACTGATACCCGGTCGACTCTGTGTCTTGAAGATTTATACTGAGATGTATTCGATGCCCAACGGGGAGCAGGAGCAGGAGCTGGAGGGAGAGGCGAGCGGGGGTGACAGCGGCGACTGGCATTCTGACGGAGGGGAAGAGGATGAGAGTGATGACTCAAGCAATGGCGAGGAAGTCGACTCCCCACCTCGCTCAGAAAGACGCTCCAAGCAGAGGCAAGACCCAGCAAGTGTCCGCGGCAAGGCGACTGCACCAACTAGACAGACTTCAAAGCGCACTCGAACTTCTTCTCCTGTGCCGACTGAGAAAGCTCCGAAGCAGCCCAAAGTCGCGTCGTCAAAGCCCCGGAAGGCCTTGCCCAAGATCAAAGTGGCCGTCCCTATCTCTTCTGGGTAATCATTGTGCTCGACCTCTTAGTTTTGCACAACTTGATTTCCGGTCAACTCACTTTCTTGTTCTGACCGAGTGAATTCTGAAATTTGCAGTGCTGCTACCTCTGGGACTTCTATTTATAAAGATGGTGATGATGAGGAGATGGAAGACACAGTCACTTCCAATGCGGGTATAACTCTTGTCATCTTTATCAACCACTTTAACGGTCGACTGAGCTCTTGCGATCGATTCCTTTGCAGCTCCGCCCAATGTTATTGAACTTCCAGACAACGACGAAGATGTACCATAGAGGCCCATGGGAAGGAGGGGCAGGACTTCGGGCAGGAAGGCACCAGTTAGCAAGACGTCCCAGTCGACGCCGGTGACGGAACCAGTGATTCAGCAGTCTGGAGACCTCAACAGGGCTTCTGTTACTTTTGTCGTTCCATTGTCGAGTGCACAGCCTTCAGCATCGACTGCACAGGCTCCTCTTTCATCTGTGCAACTCCAAGCTTCGGATTCTCGAGCTGCTACGGCTGATCCACCATCTTCACTTTTCACCGCCCATCATGTACCAAAGGACCAAGTGAGCGCCGCCAAGGAAGCTATACGCCATGCGGGTCTTATGATGGAGCAGATGAAAGTGGTGCCCGTGGCCAGCCAAGCTGCCTATGATGCTAGCTCAGCCCTCCAGGCCAATGTCCAGGTTAGTTGATTTCCGACTGATCTCTTAGCTTGACGCTTGTTCTGTTAGGATATGCTACCTGAAAACTTTTCATTGTGCGTCCATTTGTCAGTCTGCACTTCACATCTGTACACCCACTGCGTGTTTCAATTTATGCTGAGTAATTTTTTCGATTGAGTCGACTAGGTTGTGTCGATTGTATCTTTGGACTAGTGGGGGCACACAGAGTGCACCCACTGGGTGTAGTCCCCGAGGTCGCCGTCGAATGTGTGATTCGGCGGGGGTTTTGATAAAAATATCTTGTTCTTCAGCTCTTCTACTCGACCTGGGCGAACCATGCCGAGTGGAACCTGAACCAGTAGGGGCACGCTGAGTGCACCCACTGGGTGTAGTCCACGAGACCGCGGTCAACTGCGGGCAGTCGGTTGTGCTCTAAGAATAACTGTGGCTTCTCTCTTTTTTTATTCTTCCACTCGGTCTGGACGGACCATGTCGAGTGGAACATGGACTAGTGGGGGCACGCTAAGTGCACCCACTGGGTGTAGTCCCTGAGACTATTGTTGATGTTTGATTCGGCAGTGGTCTTAGAACTTTTTTGAATTTGAACATGCCTAGTAAGCAACCAAACTCTGTATCTTTCAACTGACTGTCCTCTGACCACAGAGATCTTGTGAACTTGGAGCCTGGTTTGCTGACTTGGAACCGGAGCAGATCCAGCTCAATCTTGATCTGGAGCTGGCCAAGGAGAATTTGCAGAAGGCTAAGGATGATGCTGCTGGTATGGAAAACTTGTCGACTGACTCTTTTCTGAACCGAATATTATTTCATTCCTCTGAACCAAGCGTTATTTATTTCAGAAAAATGAACCAGGCTTTGGAGAAGAAGGATCTTGACCTTGCGGCTGCACAAAAATTGGCCAAAGAGAAAACAACACTTGCCAACCAGAAGCTAACTTCAGTCAGAAAGTTAGAAACAGAAAATGCCAAGCTGAAGACTGCTCTTGACGAGGCCAACAAAGAGGTGACTCGACTGAAGAAGGACAAAGGAGCTTTGACTGACAAGGTTGGTGATCTCAGTCGG
Organism: Aegilops longissima; assembly: GCA_021605205.1. Taxonomy (NCBI): domain Eukaryota; kingdom Viridiplantae; phylum Streptophyta; class Magnoliopsida; order Poales; family Poaceae; genus Aegilops; species Aegilops longissima. The sequence goes on from CM038682.1 coordinate 559,904,121, forward strand.
AGGAGAGACGAGTTGGAGACTTATCTGGGAGGACTCGCCAAGAAGTTATTCCTTATGCTTGAAGGTACCTTTCCTTGTCCGACTGTTTTATTATCGCCGATTCATCATAAAGTCGTCGACTCGTTATTTCTTTGTGAGTGCAGAATTCTGCCAAAACTTTGAGGAAGAAACTGGGCGAATCGAGAAAAGGTTGGATCCCATCAACTCCCCTGTTAAGGATGAAGCTGCCATGAACGTGCTCCGACTGGAATCCCGACTTGCCAGTGTCACAGACTACCTCGCCCGACTGAAGGTTGCGGTGTCGCGGATCGACACGGCGCTCTGGCCAAGGGAGATGCTCCAAAATGACCTCGAGTCTTTGATGACTTGACTCAATGAGATCCCTGGTCGAGTGCAGGAATGGAAGAAATTTTCTACTCGGTGCGACGCTGACGTAGGTCTGTCCCTTGTTCGCGTCCATTGCAAGGAGGTCAAAGAAGAGAAGTTGCCAGCGATCAAGGTTGCCAACACCAAGAGACTTGACTTCCAGTATTTCATGGAGACCTTCATTGCCGCTGCTACTCGTATTGCAGATGGAATCGACCTGGATGAGTTCGTCGAGCCTGCCAGTCCTCCCCTGCGGAGTGAACAAACTTTTATGATCCGATTAAATTTTCCTTGGTAGTCGAGTGGTTTTGTAACCGTTAAACTCCTTCAGGCCTGATGCCCGAATACTTTAATTTGCGGTCCGGAACCTCGTGCGATTTATCTGAACTTGGTTTTTCTTGAATATGCTTGTCTTTGCCTCCGAGTGGAACTTATTTCTTCACTCGGAACAGTCTTTTGTGCTTGTGATACAACTCTGAGGATAAGGTCACGGACGACCTGTACCTCGTCATCCTTGTAGATCGGGATGGAGCGCACATTGTATTTGCGGCACAGCTCTGAGGAGAAAATCGCAGTCGACCTGCACCTCATCATCCTTGCGGATCGGGATGGAGCGCACATTGTATTTGTTGCGCAGCTCTGAGGAGAAGGTCGCAGTCGACCTGTACCTCATCATCCTTGCAGATCAGGATGAAGCGCACATTGTATTTGTGGCGCAGCTCTGAGGAGAAGGTCACAGTCGACCTGCACCTCGTCATCCTTGCGGATTAGGATGAAGCGTGTGGCCGAGTCCCTGAGTGAGAGGATCATTCTTCACTCGGAGCGTGTTTTAAAACTTAGGCAAGTACAGAACTGCAGCTAAGCCCCCGAGTGAGAGGGTTGCTCTTCACTGGGTGGGATTTTTTCAAACTTAGGTGAGTACGGAACTGCAGCTAAGCCCCAGTGAGAGGTTGCTCTTCACTCGGTGGGATTTTCAAACTTAAGTAGTACGGATCTGCAGCTAAGCCCCAGTGAGAGGGTTGCTCTTCACTCGGTGGGTTTTTTTCAAACTTAGGCTAGTCTGGAACTGCAGGTAAGCCCCAGTGAGAGGTTGCTCTTCACTCGGTGGGATTTCAAACTTAGGCGTAGTCTGGAACTACAGCTAAGCCCCCCAAGTGAGAGGTTGCTCTTCACTCTGTGGGATTTTTCAAACTTAAGTGATAGGACTGCAGCTAAGCCCCCGAGTGAGAGGCTTGTTCTTCACTCGGTAGGATTTTTTCAAACTTAGGCAAGTACGGAACTGCAGCTAAGCCCCCGAGTGAGAGGCTTTCTCTTCACTCGGTAGGATTTTTTCAAACTTAGGCTAGTACGGAACTGTAGATAAGCCCCCGAGTGAGAGGTTTGCTCTTCACTTGGTAGGATTTTTCAAACTTAGGCGGGTACGGAACTGCAGCTAAGCCCCTAAGTGAGAGGCTTGCTCTTCACTCGGTAGGATTTTTTCAAACTTAGGCGGATCGGATTCGCGGCTAAGCCCCCGAGTGAGAGGCTTGCTCTTCACTTGAAGTCTGTTTTTGAAACTTAGGAGAAAACGGATTCGCAACTAAGCCTCCCATTGGGGGATTTTAAACACATGTATAAGCAACAACAATCATTTAGGAGACTGTAAAACTGTGTCTTTGATAAACAACCTAAAAGGTACGTCTTATTACATCTCAATAGTCTGAATGACTTAAGTATAAAAACGGCGGAGTAACTCCGCATTCCAGACGCGTGGCTCGTCTTTATTGTGCTCCACATTGTAGAGGTGATATGCTCCGTTGTGGAGCACCTTGGTGATGATGAAGGGACCTTCCCAAGCGGGAGCAAGCTTGTGTGGCCGTTGCTGATCCATTCTGAGCACTAAGTCACCTTCCTGAAAAGCTCGACCTCTCACATTTCTGGCATATAATCGACAAAGCTCTTGCTGATAGATGATCGACCAGATCAAGGCCATCTCTCTCTCTTCTTCCAGAAGATCGACAGTGTCTTGTCAAGCTTGTTCTGCTTCAGTTTCTGAAAAAAGTTCCACTCGAGGTGCTTTGTGAAGCAAGTCACTCGGAAGCACAGCTTCGGCCCCATACACCAAGAAGAAGGGAGTCCGTCCAGTCGACCGATTTGGAGTTGTTCTCAATCCCCAAAGTACTGATGGTAGCTCATCGACCCAAGCGCCTGCTGCATGCTTGAGGTTATGCAACAATCGGGGTTTCAGCCCTTTGAGGATCAAACCGTTTGCTCTTTCCGCTTGCCCATTCGACTTTGGGTGGGCGACTGAAGCATAGTCGACCCGAGTGCCTTGGGAAGCGCAGAAAGCTCTGAACTCATCTGAATCAAAGTTTGACCCGTTACTTGTGATGATGCTGTGTGGAACTCCATATCTGAACGTTAGCTCTCTGATGAAGCTAACAGCAGTACTTGATTAGAGGTTTTTGATAGGTTTAGCTTCAATCCATTTGGTGAACTTGTACTGCTACAAGCAGATGGGTGAAGCCACTCCTGCCAGTCCTCAGAGGTCCAACCATATCCAATCCCAGACATGACAAATGGATGAGGGCAGTGGAATGGTCTTCAAGGCTGATGCAGGCTTGTGGGACATGTTGGAGTAGAATTGACAGCCCTCACACTTGTCGACTATTCCTTTTGCCATCTCATTAGCACATGGCCAGTAAAACCCTACTCGGTATGCTTTGGCCACGATGGTCCGAGAGGACGCATGGTGACCACAGGTCCCCGAGTGGATCGACCTTCTTCTAATGTGATGCATCTCTCAGCGACTCCAGTAACACTTTCTCTGTAAAGCTGTCCACCCATCACAGTAAAGGCTTTGGATCAACGGACAATCTGAAGGGCCTCTTCTTCATCTTCTGGGAGTTCCTTCCTGAGAATATATGCAATATACGACATTTTCCAATTAGGAATGACGACCAAAACTTCCATGATCAAGTCGACCACGGCTGGGATTTCAACTTCAGTCGGATCAGTGGAGCTCTTAGGCTGTGGGGGCTCTTCAGTGAAGGGATCTTCTTGAACTGATGGTGTGTGAATATGCTCCAAGAACACATTGCTGGGAATGGGCTCCCGTTTGGAACCTATTTTTGCCAGGTCATCAGCTGCTTGGTTCTTCAATCGGGGTATATGGTGAAGCTCTAACCCCTCAAACTTCTTTTCCAATTTTCTCACTGCATTGCAATAACCAGTCATAGCTGGACTCCTAACATCTCATTCCTTCATCACTTGATTGACCACTAAATCCGAGTCACCGTAGACCATTAGGCGACGGACGCCGAGTGAAATGGCCATACGCAACCCGTACAGAAGTGCCTCATATTCAGCTTCATTGTTGGAGGAGTCAAAGTGAATCTGGAGAACATAATTGAGCTTGTCGCCTCGCGGAGATACCAAGACTACCCCAGCACCTAAACCATTCAACATCTTAGACCCATCAAAGAACATAGTCCAATGTTCCGACTGAATTTGAGTCGGCAGTTGCTGTTCAATCCACTCGACGAGAAAATCTGCTATTGCTTGGGGTTTGATTGCTTTCTTTGCCTCGAACTTGATATCCAGCGGAAGGAGTTCAATCTCCCACTTAGCCACTTGACCAGTTACATCTCTGTTGTTCAAAATTTCTTATAATGGAGCGTCACTGATGACTGTAATTGAATGATCTGAGAAGTAATGTGCAACCTTCTTTGTGGTCAAGTAAATTCCATAGACAAGCTTCTGATAATGTGGATATCTCTACTTGTATGGAGTTAAGACTTCAGAAATATAGTACACTGGGCGCTGAACCCTGTAGGCTTTATCTTCTTATTCCCGCTCGACCGTGAGTACTGTACTGACAATTTGTCCAGTGGCTGCAATATAAAGCAGTAAAGGCTCTTTGCTGATTGGAGCAGCGAGCACCGGCTGGGTGGAAAGCAGGGTTTTGAGCTCTGCAAATGCTGCGTCAGCTTCAGGAGTCCACTCGAACTTACCAGATTTCTTCATCAATCAGTAAAGAGGCAATGCCTTTTCACCGAGACGAGAGATGAATTGACTCAAAGCGGCCAAACAACCAGTAAGCTTCTGAATGTCGTGTACGCGCACAGGGCGTTTCATTCGAAGTATTGCACCTACTTTCTCTGGGTTTGCATCGATCCCACGTTCGGAAATGAGAAAACCGAGTAACTTTCCACCTGGAACCCCGAATGTGCACTTCGATGTATTAAGCTTGATATCACATCTTCTCAGATTGGCAAAGGTTTCAGCAAGATCAGTCAGCAGGTCAGAACCTTTACGTGACTTAACCAGGATGTCATCCATGTATGCTTCCACATTCCGACTGATTCGAGTGAGCAAGCACTTCTGAATCATGCGCATGAATGTGGCACCAGCATTCTTGAGACCAAAGGGCATAGTAACATAGCAAAAGCACCTGGACGGGGGTGATAAAAGCTGTTTTTATTTCATCGGGTCCATACAGTCGGATCTGATGGTACCCGGAATATGCATCCAGAAAGGACAATCGCTCACATCCCGCAGTCGAGTCAACTATTTGATCGATGCGGGGAAGAGGGAAGTGATCTTTCGGGCAGGCCCGATTGATATGCTTGAAGTCGATACACATACGGAGTGAATCATCTTTCTTGAGAACCATGGCGACATTGGCGAGCCACTCGGAGTGGTAAATCTCTCGGATGAACTCAACTGCCAGAAGCCGGGCCACTTCCTCGCCAATTGCTTTTCTTTTCTGTACGGCGGACCGTCGGAGATGCTCTTTGACTGGTTTTACCTTTGGGTCGACTTGCAAATGGTGCTCAGCCAGTCCCCTGGGTACACCTGGCATGTCAGAAGGTTTCCATGCGAAGATATCCTAGTTCTCACGGAGGAACTGGATGAGCGCTTCTTCCTATTTTATGTCGAGTGTTGTTGAGATATGAGTCGGAGCAGCATTGGGATCAGTCGGGTGAATATGAACTGCCTTTGTTTCACCAGACGACTTAAATGCAGAGTCTGAAGCATGCTTCTTTGCCCTCAACAAATCACTCGGATCTGCAGTCTTCTTGTATTCTTCCATTTCTACTGCTGCCATTTGTTCATTGGCAATCTTCGAGCCCTTCTGGAGGCACTCTTCTGCTCGTTGCCAATTACCAGTGACTGTGATCACGCCCCTAGGTCCAGGCATCTTCAGTTTGAGGTACACGTAACACGATCGAGTCATGAAACGAGCATATGTAGTTCTGCCTAGGATAGCATGATAGGCACTGTGAAAATCCACAACTTCAAATGTCAACTTTTCCTTACGGTAATTCTTTGAATCACTAAAAACCACATCAAGAGTGATCTGGCCGAGTGAATCAGCTTTCTTCCCAGGGATGACTCCGTGGAACCGCATGTTGCTTTCGCTGAGTTTGGACATCGGAATGCCCATCCCTCGGAGAGTTTCAGCGTACAAAATGTTCAAACCACTGCCTCCATCCATCAAGACCTTGGTCAGTCGGGTGCCTCCAACGACTGGGTCGACCACCAGCGCTTGCCTCTCGGGGGTGGCAACACGAGGAGGGTGGTCAGACTGGTCGAATGTGATGGGAGTCTTCGACCACTTCAAATATGTCGTTGTTGCCGGAGCAACCATGTTTACTTCCCTGTTGATGACCTTCAGTCGACTTTTGCTTTCGACGTCAGCAAAAATCACCAAAGTGGAATTGACGTTGGGAAAACCATCATCATCTTCTTCCTTGTCCTCGGCCTTATCGGACTCCTTCTCCTTCTCACTGGGTTGTTTCTCTCGGAACTGCTGGATTAGGAGCCGACATTGCCGAGTGGTATGTTTGGTGTAGATGAGATTACCCTCTTTGTCCTTCTTGGTGTGAACATGACATGGAAAATCCAACACATCATTTCCTGCTTGATCCTTTACCTTCTTGGGGATCCAGGGCCCTCTGGGCTTCCCCTTGAATTTCCCTTGAGCCACAACTAAAGCTTCACCAGGACCCGCTGGCTTGGCTTTGCGTTTCTGCTTCCGACCTCCTCCGGTGTCTTGGGCGACTGGTTTTCCCTTTCCACTATGGAGTCAATCCTCTTCTTCTCCATTAGCGTACCGAGTGGCTATTTCCATCATCCGAGTCAAAGTAATATCTCATGTCCGACCGAATTTCAGGTTAAGCTCTCGATACTGAACGCGCTCCTTGAAGGCGCAAACCGCTTGGTGCTGAGATACATTTTCCACTGTGTGATGCAAAGTGGTCCACCTCTGGATGTAATCTCTCAAAGTCTCATTCGGTTTTTGTACGCAATGCTGCAACTCGGCCAATCCTGCAGGTCGTTTGCACGTACCCTCAAAATTTCTGACAAACACTCGAGCCAATTCTTCCCAGCTGAAAATACTGCCAGGAGCTAACTAATTCAACCATGCTCTGGCCGAACCCTCCAACATCAGAGGAAGATGTTTCATAGCTACTTCATCATTCCCACCACCGATCTGCACGGCCACTCAGTAGTCTTCTAGCCAAGTGTCAGGCTTTGACTCACTAGTGAACTTACTAACTCCAGTCGCCAACCTGAAGTTGGGAGGAATCTCTGCAGCCCTGATGGCTCTGCTAAAACATTCGGGACCAGAAACATGCACTCTGCTTCCAGTCGAATGACCTCTGTCTTGTCCTTCTCGGTGGCTCGGTTCCTGTCAACCAGACCTTGCACCAGAATTGACTTTGCATCAAATCCTGGCTCTCTTGGTTCGACTGGTAAGCTCCGCTTATCGCTGTACGGGCGCCTGTCATCATAATGCCGGGGCACATATGATCCGACCCTCGGAGGGGGTGTAGGAACACGATGGCGGTCATCACAGCCGAGTCGATGATCATACTACTCATGGTTCCGACCCAAGTATTGCTCTTGGCAATGCCCACGTCCCTCACACCTCAGAGGAGATCTTGGGCTGTGAGCCTACTGGACTGTATCAGCCACCACAGATCTGCTATGGATCATGTTCCGCGACTGAGACACTACCATGTTTTGCTCTCCTGCCGCCCGGAGCAGAGCCCGAATATGCATCAAACCTCTTCCAGCTTTCGACTGGGACAGCTGAATCGACTATGCTATACGGGCAGCGGCTGTAAGATTATGAATCTGAGTGCGGTATACCTGTGGTTCAGGCGGGAACAGTTGTCGCTGCCGTCGACTAGACTCAGGGATCTGCCGCCGAGCACGCTCGTCGAGTGCATGCTGAAGGTTCTCCAGTCGAGTGCGCTCAGCCAAAGTGGCCAGGTGCGTCTCCTTCAAGGTCCAAGCCTCAGAGGTCTCTCCAACGATGGGTGTGTGGAGCGCCTCCATGTTGCGGCGGTGAAGTTCCTCCCTCTGTTGCGAAGAAAGGGTTTCAGGGTGGTACTCCTCGTGAACGCGCGACGGTTCACCGCCGTCGTCTTCGCCCCTGTTGCGACGCATGCCAAGCGGGCTGCACGGCGTGTTGACCATCAGGACTTCCGCCGCAGGGTCACTGCTATCACACTCGGATAGGGTCTCGACGGAGCCAGTCGAACAGGCCGTAGAGCGATTCGTCAGGCTCGATTGCCGCGACTTGAGGGGTGGCCGACTGACGTGCCACCGCATGCTTCACCCATCGCTGAAGCCGTGACCGGCCGGATCGCTTGCGACGGCGAACAGCGGGGAGCGAAGACACCGCGGGAGCCGACCGATACTGGGTCGACGGCTGCCGCAGAAGGATGCCATGAACGAACGCGCGAAAGTGCGTCGCCCCGCGGACAGGGAGAGTCTCGACGTCGAGGGGGGGCCTCCTGGAGCCAGGCGGAGTCGTCGGCAACGAAGACGAGCGCCGAGACGGATCTCGCGGCCTTCAGCCAAACGACCGCCGGAAACCATGATAATGGGAATCGGAAAAATTGCAACCTCACCGGAAAGTCGCTAAGACACCTGCCCCAAGATGGGCGCCAACTGTCGTGGTTCTAAGTCTGACAGTGGAATGAGGGGTAGGTATGAGGAGGCAAGATCCTAGCTATGGTGAAGTTGTGCACGCAAGATTTACGAGTTCAGGCCCTTCTTAGAGGAAGTAAAATCCCTACGTCTCGGTGCCCTGAGGCTGGTCAATTGGATTATGCGTGAAGTTACAGGGGGTGCGAAGCCTTGTCCCAGAGGAGGGGTGGCTTATATAGAGTGCGCCAGGACCCCAGCCATCCCCCGTTACATAGGGTTCAATGTACATAAAGGGGGACGTTGCTGGTAACATCAGCATTAAAGTCATATAAATGATCATTAAGACTACAGAGTGAACGCCTGACCGTTGTCATCCAGAGTGACCTTAGATCTTCTGTACTCCGAGTGGTTTCTGATATGGTTGAATGATTATATCCTGGTCAAATGGAATTGGGTTATCCGAGTGGAACCCACAGTCGAGTGGGTTGCGTACTGTGGTGATTTTAGTCGGTAGAATCTGCTGTCGTTTGAATGTCCTTGACTGTAAGGTAGTGTCCTTGGGTAGGGTGCTTAGATCAGGTCTATTTCCCTACCCTAGGTACATGTCATCGTCAGGGCCTCCCCTAAACCTAGGATATATGTCCAGGTTGTCCAGACTCCCCAAACCCAGCCCATACGTGGAGGATAAATGAGGGTTGTCCGTACTAACGAGATGTGGGCCCCATCTCAAACTCTAGAGCCCCCTTCCTCCCTCCGCCTATCTTCCTTCTCTCATCCTCTATTCCTACCCCAACTCGCGGCCAACCTAGTCACGCGCTTACCCATAGCATCACCCCCGAACATGCTCATTGTCTGGACGCTACTCTCGGTACGTCCTAGACGCCCTGCCACAAATATCGTCCACCTCATGCACCACCTGTTCAACGAAATGTCTGAAATAGAGTTTGACCGCTTTCTTGTTTCACATTTGTGGGGTGTAAAAGATGGACATGAATGATGCTTTTATTTACAACAAATTCTTCATATCATCGACATCGGACAAAGGTGAAAACGACTATGAGTTTATGTTAATGTTGAGTATTCTCAGAGCATTGGAGAAGGAAGAGGAGCATGTTCTCAACTTCGTGGGTTCTACGTCAAGCAGGATAACTGATAACCAAAAGAGGGGAAAGGGTGACGTCGACCTCTACACTGACTATTCATGGGCCAAGCTGACATTTCATTAGGGCTTCTTTATCCTTACTTTCGGATGTGTAGGCATGTGTTCTTGCGCATTGTGGAAGGTGTGAATGAATATGATACTTCACGCTAAAGAGGGATTGCACCAGGCTACTTGGGTTCTCTTGTCTCTCGAAATGCACTGCTGCTATGAGAATGTTTGCATATGGTACAACGGGACAAACATTGTTCATGAGTATATCCGGATGGCAGAGAGGTCATGTATTAAAGTGATGGTCAGATTTCCACTTTAGTGGTGAAGGTGTTTGACAAAGAGTACTTGAGAGAACCAAATGTGCCGACACAACCAAGATTTTGGCATTCGGAGAATCAAGAGGGTTTCCCAGTATGCCTGGTTCCATCGACTGCATGCACTAGGAATGGAAGAACTATCCAGTAGGTTAGTAAGGATGATACCAAGATCATACCCCGAGAGCCCACCATCATATCGGAAGTAGCAACATCAACGTACTCCAGCGATCGCCATTGTTTGCAAGATTTTGTGTTGCAAGGCTCCCGAGTGCAACTATACCATCTGTGGGCACGAGCACACCAGCTGGTACTACATTGCCACTGGTATTTTCCGTTAATGGGTGACGATTGTGAATACTGTCGCCGAGTCACAAGTTACCAAAAAACTCTCTTTGCCCAAATGTGGGAAGGTGCTAGGAAGGATGAGCAGAGGGCATTTGAAGTGCTCCAAGCTTGATGGGCTATTTTACATGGACCAACAAATATGTGGGATCCCAAAACATTGTGGAAGATGATGACTAGTTGTATGATCATGCACAACATGATTGAAGGATGAGGGTGACGGTGTACAGAATGTTAACTTTGAAAAACCGTGGCACATATGTCCACCTCTTGGAAGAAGAGGCATGGTAGTTTGCACATTTTCTCAAGACACATACTCGGCTCCGGAGCCTAGCCTAGCTCTGCCCCGCTCCACGCCGCTGGCCACTCCAGCCGCGGCGGCCACCCCCCCTCCGCGCCGCCCCACCCGGAATGTCGGGGCATCCCATGCTGCCGACGGATCCGCCCCGATCTCCTGCCTCCCCACCAGCTCGCCTTCAATGCTCAGGCCCAGGGGGAGGCCCTGTATCCCCTGGATCTTCCGCCGCTCCTACCTCTCCTCGTTCCCCGGCCGCGCTAGAGTGGGGGACGCCTCCACAAATCCTGTAGCGGAGTGCTGACCTCGAGGGCGACCTGCCGTCCGGACCGATGGATCTGGGCCAGCCCCCCCGGCTGAGCAGCACCGGCTCCGATCCATTGTGATTATGCCCTCCCCTCCCTCCCCCTTCCGGGCCGACTGCCATTGATGATGGATGGACATTGTACCAGTCCCGCAGAAGCAAGAAGGCAAGCAAATCCCCGCCGGTCCGCTCGGGGCACCGCTGCGGGTCCGGATCCGGGCGCCGCCCACAGGCGCCGGGCCGCGAGGCCTTCTTAAGCAAGCTCAGAGGCCTCTGCTTTTGTTGCCTTAGCCCGCACCACCGCCGCGTAGATTGTCACGACCCCCTCCACTGCATCATCTGCAAGCACCCGGGCCACATCGGCAAGGAGTGCCCCCAAAACCGGAGGAACAAGGGGGGGGGCTCCAGGCTCGTCCGGTGCATGATCGGCTGGTTTTCCCCTCCCAGGCCAGCTCTCCTCCACCGGAGATGGCTCCGCCGGGCGCCCCCTGCGTCGACCACGGGCGCCGGTCAAGAACCAGCCACAAGGTGATCGCCTCCACCCCGGAGATGGAGCAGCAGATCTTCCTGCTGCAGCAGCACGCGGTGGTGGTCACCGCGGTGAGCAAGCTACACGCGGACAGTCCCCTCTCCATCGGCCGCGCCATCTAGCGGGAGTTCCAGATCCCTGCGCAGCTCCTCCACGTCACCAGCCACGACCCGGAAGACTTCTTCATCCACTTCACCATGCCTGCCCACAAGGACCTCGCCGTTCGGAGGGGCTCGATCGTGGTGGATGGCGTCTCCTTCTTGCTGGAGCCATGGAGGGAGGACACGCACGCCATCCACGACACCTGGATGTTGCATGTGTGGGTCGTCATGGAGAAGCTGCTGATGCAGCTCTGGACCCTGGAGGCCGCGAAGGATGCGCTGGGCGACGCGGTCATCATCGAACGTCTCGACAGCCGCACATTCGAGCGCGCGGACACGAAGCTGTTCGCCGTCTGGGTGTGGGTGTGGCAGCTGCACCACATCCCCACCAAGCGAACCCTGTGGAAGCATGCCAGAGGTGCCGGCCAGGTGGAGGAGATGATCGGCTTCTCGCCTCCTAGCCGGGCCGTCGCGCCACCGCCGAACCTGCTGCGCTAGGATGTGCTGGTGCACATTGACCGGGTCGAGGAATGGGCGCCCCTGTCCTCGCGCTCCTCCCACTCCGGGCAGAGTGGCCTCCCGTCCTCCAACGACGACGACCGCCCGTACCCACGCTACCCCCACGCGGGGGGCTGGGTGGCTGGCGTGGAGGACGGCAGGCCGGTGCAGGACCTGGGGCCGCACCTGCGCCCGCCCACACAAGTCGCGTCATTGGGCTGCAAGGGCATGCCTTCGGTGGGCCATCGGCGCGGCCACGACGGCGACGACAATGGCAGCCAGCGGAGGTCTTTGAAGGACACGCACCCCAACCTCGCGCCGCGATCACGGCCCCTAAAAGGAAAGGCGCTCCGACCACGCCCCTAGTGTCACGCCCAATATGCGACCCTATCCAAAAGGAACTCGAAGGTCCCACCAAGGATAGACCCGCATATTGAGACGCTTTTGCAAGGTGGATATCATTACATCAACATTACATAATAGATGGGGATACATACATAAGGCACAACTGCCACAAGAATACATCAACATCATATACAAGATCAACATCCGACTACGGATGAAACATAAACAGAAATTCAACGACATCCACCTCGCTAGCCCAGGCTGCCGACACGAACCTATCCCCGATCGAAGAAGAAGCGGAAGAAGGACTCCAACACAAGCAAACATCGCTCTCACGTCAAGATCATCGCAAACCTGTACCTGCAATCGGTGGTGTAGTAATCTGTGAGCCACGAGGACTCAAGCAATCCCATTACCATGGGTATCAAGACTAGCAAAGCTTAAATAGGAAAGGAAGGGGTAAAGTGGTGGGGTTGCAGCAGCGACTAAGCATATATGGTGGCTAACCAACGCAAATGAGAGCGAGAAGAGAATCAAAGGAACGATCGTCAACTAGTAATGATCAAGAAGTGATCCGAACACCTACTTACGCCGACATAACCCAAGAAAACCGTGTTCTCCTTTCGATCAACCCCGAAAAGAGACACTCACGATTCGCCTTACGGTTGGTGTATTTTAATTAAGATCAACTTCGGGTTTTCTACAACGGACATTAACAAATTCCCATCTGCCACATAACCGCTGGCACGGCTTTGAAAGTTCAAACCCTGCAGGGTGTCCCAACTTAGCCCATGATAAGCTCTCGCGATCAACGAAGGAATAGACCTTCTCCCCGGGAAGCCCGATCAGTCTCGGAATCCCGGCTACAAGACATTTCACAGCAATAAAACAAGTCCAGCAAGACCGCCCGATGCGCCGACAATCCCGATAGGAGCTGCACATATCTCGTTCTCAGGGCAACACCGGATGAGTCTAGCTACGAGTAAAACCAACCCTCAAGTTGCCCCAAGGTGGCCCCGCAGGCAGCTCGGTTCGAACCAGCACTTAGAGAAGCACTGGCCGGGGGCTAAATAAAGATGACCCTTGGGTTGGCCGACCCAAGGGAAGGGTATAGGTGGTGGTGAGGCAAATGGTAAAACCAAAGTTGGGCCTTCTTTGGAAAAGTCTTATTCAAAGCGAACTGTCAAGGGGTCCCATAAATCACCCGACCGCGTTAGGGACGCAAAATCCGGGAACATAATACCGATATGACGGAAACTAGGGCGGCAAGAGTGGAACAAAACACCAGGCATAAGGCCGAGCCTTCCACCCTTTACCAAGTATATAGATGCATTAATTAAATAATATATATTGTGATATCCCAACAAGTAAACATGTTCCAACAAGGAACAACATCTCCATGTTCCAACAAGGAACAAACTTCATCTTCACCTGCAACTAACAACGCTATAAGAGGGCTGAGCAAAGCGGTAACATAGCCAAACAACGGTTTGCTAGGAGGGTGACAAAAGGTTAGAGGCTGACATGGCAATTTGGGATGGCTTGATAAGCAGGTAATAGGTAGCGCAGCATAGCGATAGAACGAAGCAACTAGCATAGCAATGATAGTAGTGAGATCCAGGGTAGCGGTCATCTTGCCTGAAATCCCGCAAGGAAGAAGAACAAGTCCATGAAGAAGATGAACGAGTCCATGAAGAAGACGAACGGATGAAGCCGAACCAAGCGTGACGAACGAATCCTCACGATCATAGAAACAGGAACTAACAAGAAGAAGCACACAACATAGTAAACACACCACACAAGAACAAGGCATGATGCACAACAAGCATGATGCATGACAAAGCTACATGAAGCTACTCATGGCAAGAGATGATGCAAACAAGAGCAACACATCAAGGCAAGTTTAAATGAGGCCGGGAACAACATAGAACCATTCCGGTAAGTCCTCATATGCAAATTTCGAAATTGGTCCAGATCTGAATAACTTTATGTTCAAGTTGTTAAACAGCAAGTTAAAATGCACCACGATGATCTACACGAAATTCTAGTCAAGTTACATATAAAGTTCATTAGATTCGGAGCTACGGCCTAGAAGATATGAGCAAAATAAGATAAGCATGGCATTGATGCAAAATGCATACAAACATCAAGCAAAACACCTCAAAACAAGGATCCAACAAGATAATATGAAACTACATGCAAAATCAAGCAAGTTTCATATAGAGCACACTCAAAACGGAGCAACGGTTCAACACATACACCCTATACAAGTTTAAGGGATAAGCTGTCCAAAACAGCAACTAAGCATATTGCAAGCATCAAAACAACATGCTACAGGACCTCAACACAATAACAAAAGGCATGGGCATGATCTACAGGTAAAGCATTACAAAACATGAGAACTGAGCTACCTCCAGAAATGACTAGAACATGCTCAAAATGACATGGCAAGATTGCAACTAATAACAGTTTCAGGCATTGGCAGAAATAACAACAGGTTGCAATGTTTAGAGCTATGAAACAACATGTTACAGGAACTTATCATGGTAAACAAAGGCATGGCATGAATCTACTCAAAGCATATAACAAAAGTCCTTTAGTGACCATAAGCCAAAAAGGACTAGAAAATATAGTAACACACATGTCAATATTGAAAGTTTCGTTAACAGATTCAGCAACATGGCATGTCAAAAACTGATAACGAGAAGGCATGTTTACAAGCTCAATGCACTCACTACAGAGCCTTAAATGATAAACTAAGCATACATACATCAAGAAGACATGACATAGAAGACATACATGGCAAGAACAATAACATAGCATATACGGATCAATCACAACACTCTAGGCAAAATTGAATAACATGTATACAATCTGCCAGGAAACATTTGATAGCAAAAGTAGAGCTTGATTGACTCAAGCTAGACTACTCCATAATTGCAAACAAGGGCATGGATGGATAGAGCATGACATGCTTAACAAAACACCCTTACTGAAGTATCTCAAAATATGCATAGATCTCTCGGTAGCATCAAGTTAACATGGCATCAAAATAACAGCAAACAGGGCTGAAAACAGCAATAACAAGACACCTAGTTTGCATGCTTGTGCTAGTCACCACATAGATCACAAAAATACATAGCAAGCACCACTGGAAAGAAGACATGGCATAGATCAAAACACATGTAGGACTCAAGTCCATAGGATGCACATATCAATCATGGCAAAAATGACAAAAGTGCAAGTTCTGATAAAAATCAGCAACTAACACCACATAGCACTCTTGCAACAGCATTTCGGGCATCAAGATGAGATCAAAAGAAAATGATGCAATGAGATGAAATGATCTACTCTTCGAGATGAACATTTTGACATATTATACGCGCAAAACGGAGCTACGATGACGGAGATATGATGCAATGAAAACGGCACAAAATTACTGCAGATCGGGGACTTAAGTCATATTTTTCGAAAAAAAAAACGGAGTGAGCACGATTTAGTAAATAACGCACGGGCGGGGATCTGTGGGCTGCTCACCACATGGGCTTCGCCCATAGGCGAGGAGGTGAGGCAGGCCGGGCTGGGCCGAGCTGGGCCGGGAGATGGGCCGAGGGGGCGCGCCCACGGCGCCTGAGGCGTCGTCCTCCGTGCTCCTGCCCGAGCAGGAGGCCATGGCGCTGGCGGCGTGGCCTCCGACGAGGGGAGGCCGGAGAGGGAGGCCGAGAGGCGCTGAACTGGACGGGACGGCGGGATCGACGGATCCGGCGGCGGCTTGCCGGATCGGCGCTGGGCAGCGTGAGCTCAAGAACGGCGCGGTTGACTCCGGCGATGGGGCCGGCTACCTGCGGCGAGAGAGAGAGAAAGAGATGGGGTCGAGAGAGAGAGGAGGAGGTCGGCGACGGCGTGACTGGCGAGGCGGCGGCGAGGCTTACGTGGCGGCGGGCACCGGCGACGGGCGGTCGGGCGGCGGGGTCAGAGCTCGGGCTCCTCTCGATCCCGCTGGATCGGGAGCTGCGAGGAGGCGCGCGCAACGGGCTTGCTGGGCGCCAGGGGCCAGTTCGGCCCGGCTGCGGGCGGCCGTGGGCTGCGGAGGGCCGCGTGGAGGAGGGCTCTTGGGACGACGTGGCGAGCCACATGGCAGCGCCGGTTGGCCTGGCGGCGTCTGGCGGGCGCCTAATGGCGACTTCGCCAAGTGGCGCCGAGGAGGTGGGGCGCGGAAAACGGAGGAGGCGGCGGGCTGATGATTGGGGCGCGGAAAACAAGGAGGAAGGTGGGAGAAGGCCGAAAATGGCATGGGGAGGTGTTTATATAAGGAAGGGGCTAGGGTTAGGTGTTTTGCTCCGTTTTGGACCGCTCGATCGCCATCGATGGTTCGGACGCGAGGAGAGGTGGGTTGGTCTAGGTGGGCTGCAAGTGACCGTCTATAAGGCCTCGGGCGGAGAAGAGAGGGGGAGAAGTGAGGCCCGGGGACTGTTCCGGAGACCGAAACGTCCGACGAGAATACCGGCAACGATGCCGCTATAAATTTAACGATTGGGCTATCAAACGAGCTCCGAATGCGACGAAACTTGACAGGCGGTCTACCGGTGGTATACCAAGGCCGCTTGACAAACCTCGGGGCATTCCGAGACCGTTTAACACCCGCACATGAAAAGAGGTAAAAGAGGGCGCCGGGAGACATAGGAGTGCCGGATTGCAAAACGGACAACGGGGAAAATGCTCGGATGCATGAGACGAACACGTATGCAAAATGAAATGCACATGATGACATGATATGAAATGCAGATGATGACATGGCAAAGTGCAACACGCAAGCAAATGACATGGCAAAGACAGCGAATAACTGGCGGACACCTGGCACATCGAATCCGGGGCGTTACAACACTCCTCCACTAACAGGAGATCTCGTCCCGAGATCTTAGGACCGAGACGGAAGAGAAAAGGATGAGGCGAAACAAAACTCAAGAGAAAAAACAAAGAATCGAGAGCACTCGAGAAGAAGAGAGGAACGATGAGAATGACGAGAAACGAAAACTCACGGAATCAGATAGACTATGAAAGCACTCGTTCTAACCGGAGTGGTTAGAATGATAAAAGAAACGGATAAGACTGAAAGGATTTAGGCAGCACACCGGTTGAAAATGGAAGGAAAAAAAAACATGAACTTCACAATATGGGATGGCACTTGGCGAGATAAACAACGCAATGCCTCCGGAAGAATTGAAAGAATTTGAATGAAAAGAACTTAGAAGGAAAGGTTGAGCAGAGTTGTTGAGAAAATCAACAACGAAAGAATAAGCTTGTTGTGGACTTATGGATAACATCTCAGAAATTATGAGGTGATAACCAACCATAAACGGAAATGCTTGGATAGCTGAGACGGACGAAGAAATGCAAAACTTCACTTCCGGAGAAAATGAAGAATTAATTGTTCTTCAAGACGCGGGAAGAAAAGATACTTGAGCTCCACCAATGAAATCTTGATGACCTCTTGACGAATGAATTAAATCATGAAGAACCACCGTGAAGAACTCCGGTAACAAAAGGATTGATGAGATAAAATGAAGGATGAAAGAATAAGATGAGCATTGCGATGATTTAGATGGAGGTTCCGACGAAATGGCCGAGGAAACTGAACTCCGGAAAAGAAAAATGAAAAGACTAGGAACTAGAATTTATTCATTAAGAACAAACTCCGAAGGAAGGGATTAATCAGCTTGGATGGAAAAAGAATAAGATTTATTGTATGCTTATCCTTCATCAAATTAAATTGATGACAAGCAAAGGATTTGGCATAATACTTATTCTTCTTGAAAAGGATTGAGAAGGGACAGCACAGAACTTGAGAAAGTCTTCATGAATCACCGATAGGATTGGAAGGAACGAATGAATTAATATGATAAACAAGGAAAAAGAATGTTGAACGAGCCACCGTAAGAATTCGGAAATGGTGACGAAAAAGAATAAATCACCGGAAGAATTAGAAGAACAAATATGCTAGAGGATTTAGATGCAAAAGAACAAAGAGATCATGAGCTGATTAAAGAACACTTGAACGAAGCACGGAAGAATATTGAGACGAACGAAAGGGCACAGATATAGAATAATTGGAGAACGAATCTGAAAGCTTAGAACGAAGAAGTCTTCCAAAAGATGGCCTTCGGATGATTGAGACGGAAAGCAACTCCTGAAATACTCCGGATGGATGAAAAGAATTTGCACGATCGAAACAATTAGATATGATAACATCGAGCTTGCACCATGAACCTCCGGAGAACGGACAAGATTTAGGAAAACTCCACTTCGGTCTTCAAAAGACAACGAAACACCGCAAAATTAATGAGATACTCCGGAAGAATAAAAGCGAAGAGGTTGAGTCAACAATGAAATGATTTGAAATCGATCTTGGAAAAAGCATCGATCGATGAAATTCATACTTACATCAAATTCAAAAGAATTGAGAATAGCTCGGGGAAATAGAAGAGTCGTAAGATCACTCGAAAAGACACGTGGGTTAGGGCCCACTAAAAGAAAACACCGTTGGAAAGGGATGTTGAACAAATAGATGATGCACCGGAACAAATGAAATATTTGAATGAGGTGACAACCTCGAATTAATTGGAACACAGACGAACCTCCTGAGATGTCTTGACGACTCCGGAAGAATAAACTGGCGAGAGGCGAACGAGCAAGGAAAACACTTGATCCATGGAAAAGAATATGGTCAACCTGAATAACTTGAATTGAATCCACGGAAAAGAAAGGGATGAAGAATGACGAACAAGACAAGAATTCACTGGTTGAAATGGTTGAGGGAAGACTGAAGAGACTCCGTACGAATGAAATAGATGGTCGGAAGAAACTCAAACTCCGGGAATAATAGGGTGGGAGGGCGGGAAAACCAAGGCAACTTGGAAGGGGAAAACGACGAATATCTTGACGAGAAAACACCAGTTGAAATCATTGAGGAGAGAGAGCAAAGACTTCGCACGAGTAGGATGGATACTCGATTACGGACTCCGGTTCCGAGAAGAAGAAGGGCGGGCCGGTGGGAAAACAACAAGGACAACTTCGGACAGGAAAACAACAACGTCGGAGGAAGAACTGAGGATTGAACTTGCAAAACAAAGAGGGTCGAAACACCATGACGAGAAATGCACCGGATAAAAAGAGCTGAGGGCCAACGATCGGAAAACCAACTGCGTAATCCTAAAGAAAAAATTTGAAGGGGAAGAGAAGTAATTCAAAACACCTACGCCAAGATTCCTCACCGAGCGACGAAGGGCAGAGGAGTAAAAGAATTCCTACTCTCCGATATAACTAGACTCAAAATAGTTTTCTTCTAGACTCAACAACGGC
Organism: Aegilops longissima; assembly: GCA_021605205.1. Taxonomy (NCBI): domain Eukaryota; kingdom Viridiplantae; phylum Streptophyta; class Magnoliopsida; order Poales; family Poaceae; genus Aegilops; species Aegilops longissima. The sequence continues at coordinate 559,923,656 of CM038682.1, forward strand.
CAAACTACACGATCAATCAAGGGCTCCTAGGGTCGGTCGAGGCTCGATACCAACTTATCACGCCTAATATGCGACCCTATCCAAAAGGAACTCAAGGTCCCACCAAGGATAGACCCGCATATTGAGACGCTTTTGCAAGGTGGATATCATTACATCAACATTACATAATAGATGGGGATACATACATAAGGCACAACTGCCACAAGAATACATCAACATCATATACAAGATCAACATCCGACTACGGATGAAACATAAACAGAAATTCAACGACATCCACCCTGCTAGCCCAGGCTGCCGACCTGGAACCTATCCCCCTGATCGAAGAAGAAGCAGAAGAAGGACTCCAACACAAGCAAACATCGCTCTCACATCAAGATCATCGCAAACCTGTACCTGCAACTGGTGGTGTAGTAATCTGTGAGCCACGAGGACTCAGCAATCCCATTACCATGGGTATCAAGACTAGCAAAGCTTAAATAGGAAAGGAAGGGGTAAAGTGGTGGGGTTGCAGCAGCGACTAAGCATATATGGTGGCTAACCAACGCAAATGAGAGCGAGAAGAGAATCAAAGGAACGATCGTCAACTAGTAATGATCAAGAAGTGATCCTGAACACCTACTTACGTCAGACATAACCCAAGAAAACCGTGTTCTCCTTTCGATCAACCCCGAAAAGAGACACTCACGGTTACGCACACGGTTGGTGTATTTTAATTAAGATCAACTTCGGGTTTTCTACAACCGGACATTAACAAATTCCCATCTGCCACATAACCGCGGGCACGGCTTTCGAAAGTTCAAACCTGCGGGGTGTCCCAACTTAGCCCATGATAAGCTCTCGCGATCAACGAAGAATAGACCTTCTCCCGGGAAGCCCGATCAGTCTCGGAATCCGGCTACAAGACATTTCACAGCAATAAAACAAGTCCAGCAAGACCGCCGATGCCGACAATCCCGATAGGAGCTGCACATATCTCGTTCTCGTGGCAACACGGATGAGTCTAGCTACGAGTAAAACCAACCCTCAAGTTGCCCCAAGGTGGCCCCAGCAGTAGCTCGGTTCGAACCAAGACTTAGAGAAGCACCGGCCGGGGGGCTAATAAAGATGACCCTTGGGTTGGCCGACCCAAGGGAAGGGTATAGGTGGTGGTGAGGCAAATGGTAAAACCAAAGTTGGGCCTTGCTGGAAAAGTCTTATTCAAAGCGAACTGTCAAGGGGGTCCCATAAATCACCCGACCGCGTTAGGGACGCAAAATCCGGGAACATAATACCGATATGACGGAAACTAGGGCGGCAAGAGTGGAACAAAACACCAGGCATAAGGCCGAGCCTTCCACCCTTTACCAAGTATATAGATGCATTAATTAAATAATATATATTGTGATATCCCAACAAGTAAACATGTTCCAACAAGGAACAACATCTCCATGTTCCAACAAGGAACAAACTTCATCTTCACCTGCAACTAACAACGCTATAAGAGGGGCTGAGCAAAGCGGTAACATAGCCAAACAACGGTTTGCTAGGAGGGGTGACAAAAGGTTAGAGGCTGACATGGCAATTTGGGATGGCTTGATAAACAGGTAATAGGTAGCGCAGCATAGCGATAGAACGAAGCAACTAGCATAGCAATGATAGTAGTGAGATCCAGGGTAGCGGTCATCTTGCCTGAAATCCCGCAAGGAAGAAGAACAAGTCCATGAAGAAGATGAACGAGTCCATGAAGAAGACGAACGGATGAAGCCGAACCAAGCGTAGACGAACGAATCCTCACGATCGCAACGAAACAGGAACTAACAAGAAGAAGCACACAACATAGTAAACACACCACACAAGAACAAGGCATGATGCACAACAAGCATGATGCATGACAAAGCTACATGAAGCTACTCATGGCAAGAGATGATGCAAACAAGAGCAACACATCAAGGCAAGTTTAAATGAGGCCGGGAACAACATAGAACCATTCGGTAAGTCCTCATATGCAAATTTCGAAATTGGTCCAGATCTGAATAACTTTATGTTCAAGTTGTTAAACAGCAAGTTAAAATGCACCACGATGATCTACACGAAATTCTAGTCAAGTTACATATAAAGTTCATTAGATTCGAGCTACGCCTAGAAGATATGAGCAAAATAAGATAAGCATGGCATTGATGCAAAATGCATACAAACATCAAGCAAAACACCTCAAAACAAGGATCCAACAAGATAATATGAAACTACATGCAAAATCAAGCAAGTTTCATATAGAGCACACTCAAAACGGAGCAACGGTTCAACACATACACCCTATACAAGTTTAAGGGATAAGCTGTCCAAAACAGCAACTAAGCATATTGCAAGCATCAAAACAACATGCTACAGGACCTCAACACAATAACAAAAGGCATGGGCATGATCTACAGGTAAAGCATTACAAAACATGAGAACTGAGCTACCTCCAGAAATGACTAGAACATGCTCAAAATGACATGGCAAGATTGCAACTAATAACAGTTTCAGGCATTGGCAGAAATAACAACAGGTTGCAATGTTTAGAGCTATGAAACAACATGTTACAGGAACTTATCATGGCAAACAAAGGCATGGCATGAATCTACTCAAAGCATATAACAAAAGTCCTTTAGTGACCATAAGCCAAAAGGACTAGAAAATATAGTAACACACATGTCAATATTGAAAGTTTCGTTAACAGATTCAGCAACATGGCATGTCAAAAACTGATAACGAGAAGGCATGTTTACAAGCTCAATGCACTCACTACAGAGCCTTAAATGATAAACTAAGCATACATACATCAAGAAGACATGACATAGAAGACATACATGGCAAGAACAATAACATAGCATATACGGATCAATCACAACACTCTAGGCAAAATTGAATAACATGTATACAATCTGCCAGGAAACATTTGATAGCAAAAGTAGAGCTTGATTGACTCAAGCTAGACTACTCCATAATTGCAAACAAGGGCATGGATGGATAGAGCATGACATGCTTAACAAAACACCCTTACTGAAGTATCTCAAAATATGCATAGATCTCTCGGTAGCATCAAGTTAACATGGCATCAAAATAACAGCAAACAGGGCTGAAAACAGCAATAACAAGACACCTAGTTTGCATGCTTGTGCTAGTCACCACATAGATCACAAAAATACATAGCAAGCACCACTGGAAAGAAGACATGGCATAGATCAAAACACATGTAGGACTCAAGTCCATAGGATGCACATATCAATCATGGCAAAAATGACAAAAGTGCAAGTTCTGATAAAAATCAGCAACTAACACCACATAGCACTCTTGCAACAGCATTTCGGGCATCAAGATGAGCTCAAAAGAAAATGATGCAATGAGATGAAATGATCTACTCTTCGAGATGAACATTTTGACATATTATACGCGCAAAACGGAGCTACGATGACGGAGATATGATGCAATGAAAACGGCACAAAATTACTGCAGATCGGGGACTTAAGTCATATTTTTCGAAAAAAAAAACGGAGTGAGCACGATTTAGTAAATAACGCACGGGCGGGGATCTGTGGGCTGCTCACCACATGGGCTTCGGCCCATAGGCAGAGGAGGTGAGGCAGGCCGGGGCTGGGCCGGAGCTGGGCTGGGGAGATGGGCCAGCGAGGGGGGCGCGGCCCACGGGCGCTGGAGGCGTCGTCCTCCGTGCTCCTGCCCGAGCAGGAGGCCATGGCGCTGGCGTGGCCCTCCGACGAGGGAGGCCGGAGAGGGAGGCCGAGAGGCGCTGAACTGGACGGGGACGGCGGGATCGACGGATCCGCGGCGGCTTGCCGGATCGCAAGGGCAGCGTGAGCTCAAGAACGGCGCGGTTGACTCGGCGATGGGGCCGGCTACCTGTCTTGAGAGAGAGAGAGAAAGAGATGGGGAGAGAGAGAGAGGAGGAGGTCGGCGGACGGCGTGACTGTGGCGAGGCGGCGGCGAGGCTTACCGGCGGGCGGGCACCGGCGACGGCGGTCGGGCGGCGGGGTCAGAGCTCGGGCTCCTCTCGATCCCGCTGGATCGGGGAGCTGCGGGAGGCGCGGCGTCAACAGACTGCTGGGCGCCGGGGCCAGTTCGGCCGGCTGCGGGCGGCCGTGGGCTGCGGAGGGTCATGTGGAGAGAGGCTCTTGGGACGACGTGGCTGAGCCACATGGCGGCGCCGGTTGGCCTGGCGGCGTCGGCGGCGCGCCCAATGGCGACTCGCCAAGTGGCGCTGAGGAGGTGGCCGGCGCGGAAAACGGAGGAGGGGCGGTGGGGCTGATGATTGGGGCGCGGAAAACAAGGAGGAAGGTGGGAGAAGGCCGAAAATGGCATGGGGAGGTGTTTATATAAGGAAGGGGGCTAGGGTTAGGTGTTTTGCTCCGTTTTCGGACCGTTCGATCGCCATCAGATGGTTCCGGACGCGAGGAGAGGTGGGTTGGTCTAGGTGGGCTGCAAGTGACCGTCTATAAGGCCTCGGGCGGAGAAGAGAGGGGGAGAAGTGAGGCCGGGACTGTTAGGAGACGAAACGTCCGACGAGAATACCGCAACGATGCCGCTTATAAATTTAACGATTGGGCTATCAAACGAGCTCGAATGCGACGAAACTTGACAGCGGTTCACGGTGGTATACCAAGGCCGCTTGACAAACCTCGGGGCATTCCGAGACCGTTTAACACCCGCACATGAAAAGAGGTAAAAGAGGGCGCCGGGAGACATAGGAGTGCCGGATTGCAAAACGGACAACGGGGAAAATGCTCGGATGCATGAGACGAACACGTATGCAAAATGAAATGCACATGATGACATGATATGAAATGCAGATGATGACATGGCAAAGTGCAACACGCAAGCAAATGACATGGCAAAGACAGCGAATAACTGGCGGACACCTGGCACATCGAATCCGGGGCGTTACACCTAGGGGGCGCCGCTCTGGGGGAGGGGCTGGGTCAAGCCGCTCCCGTGGTGCGTCCTTATCGCGCACGCCTGCGGCCTCTTCCAACCCTCTGCTCTTGCCTCCCCGGCCTCTGCCCCAGGCGTCGGACAACGCGCAGGACGACGATCCAGTGGGCGCCTTCTTCGCCGGAGTCGACAAGGAGCTGCCGCCTCCGCCTAGGGTGGACTCGCGGGCGGCGGCCGTGGACAGGGCGGCAGCGGCAACCATGGACAAGCCGCTCAGCTTCACCGACCAGGCGGGCGCTGGCAGAGGCATCGACGATGGCATCGACATGGGTCCGGCCTTCTCGCTCGCCCGCCACACTCCCAGGCCGGCCACCACTCACTCCGTGCAACTCGTCGCGGTGACCTCCCACGTGTGCCACCTGCAGATTGCGGACGTGAGCGGGGAGGGAGACGCAGGCCAAATCTTCGTCAACGCCACGCCATCCGTGCTCGGCAAGCCCACCGCCCGCGCCAAGACGCCTTCCCGCTCCAGGCCTGCCGCGGCGCCATCTCGTTAGAGCGCCCATCAGGCAAAAAACCCATCCACCGTTCCGGTCAGCCAGCGGGCAATGCTCCGCATCGTCCACGGCCTCGGCATCCTCGGCCCCAAAGAGACCATGATGGCCAAGGCGGCGGAGGCGCTGATCCGCCGGTTCGACGAGCCCCTGTCCGACTCCGACATCAAGGCCATCACGAAGCTCACCAACCTCGACATCGTAGCGCTCAAGATTGCCGCGGGCATGCACGATCCAGACGGAGAGGCCTCGCAGGCCACCACCTCTCCATGTTAGTGATCCCTTGTGGTAGCAGTCTCCGGCGACCCCATGCACTAAGCTGGGTTGAGTTAGGTTTCTTCATGCATTGTAATAGTATAGGTCTCCTTAGCGAGCGAGGTGTAGTTGTTCGCCGGCGGAATTTGGGGCCTGTTGGTGGCCGCCGGCGACCCCCCGGCCCGATGGTGGTGTACCCGTGTTTATTTCCAAGTAGTAGTAGTTGCCGGAGATACCTTTCGTTTCCCCATGAGTGACACAACCTACCCAATAATGAGCTGGAATGTGCGGGGTTTGAACTCGCCGGCTCGGCGAGAAGTAGTTTTGGAGACGGCAGAAACACATCGGCTCACTATCCTTTGCCTTCAGGAAACGAAGATCGATGAATGGACCAGGGCACTAGTTAGGGAAACTGGAGGAGGGCGGCTCGCCGACTGCGTCGTCCTCCCTGCCGCGGGCACGAGGGGCGGTGGCGCAATCTTCTGGGACAAGAATCGAGTAGAGGTGATTTCGCAGGCCGTCGGCTGCTTCTCCGTTACCGCCAGGATCACCATCATCGCTAGCGGTGCTACGTTCTGGCTGACGACAATTTACGGCCCAGTTGACGACGGAAGGAAGGATGAGTTCCTGGCCGACCTGGCACGGGCTGCTCCGCCCTCAGACGCCCCTGGCTCATCAACGGTGACTTCAACCTGATCTACGAGGCGCGCGACAAAAACAACACCAACATAAATCGTAGGATCATGGGAAAATTTCGTGCGGCGATCGACGCGGCGGGACTGAAGGAGATCAAGTGCAAGAACAGAAGATTTACGTGGAGCAACGAGCGTGCGTCTCCAACCCTAGTCAACATTGATAAATTCTTCAGCACCATGGCCAGGGCCTCCATGTTTCCCTCCTACCTCCTTCATGCCGCATCACCTCGTGTTCTGATCACTGCCCGTTGTTGCTGTCAGAGGCGGCTGCCCCTCGCCGCGCGGCCCGCTTCTGCTTCGAGTCCTTTTGGCCAAGATTTCCCCGTTTCCACACTACGGTGCAGAGGGCGTGGGATCGCCCAGTCGCCTCTAGTTGCGCTTTCAAGAGAATCAGCACCAAGCTCACACGCGTGGCCCGAGACCCGAAGATTTGGGTGAAAGGCTTCTTCAGCGAGACAAAGCTTCAGATGCATATCGCAAACGAGATCGTGCTCCGCCTCGACATAGCTCAGGAGAGTAGGCAGCTGACAGTAGATGAACTTCAACTGCGGAAAAAGCTAAAGATGCGAGTCCTGGGGCTCGCCGCCATCGAGAGGGCGCGTAAAAGACAGGCCTCGTGCGTCACCTGGCTGCGCGCGGGAGACGCCAAGATGGCGTTCTTCTAGGAAAAGATCAACTCGCGGCGCCAAAAAAACTTCATCCACGCCCCTACACACCAGGGACTCCATTGCCACCTCCCATGGCGACAAGGAGCGGATCATTCACGAGCACTTCCGATCCTTGTTGGGCACAAAACCACCTCACAGCCGCACCATCAACTGGGAGGCCATACATCTGCCATCCTTGCCGGCAGCCGGCCTCGATAACCCCTTCACTGAGGACGAGGTATGGGCGGCGATCTGCAAATCTCCGCAAGAGAAGGCCCCGGGGCCAGACGGCTTCAATGGCACCTTCTTCCGTTCGTGCTGGTCCATCATCAAGACCGACGTCATGGTCGTCTTCCACCAATTCGACAATCTCGCAGGTGGCTACATGTCGGCGATCAACAACGCTACAATCGTTCTACTGCCAAAAAAGGATGGTGCAACGGAGATCACCCACTTCAGGCCCATCAGTTTGATTCATTCAGTAACCAAGCTCATCTCCAAGGTTCTCTCGATTAGACTGGCGTTAGTCATCGGCTCCATCATCTCACCGGCGCAAACGACATTCATGAAGTCCAAGTGCATACACGACAACTTCCTGTTTGTACAGAACTCCGTACGCGCCCTTCACCGTCGCAAAGTGCCGGGCCTGCTAGTAAAATTAGACATAGCAAAAGCGTTCGACACCGTCTCCTGGGAATACCTGCTGGAACTGCTTCAACATCTAGGGTTTAGTGCGCGCTGGCGGGACTGGGTGGCTAGGTTGCTCGTCTCGGCTTCTTCGGCGGTCTCTCTCAACGGTGCTGTTGGCCCAAGCATTCTTCACCACCGTGGGCTGCGCCAGGGAGACCCGCTCTCCCCATTCCTCTTCATTTTGGCCATCGACCCACTGCACCACCTCATCGCGGCGGCGGTGGATCAGCAGCTGTTGCATCGCCTCCCAGGTCGCGACCTGACGCTTCGTGTTAGCCTCTACGCGGACGACGCAGTTATCTTCATAAAACCTAGACGAGAAGAGGTAGACTCTCTGCTGCACATCCTTGGCGATTTCGGCGAGGCAACGGGGCTCTGTATTAACCCGGCCAAATCCACGGTCTCAATGATCCGTTGCGAGAACATCAACGTCGAGGAGGTGCTTCAGGGTTTTGCAGGCTCCATTGCCCCATTCCCCATCAAATACCTAGGGTTGCCCGTCTCTACGGGACGCCTGCGTTTGGTCCATCTCCAGTTTATCATCGACAGGATCAAGGCTAGGCTTGCGGGCTGGAAGGGCAAGCTGCTACCGATGGCCGGCCACCGCGTCCTCGTCCGATGCGTGTTGAGTGCTATGCCAACCTTCGCCCTAACTGTCCTCCGTGTCCCACAGAAAATTCTCAGAGAGATTGACAAGTGTAGGCGTCGCTTCCTCTGGCGCCAGGACGACGAGGTTACAGGCGCCAGCTGCAAGGTCAACTGGCCAGCGGTCTGCGCCCCGACGGAGCAAGGTGGCCTAGGCATCCCCGACCTATAGCGTTTTGGCAGGGCGCTGCGGCTGCGCTGGCTCTGGGCTGCTTGGCACCACCCGGAGCGACCTTGGGTGGGCACCGAGCTGCCCTGCGACGGCGCGGACAAGGCGCTCTTCGCGGCCTCGACCAGAGTTGCAATCGGCGACGGGGCCCGGGCATCTTCCTGGCTCTCTCCATGGCTCGGCCAGGGCTGCCTTTCGCAACAGTTTCCAACGTTGTTTAGCTACTCGAGGCGCAAGAACAGATCGGTGTGGGAGGCCCTCGACGACGACACGTGGATCCGTGACCTCGCTCACGGCAACAACCGTCATCTCCTGCCAGACGTCCTCGCCCTTCATCGTCTGCTTCAGGGGACGGACGCGCAGCTGCAGCCAGGCGTGCCGGATGATCTGACGTGGAGTAGGGCGAGCTCAGGAAAGTACACGGCGCGGTCGGCCTACCTGACGCAGTTCCAGGGGAGAACGGCGACCAATTCCGACCGGCTGGTTTGGAAGGCCTGGGCGCCGGGCAAAATCAAAATTTTTGCCTGGTTGCTTCTTCAGGACCGGCTCTGGTGCAATGACAGACTCCAACGGCGGGGCTGGCCAAATGCTTACTTCTACCAGCTCTGCCTCAGAAACCTGGAGTCGTCGCGCCACCTCTTCTGGAGCTACCAGGAAACCGGACAGGTGTGGGCCGAGCTGGGGTTGTGGCACGACTGCTCGGCTCTCACCCCGGCCGGGAGCTGGCGCCATGACAGTTCCACCACTGTCGTGCAAGGCATCCTGTAGCAGACACCGCACCAATGGCGAAAGGGAGTGCGAATGATGTGCTGGCTGGCTTGCTGGGAGATCTGGCAGGAGAGAAACAACAGCATCTTCAGGCAGCAACTGTCGTGTGTGCCGGGAATCATCAAGCGCATCCGAGACAGCTTTGAGCTATGGAGAACCACGGGCGCCGCATGCTTAGAGAGCCCCTTCGGGGACCCCCCCCCCCCCCTTGAGAGATAAACGCTGCTTTGTTCTTAGGGTTTCCGGCCGTGTGTGGCACTCCCCAAAACCCTAAAACTTTGATCCTAGGATCCTCACCACCATTGTTGTTTTTCCGTTGCTTTCGGCTTTGATCAATGAAATGCCAGCAATTGCTGGATCTTTCAAAAAAAAAACATTTTCTCAAGATGCATCAGTAACTTCGAGATCTAGAAGTGCATCAGTAACTTCTAAATGTTCTCGTAGAACATTTGTGGATACATCATGTAAGTCAACAGATTTGCGATGCACTCCCTCCGTTCGTTTTTATAAGACGTTTTGGACAGCTAGCTTTGAATTGTTTTGGGCACTGCCTGAATAGTCTAAAACGTCTTATAAAAATGAACAGAAGAAGTACTTTTGAATATTTTTATGTTTAAACTATGTCCTCTGAATAATATTTATGTTCAAACTGTATATTTCTGAACTTGAACTATGTATTTGTATATTTAAGCTGTGTCTATCGAATATTCAAGTTAGGCTGGAAATGAAAAATGGACAAAATAAAAGGCCGGATAAATGGGGAATGTCGTTTGGTGTCTAATTTGTGACCGATAAATGGGCTCTTTCCACATACACCTCCGCAAACAAATCGGAACGGCCAGAGAGGTTTTGGACTTTTGGTTAGGGCTGGAATTCGAGCCGAGTCGAGCCAGCTCGGCTCGACTCGCTAGAGCTCGTTTCGTTAACGTGCTAGCTCGACTCGACTCGTTACTATAACGAGCTCAAACCCAAGATTGGCTCGACTCGTATAACTCGCAAGCTGGCTCGTTTAGCTTGTTAAGCTTGTTTAAGATATAAACATAAAGCCCTCAAATATGATAAAAATGATATGTATATATTAAACATATATATCACTATACAATTGTAATTTTCTTGTAACGCGTGAGCCTCCTAGGAGGCTAGGCCTTCAACTGCTCAGCCTTGAGTTGTGCACCTGGGACGTAGGCTGTTTAGTGGTTGATCTTTCTTTGTATTGGAAGTGGCTGATCAATTGTATCGAGCCTAACGAGTTACACGAGTACTCGTGAGATTGGCTCGTTTAACTTGGTCTATAAACGATCTTAAACAAAAGCTCGGCTCGACTCGTTATTCTTCGAGTTCGAGTCGATTCGAGCCGAGTCACGAGCTACTTGTTTAGCTTCGAGTTTTTTTTCCAGCCTTACTTTTGGTGCATTCCGTTGAGGATGCCCGTACGAATCAGAGGATGCATAATAGCTTTAGGCTAGGTGCATCCCTCGCAATAATCAAGTTCCAACCGCAAATATAGAAAAACCGCGCGCCAACAGCTAGGCAAAGTGGGGTTGGCTCATTGGGTGAGTAGCTGAGAAGAGCAAATGAAGAGTGTAGCCATTATCGGGTGTCTTTCTTCCTAAAAAAAGGCTGTGTCTTACTTTTCCTAACTTGAGGCAATGTGCCTCAGCTTGAAGTGAGTATGTATAGATGGTGTACAATCTTTTTGATCACGCAGGTAAGAAAAAAAATTGGTCATGGCCAAAATTTTGGGCATTGTTTGAATGATTGCTAATATTTCCGCATGCTCAATCCAATTCTAAATTATTTTTCTTTGCCAACGTTGGACCAAACCTGGGAAGCCAAAACCTTATCCAGTATATTGGCTAGCCAATTTTTTTGGCTTGTGGTTGGCTTAGGCTCAAACCAAACGCACCAATAAATCATAGAATCTTTCTTTTAAATAGTTGAGGTGTATGCAACAAATGTACTCCCTCCGTTCCTAAATATTTGTCTTTCTAGAGATTTCAAATGGTCACCACATACGGATGTGTATAGACATATTTTAGAGTGTAGATTCACTCATTTTGTTCCGTATGTAGTCACCATTTGAAACCTCTAGAAAGACAAATATTTAGGAACGGAGGAAGTATCAAGCAGTTCCTCAGTTGATGCACGCATGCTTCGAGCAATCGGGAATACAATCATACATCACTAGATCATTAAAGTACAATCACATGACAGACATTTAGGAATCACAGGACACAGACCAGGCACAGGAGAATGATCATCATGTGATTTCCAGCAGGCTTTCACGTGCTGTCCTTGATAACATCAACCACCCCAAAGAATATTGAGCCTGTTACAACAAAGTGGCTGAAAAAAGCGAAAAGGTGCAAACACAAACTGTAAAGAGAGAAAAGCAAATCGGCAACCGCGTTTCTTCAATATACACCTGAATCACATGATCCTGTTGCCAACTATTCACTTCAGCTGAAGAGATTAGGGATGCAGGCTCCCGAGTCGGGGTTCTGCTGCTCCTTCCAGATGCGGCCAGTCACCCGCAGTTTCAGCTCTTTCCTCTCCCCGCCGGAGAAGAAGAGTGCCATGTTCCGCTGGATTATGAGGCCATCATGGCTGTCACGCACTTTGCGGTGACTGTCCCGGATGCTCCGGGGTGTGCCCTCCCATATCATCTTCCTGCCATTGGCACCCACCTCAAGGCTATAGCTGTAGTTCCTTGCATCATTCTCGTCGCCCATGAAGCGGAGGAATGCCATGTAGACTGGCGCCATTCCGAGCTGGAAGGCCTCAAAATGCAAGCAGAAATACTGCCCGAAACAATGGAAAACCTAGAGATGAAGGCATTGTGTCAGATAGGAATCACTTGATTCACATGTTTAAGGTAAATGAACAGAAAAAGAAACAGGGACAGGCAGATGTATCAAGTAGCTAGCGCTAGGGGGAAAGCTATCATCTTTCTTTTGAGTAGTTGGAAACGTTCTGAAAGACCGTTCAGTATTCTAGGACCAACAAAAGTTTCTTTATGATATTATAAATGAAGGATGATGGAAGCACGATCAAGGTACAGCAAGATAGCAATCTAGTGGTATTGTAAATCTTTTCTCCAAAATACAGGTGGACATAAGATATCAAGTAAATGCAATAGGCAAGTGTACAAGCCTAGAGATGAAAAGGTTGTGAACACTTACAGTTAGCATCCAAGTTGCATTTTCAACTTCTCTGGGGTTTGACTTGACATAACGATGGTTGAATGTGCACCCAGAATGCATGTCAACCTTATGGTCATCTCTCAGATGTGAAACAAGGAAAGGAATGTCCCCGACAACGGAGCATTCAGATCCCGCATAAGGGCAGCTGTATGGCCTAAAATTGCACTGCGACTCATGCTTGAGCTTGCTATAGTATGGGAAGATCTCTGGACAACCTAGTGAGTAGTATTTGCACGGTAGCTCAAGTGATTCAGCCACCTTTTCCAATGCCAAACACCTGATGTCGCCCAGCTCTTGTCGACAGGTAGGGCAGCGGTTGTGCACCCGAGCTTTGCAGGTAGAACAAAGGGTATGCCCATTTTGGCACTGTAAAAATAACAAGATGTTATTTTGTTGTCACTGTCAACTTAAATTGTCAAACTTTTGGACGTACAGAGATAGATGGCCATAGAAACAAAAACCTGAAATGCATAATCCAGACAAATAAATCAAAACAGAATGGAAGGTACATAAGCTAGTTAGGCAACAAGTAACTAGATAGTATAGACCTAGAGCAAGACTAGGTAGTAGGTACCAGTACAGTATATAAGATCCACAAACATGTTCAAACTAACAAATATCAATTATGCGTAAGCATATTTGTACTGATGTATTGGTATTGTTTAACAGTATAATGTTGCTACAGATATTGCATTCGTTCTCGCCACAATAATTTACTTAAAAAGGACTAGGTTTACTCAAGTCAAATATAAAATTTAATGTTAACTACACATTCGAAAAGAAATCCCTTCTAAAGAAGGCTATTATAAGAATATGCAGCCCATCTGGAAGGCACATCCTATTGAATTGTGAATCTTGTCCTATAGTATAAAGAGGGAAGTACACTGCCTACACACAGCCAGCATGAATATCTATTCAGGATGCATTAGCAGAAATTTTGAAGGCTTCATGTAATATTTATACTAACAAAACACTTCACATGTTCAAGACATGCAAAAATAAATCATGCATTCCATATGATTCCATTACATGGGAAAGACACATAAGCATACCCATAAAAAGGGGGCACAAAAGGACTGAATACAAAATTTCAAAACCTTTAGCATTGGTAAAAACAGATGCACAGGTACAAGAGGACTTATTGATGAAAGACATCACATATGGGAAGACTATTAATATATCCTCCACATAAAGAAAAATAAGGTAACCTTGGGAAGTAGGCTATCAAATATAAACAAAAGCTTGTTCACCAAACATAAAAGATGTTTAGTGCCTAGTCTGGTATGTTCACAAAAGCTTGTTCATCTGGATTGATGCAGCTATGAAGGGCCTACACAATTAATTATCAGTCACAAAAGAACAGCCAACATATCATCATGTCTATCATGATATTTTTGTAAGCCGGTGAAGTATTCAAGAAGATGTTAGTGTAACTCAGGCTAGTCCTGACGAAAGAATTGGTTTCCACACTTGAATAAATTTCAAAGATTAGGTCTCATGGTTCAGTAGTTGAGCAACTTCTGTGATACTTGACCAGCATGTGTGGGTAAGGTATACGATAGATAATAAAATCAAGTACAGAAGCATCTCAGCCCTCAACACATAGGTTGTTCAGGTATACTCGAAGTATCATTAAATATGTGCTTACTCATTCACCAAAACCATATATAACTGATGAACACCCGACATGTTATTTTAATGTATTTTAGTATGCATCATGACCAAGTGCATAAATTATGTGACATAAATATTTTCAGTCATAATCTGCATTGTCCCTATATGCTCATCAGTCACCAAGCGACAAGAAATAATTGCTTTTGAAAATGATCGGTTACACACATTCTATTTGATAAATATTCGCTACACTTTTAACTTGAATAACGTGGTTAGCAAGGACATCGATCGATAAAGCTATAGTTGTTTCTCTAAACTGTGTTGAAGATTGGATTAAGAGGTGGGTGGAGTTTAACAAACATTCTGCCGACCAAACATAAGAAAAACGAAAGAATACTGCCTCCTGATTTTAAAGAAAAACAAGAATAGTACGGTTTACATGAGAATGTATGTTCTTTCTCCAACATACAATGTATTCTTTTCTGTTAACTAGTGGCAAAGCATGGTACAGTTCAAATGCCCTAAGGGCCTAACTAAACATTATAATCTCCTTTTCAAGCACTGCAGCACTCAGTTAATGAAAAATCTAAAATTGTCAGAACCCAAAACCTTCATAAACTATTGAAGAATCTAAACTACATCCTGATTATAACACTCTGCCTCCAACTCTCAGGCCAAGAATGATCGTGCAATCATATATATCACATTTAAAATCCCTCCTGCAATTGGTATGTTAAGTCCCGATAACACCGTTTCTTCACAGCGTTAATTTTCCACTTGGGACGCAAAATTTCAACGGGAATTCTCCTTATCAAGATTGATTGTGATGTACTACCGTCTTAGTCATGAAATTTCAGTTCTTGCGTGACTTGAATGTGCCTAGAACGCAAACAATGGAGTATATGACATCCGCAAAACATGAGGTTGCAGCCAAAGAAACCCAAACAAGCAACCAAGATCCCGCCTTCCCTGCGTCGGAGATCAAACACGCCGCGCAAATTCCAAGGACCGGACCAAGATCCCGGAGGCAATCAAGAAAAAAGAGACAATCCAAGGGCACGGACCGAGGCGCTGACCTGGTGGATCGGGGGGTACATGGAGTTGGTGCAGACGGGGCACTCGAGGAGCTCGTGGACGCTCGTGGCCGGCGGGATCAGCGGTCCGGCGATCCCCCCGGCCGCACCGGCGCCGGACGCGCCACCGACGCCGCCGGGGACCACCCCGATGCTGGCCGCCGCGATGGCCGCCGCCGAGGCCTTGAGGAAGGGGCGGGGCAGGTTGGAGGACATGGCGTCGTCGTCCTCCATGCCGTCCGACGACGACACGCACTCGATGCTGTCGATCATGTCCATGGCCGTGGCGGCGCGGCCGGATCCCGGCCGAATCGCGGGGATGGGGACCGCGGGCCGCCTCGGCTCCGCAGCTCCGCTCTGCCCCTCTGCGTACTGCAGCCGAGTTCTTGGAGAAATGGATTCTTCGAGAACTCGAGGTCGCGGGGGAGGGTCGATGGATTTGGTTCCTCCTGGTCTGGTCGTTTCTTGGTCTCCTTTCTTGTTCTTCTTTCCTGGCGTGTCCGCCCTTTTTCCCCTTCTTGGTAACGTCTAGGGCAGGGCAGGGTACATAAAAATGGCAGCAGCGCAGCAGGATGGTGCACTTTGCACTGCGTCGCGGTTCAGCGGTTCAAAACTCAAAAGAGCGAAGAGACAGTTTATGTAGAGTCTGTAGGGTAGTATACTGTACAGGGCCTCTTTGATTCACAGGATTTTGAAAATATAGAAAAAACATAGGTTCGGAGTAGTAATGTCCATTTAAATCCTATAGGATTAGCAATGAGTGTTTGATGCCATAGAAAAACAAAGAAATTATAAAAAGAGGTTGGAGCGGACGTTAAATTTCCTATGAAATATAATACAAAAGATTCTATATGAAAAATTTCTATGAGATCCAATCCTATGAGTCAAAGAACCAACATAGAAAAAAATTCTAAGGATTTCGATCTTCCAAAAATCTTATAGATTTCCTTTAAGTCAAAAGAGCCCTAAAGGAAAATTCAAATGTATATATTGTTCATTTTTCTTTGGCGTATATATATATTGTCCAATTCGTTGCTATCCAGAAACCGGTTAATCTAAGGAATCTGATAACGCTCGAACATCAGGTACGAGCACATCGTAAATCGAACGTTTTCGTTTGCAAGTTTAGCGACACGAAGATGACAATTTTAGTTGGCAAGCATAACAACTTCGTGTGAAACAAACAAGATGGTCAAGAATATGTCTGCCGATAAATCACCAGATAGATTCAATGCAACTTTCCTTAAACACTATTGGGATATCATTGCCCCTGATTTCTATAAACTCATAGAAGATTTTCACTCAGGCAAGGTCAACATTCAGAGCATCAACTACTCTTTCATCACATTGATCCCAAAGAATGACTCAGCCTCTATGTTATGTGGTGGCCCAGCCCAGGACGGCGGCCCAAGGCCTCCCGACGCAATCGCCAGCTGGACAGGGCCAGTCGAGCCCAGCAAGATGTCCAGCGCGGAGAAGCAACGAGACAGGAGGAAGATAAGTAGGTGGGAGAACAGAGGAGAGAGTCGTCGAAGAACAGAACACTTTTCCCCTTTGACTGTCTTCTTCATTCCTTCTTTTGTATTTCAATCTTGTATCTGTAATCAAGGAAGAAACATAGTGTGGGCATAACAATTTGGTATCAGAGGTCCTCGATCCTCCTCGGTTCCGGCTCGATCCGTCAGTACGATCGCAGTTGGTGGTGGGTTTGCTCCGCCGTAATCCCCATCCTTCGGCAGGAACGCCCGATCCGGGCATCGGTCTGGCACCCAAGAGAAGACCGCCTACCGCTATCCAAGCACATATCTCGGCCGCAATGGAGGGAATCGAGCAGCACAACGCGGAGACGCACACCAAGCTGGACGAGATCGCGGAGCAACTCAAGGGCATCACTGCGTGGATGCAGTCAATGGAGGCGACGACGCAGACTCTCACTACATCGGCGTCGCTTCTTCAGCTGCATGCCGAGGATGCGCCCACGCGTCTCAACACGCTGGAATCGCCTCCGCAGCGGCCTCCAATGCCTCCGGGTCTGGTCTCTTCTTCGACCGCGCCTCTGATGGTCGAAGTGCGCTCGATCGGCGTGGATCGGCCCTATGGGCACGGCGGTCAACACCAGCAACGGGGGGCCAGTGTTGGGGGATCCTCAATTCCCTACTGAAAGGACATGCGGTGCCCCCATGTGTGGTTTTGGTAATTGATGACATTCTCTATGGACTAATGGTTGCATTGAGTTATATTTGAAGGATTTGTCCATAGGCTTTTCTTGAAGTCCATGTGTTGGCTTCAAGGAGTTTATGTGTTGACCAAGGTGCTATTAAGGAATTATCCAAAGATTGGTCATGTGAGTGTTGAGCTTATTGCAAGCATGTCTTGAAGAAGAAGATTATGTGATCATTCATGTTTACCTTCAAGACATCATCCAAATGAAGAGAGTTGGAAAGATTCAAGGTTGATCAAGACTAAGTCAAGAGTGAATCAAGTTGATCAACACACAAAGCGCACAAGATGTACTGAGGGATCAAGTGATCACATGGTATGGTAAGCATTGTCCATTAAGCTTTGTGTGCTAACCCATGGTCTTCGTGAGAGTTCTTTGTGGGGTTAGGTTGCGGTGTGCAAGTTCAAGTGATGCATCACGAAGAGATCAAGTGCTTGAAGCTTGCCGTCCATTGTGGTGACAATGGACTTGTGAAGATAAGCGGAAGAGTGGCTCACCCATAGTGGAGTATGGGGGAGCAATCAACTAGTCTTCATCGAGCCAACGCAATCAAGAAAGGTGGTCCATCTTGAGGAGGAGTAGATCGTCATCATCTAGCTCCAGTGGACTCTGTGCAAGGCAGAGGTTTGCCCTTGATAGGTTTATATTTTACCGGTCTCATGGTGGTAGTTGGGAGACCGGGTTTTAGGATCGATTGCCGTACTATCAAGGGGGGCTCTCGATGAGTTGCTTGATCGTATCGTTCGTAGAGAGCTCAAACCATTGCATCCTTGCATCATCTTTATTGGTTCTTGTTTGGTTCTTCTCCTTGCGAGTTTTGGAGCTTATGGTCATTTTTATGACAAGCTCGAGTTCATCGAAAACAGAATTCACATGCGTCTTATATGATGTTTTCGATGTTGGAGGGTATGCCGGTTCTTCTCTGTTGGAGTTTCACTCCTTTGCTTGTTTGGCATACCTCCCCTGCCTCTTCTTACTATATCCAACAAGCTTGAGTTTGCTCAATTCGGAGCTCATTTGCAGAACTTATGGCAGTTCTGGTTTTATTGTTCCCTCTGTTGTCTTCTCTGCAAAATGAAGGACTCCTAGTGTTGCTGATCTGGGGCATGCGGTAGTTCCGCTCTCCGGAGCGGTAGTACCCATGAGCCCTCTTGGTAGTACAGCAGTCCCTCGCAGTAGTACCGCAGTGCTCATGGTAGTACTGCTCTGTGGGAGCGGTAGTACCGTGGCATCTCGCCAGCGCTTGTTGCTTTCGGCGGTAGTAAGGCGGATGTAATTTTTACATCCGCGCCTTACGCTGATAATAGCGCCACGCGCGGTAGTACCGTGGGCTCGCCAGGCTTAGCATGAGCGGAAGTAAGGCGGATGTAATTTTTACATCCGCGCCTCACGTGGTAGTACCGCTCTTCGTGTGCGTGATAGTACCGCGTGCGGAGTTTTGCGAGTCCTCCCCAGTGAAGTAGGTGCGAAGTAATTTTTACTTCGTGCTTTCTCGCGCCTAGTGTTGCCTGCCTTACGGTAGTACCATAGGGTAGCGGTAGTACCGCTCGGCGGTTCTACCGCTCGTTGCTCAATGCAATGAGCCTTCATCCGCCGGTGTTGCACATGCGGTAGTACCGCAACCTGCAGCAGTAGTACCCCACCGATCATGGTAGTACCGCAGCTCCGTGCGGTAGTACCGCGTCGTGCGGGCTGAGTGAGGGGATAACGGTTGGATTTTCTCCCCACCTATAAAAGGGGGTCTTCTTCCCCATTGTAAGTGCATCTAGTGCCCCTTAGTGATTTTGGTGTATTGAAGACTTATAGGTTAAGGAACTAATGCGTTTGTGAGTGTACACAGGTCTATAAGTCTATGAGGAGTTTGATATTTACAGAGAAAGTCGACCCCTAAAAATGAAGTTCTTCGATGAAGACTTTGATATTCGAAGACTTTCGAAGACTTTGAAAGTGAAGAAATTGGTGTGACCTTGAAGACTTGGTATTCATTTGAGGAACATGAAGCGTGAAGACTTTTGTTTTCGTAGTTTCATTTTCTCTTTCTTGAGTCATAGGAAACACCGTCTCGTTAAAGGGGTCGAGGAAATATTAAGGAAAAATTTCCATGTGATGCTCAACTCAAAATCCTACACCTACCAATCCCTTGAGTGAAGCCTTTGGAAATCTCATACAGATTCAGTCAATTTCTTGATGTGATGAGACAAAGTTCTTACGGTGTTGAGCAATTTGTTCGACCGAGGAGTTAGGAATTCGCCGGTCGGATTGCCTACGATGAGGAACATGATATACGAGGAATTTGATATTCAAATTTCCGACCGTTCTTGTCTTCTTGGCGCCACCTGTCCCAAAATATCTCATCCACCTAACGGTCATATCATTGAAGGGCATTTATGTCTTATCATGTCGGGCTGCTCCCTAGGCTATAAATAGCCGCCCCTACAACCACCAGCTGGTTGGCTGCTCGAGAGAACTTGACACTTGTCATTTGAGAGCAACCCATCCTCCGAGGACTTTGGCGAAAATCATCAGTGAGGAAAACCCAAAACCAAACCCCTACAAACCCAAAGTGATTGAGCATCATCAAGAGATTGATCTGCGTGGATCGGCGCTTGTTACCTTTGAAGACTGTGCTTCTTCCAGACGGTTAGGCGTCATGGTCTAGAGCATCAAGAGGAATTGTGGATTGCCGAGTGACCAAGTCTGTGAAGGTTTGGAAGTTGCTGAAGACTTACCACGAGTGATTGGACGAGGTTTGTGTGACTTTAGTTCAAGGAGAATCGGTGATGACTTGGTGTCTGAGCTGCGTGCTTTCGGTATTGGGTGTCCGGACTGTGTGTCCTCGTGTTTAAATACTCGGCCGCTCCAACCAGACGATAAGCTGAGACAGCAGTTGGAACTGGTCTTCCAAATCATTGTCTTCACCAACCTAACTGGTTCTATTTCCTCAACCCTTTCATTTCCTCATTCTTGTGTTGAGTATTTGTTCATATCTGTGTTTGAAGACTTTGGTGAAGACTTTCTCAATTTCCTCAGTTCAATTTCTTGATTTGTTTGTCTTCATCTTGTGTTATCCTGTGATTACGCTTTTTACTACTGTGCTAGTCTTCATTCCATCATGATGACCATGCATGTATTCTGTTATGCTTACTTCGAGTACTTATTCGCTGCAAGTAGTGCTTCACTAAGGAATTTCCTCACGGCAAATTCCTCGGTGAAGAATTCATAAAATCGCCTATTCACCCCCCTCTAGTCGATATAGCGCACTTTCAATTGGTATCGAGCAAGGTACTCCCTTGTTACGTGTGATTTTAGTTTAACCACCGGAGTTTTAGTTATGTCGACCGCAGGTATGAAGAAAGTGACATGCCCTATCTTTGACGGTCATGATTATCCCAAGTGGAAGGCCATGATGAGGAGCGCCTCATGGCAATGGACAGCGAGCTGTGGACCGTCACTGAAATTGGACTTCTTGATCATGCAAGGCGGAGAACGCAGATGATATTCGCAAGTACACTCGACTTGACATCATGGCGAAGGATATCATCTGTTCCTGCCTATCTAGAGATGAATTCAAGCGCATTATGCATCTTTGCAATGCGAAGCTTATCTGGGACCGAATCTCCGACGTCTATGAAGGTCATCGAACCCGTCATGATCCTTGGTTTGAGGACTTCAAGGAATCTCTCAAAACGATGACTTTCGAACCAGAATCATCATCTTATGCATCATTCTCATGGCAAAGGGTGACAAGGTAACCGAATGTTCCTCATCCGAGTATAGTGACGATGAATCTGATGATGATGGATCTGATGATGATATTGAACCTAGCTATACCAAATTTGTTTGCATTGCCACCAAACAACAACATGCCTTGGAAAAGGTTCAAAACATGTTAGGTAAAAGTGATGATATGTTAGATGAAGAAATGGATCGCACTAAAGCCCTAACTGAAAATCTTGAGACTTGATCTAGGTTTGACAACCTTCAAGGTCATCATAACACTCTCTTATCGATCATGAGAAACTTTCTTATGAATTTCTTCAAAGAAAGCAAGATCTTGAGAAGCTAAGAGTGAGTTATGAAGATCTTCAGAAGGAGCGCGATTCATTACGTGCTCAACAAATCGGCGCTTCTCAGGAAGAATTTGTTCCTCCATGCTTAAAGTGCATTGAGCGTGAATCGCTAATTCTTCACTGAATGTTCAAATGCTTCAACTGTTACAAATTCTTCACCTACCTCTGCTATCACTAATTCCTCATCGAGGACATTGCTAGTATCACTTGACGATGCAAGTTGAAGGAATTGTACATGATGAGGCATGTACAAAAGCCTCAAAGGGCATCAGACTCTTTGTGATGTGCTTAAAAGCAGATCCTCAACAGGAACCCTAGGAAAGAGGTATTGCCTTTGAGAGGAAACTCAATCTTGATGGAACATATTGGAAACCCGAGCGGTATCCCAAAACCTCATGGGTTGCTGCAAAGGGACCTCCATTGATCCATCTAACTTATCTGCTTTACATGCGAATCTCCTCATTCTTCCGATGAGTCATTTGACTCAACTATAAACTGTTCAAAAATCAGAATGGTGAAGTATTTGCTAGATATGTTGGCACTAAGCTGCAGAACGGTTCCCTATGAAGAAAATATGGGTTCCCAAGAAGTGCCTTGAAAGTCTTCAGGTGAATGTCCTCATGACACCACCTGTGAAGAATAGGAACCCCAGATCGAATTCTTCATATGGACCAAATTCTTCATATGGATCCAAGTCCTCATACGGACCAAATTCCTCAAAAGGATCAAAGTCCTCATATGATTATCATCGTACTAACAACTCTGTTTCGCAGGGTAGAGCTAAGGGCTATGAATATGTGCATTATTCTTCAAACCACTATGTTCATAAGTCCTCGAAGAATTTCTCTGCTTATTCATATGCTTACCCTAACCCCTCTTATGTGAAACGAAATGGTTTGGCTTCTATGCCACCATTCTCGTATGGTGCTCGCAGAGTGATGAACTCTTTGCCACCCCTTCAGATGTGGGTGGTGAAGAAAAGAACTAATATCTTCTGTAGGTCAGGTCTCGGGCGTGCCTTAACGTCTGAAGAATTTTTTGGGGACTGACGAAATTGCTGAAAGGGCGCAGCTAATCATGATGAAATGAACCT
The DNA here is from genome assembly GCA_021605205.1 of Aegilops longissima. Classification (NCBI taxonomy): domain Eukaryota; kingdom Viridiplantae; phylum Streptophyta; class Magnoliopsida; order Poales; family Poaceae; genus Aegilops; species Aegilops longissima. The sequence goes on from CM038682.1 coordinate 559,946,261, forward strand.
TCATTTCACACGTCCTCCACTTGCTTATCATTATCTTGGTGATGAAATTCATCGATGAACTTGATATCATATTCTTCAGCGATGAAGTATATGAGATCGTAAGTTGTACTAATTCATCTGCAGGATGATATAACTCAAAGCCACTGAGTGGGTTCTCGATAGTGGATGTACAAATCACATGACTGGTGACAAGAATCTATTGATGGATGCTCCCTTATCACCGTCACATCTGAAGCATATCATCTTTGCTGACAAAGGCAAAAGTCAGGTATTGGGCCTTGGTAAGGTTGCGATCTCTAAGGACATACACATGGACAAAGTCATGCTTGTTGAGTCCTTAGGATACAACCTCATGTCAGTCTCAATGCTTTGTGATCTTGATATGGTTGTTATCTTTGGCAAGTATCGCTGTGTTGTGATTATGGAAGCTGACAATTCCAAAGTCTTCGAAGGATTTAGGAGAGGAGACTTGTATATTGTTGATTTATCTACAGGACCACAACCAGCCGTGTGTCTACTTGCAAAAGCTTCAGAAGGCTGGCTATGGCATCGGCGACTTGGTCACGCAGGCATGAGGAATTTACTGCGCTTGCGAAGAAGAAGCATGTCATTGGCATTGAGAATGTCAAATTCCTCAAGGATCACTTATGCGGAACTGTGAAGCTGGAAAAATGACCAAGGCCAAGCATCCGGTGAAGACTATCATGACCACTACTCGTCCTTGAATTGCTTCACATGGACCTCTTTGGTCCCAATCATTACTCGGTGTCGTTAATGATGCATCTCTATATGGCTTTGTTATTGTTGATGATTACTCTCGTTACACATGGGTACACATTGTTACTTACAAAAATCAAGTGCAGGAAGTCTTCAAGCGATTTTCCTCGAGGGCTTCAACTAACTTTGGTGTGAAGATCAAGCACATCGGGAGTGACAATGGAACTGAGTTCAAGAATTCGGTCTTGATGACTATCTTGATGAACTTGGTATTACTCATGAGTTATCTGCTCCTTATACTCCTCGGCAAAATGGCGTCGTGGGCGCAAGAATAGAACTCTTGTTGAGATGGCTCGCACTATGCTTGATGAATACAAAACGCCTAGTCGTTTTGGATTGATGCAATTGATACTGCGTGCCACATCATCAACAGAGTATATCTTCACAAATTCTTCAAGAAGACGCCTATGAACTCCTCACTAACAAGAAACCCAATGTAAGTTATTTCAAAGTCTTGGGTGCTAAATGCTGGATTAGAGATCCTCATCACAATTCTAAATTTGCACCGAAAGCACATGAAGGTTTTATACTTGGTTACGGAAAGGACTCGCACACCTACAGAGTCTTCAACATCACTCTTCACAAGATTGTTGACACTGTAGATGTGCGGTTCGATGAAACTAATGGCTCGCAAAGAGAGCACCTACCTTCTGTGTTAGATGAACAAGCACCTGAGGAATCTATCAAGTTCAAGGCAACTGAGGATGTCATTCCAATTGAAGAAACTGCTGAAGAATTCATTCCTGTACGCGAAGAACGTCAAGCTGATGCACCTGAAGATAATGTTGAAGACAATGGTGCTGAGGAAAATGATCAAATTCCTCGAAGACAACCAGCTCATCCTCGCGTTCCAAAAGAAGTGCAAGTGGAGAAGATCATCGATGACATTAAAGCGCCAGGTCCTCTCACACGCTCAAAAGCTTCACATCTATCTAACTTTTGTGGGCACTATGCTTTTGTCTCTATCACAGAGCCCACTAAGGTAGATGAAGCATTTACGGAGCCGGAGTGGATTCAGGCTATGCAAGAAGAATTACATCGATTCGAGCTCAACAATTATGCGGGAACTGGTCAAACGTCCAGTGTCCTCGCAAGCATAATATCATTGGCACAAAGTGGATCTACCGCAACAAGCAAGATGAAAATGGTCTTGTGGTGAGGAATAAAGGCACGACTAGTAGCTCAAGGCTACACAGAGTTGAAGGAATTGATTTTGATGAAACTTTTGCACTGTCGCTAGACTTGAGTCTATTCGCATATTACTCGCCTATGCTAACCATCACAATATCACTTTATATCAAATGGATGTGAAAAGTGCATTCCTCAATGGTAAGCTTGAGGAAGAAGTATATGTTGCTCAACCCCAGGTTTTGAAGATCCAAAGAATCTCGACAAAGTCTTGAGACTTAATAAGGCCCTCTATGGTCTCAAACAAGCGCCACAGGCGTGGTATGATACATTGAAGGAATTCTTCGTGAAGAATGGCTTCACACCAGTTCACTCGACCCTACTCTCTTTACTAAATCTTATGATGGTGAACTGTTTGTGTGCCAAATATATGTTGATGATATTATCTTTGGCTGTCTTGACCAACGTTATAGTGATGAATTTGCCTATATGATGAGTGAAGAATATCAAATGTCTATGATGGGAGAGTTGAAATTCTTCTTAGGTCTTCAAATTAAATCAACAACACAATGGCATATTCATATCTCGGAGAAATACCTCAAAGATGTCACGAAGAAATTGGCATGCAAGATTGCAAAGGCGTCAAAATTCCTATGCCCACAAATGGCCATCTATGCCTTGATGAAAATGGTATTTACTTGATCACAAGGTATACCGCTCCATGATTGGTTCTTTATTGTACTTATGTGCATCTAGGCGGATATAATGCTTAGTGTTTGCATGTGTGCCCGATTTCAAGCTACAGAAGGAATCACACCATAAGGTGTGAAGCATATTCTTGATATCTAGCTCACACACCAACACTAGGATTATGGTACCCCAAGGGCTCTGCTTTTGATCTCATTGGATATTCGACTCGACTATCTTTGGTGATCGCGTGGACTGCAAGTCAACATCTGGTACTTGTCATTTCCTCGGACGATCTTTGGTGCGTTGGTCCTCGAAGAAAGCGAACTGCGTATCAATGTCTCTGCGGAAGCTGAATACATTGCTGCTGGCTCGTGTTGTGCTCAATTGCTATGGATGAAGCAAACTCTCAAGGACTACGGCATCAACGTGAAGAATGTGCCTCTCTCTGTGACAATGAGAGTGCCATCAAGATTGCTCACAACCCAGTTCAGCACTTTCGAAGACAAAGCACATTCAAATTCGTCATCATTTTCTTCGTGATCATGTGTTGAAGGCGACATCTCCATCGAGCACGTGAAGGCGAAGAACAGCTAGCTGATATCTTCACTAAGCCCTTGGATGAGAAGAGATTTAGCAAGTTGCGGTGTGAGCTAAATATCTTAGAATCTTGAACGTTCTTTGAAAAGACACACATCCTAACACTTATGCAAAATTGATGACTTAGATGTGCAACACATGAAGAAGCGTTTTCTTCAATCAATGAAGAATAACACTCTAAGTGTGAAGAAATTAATGAAGAATCTGATTCTCAGAATCCTCGACAATTTTCTGCGGTGTCTGAAATCATCATTCTTATCTGGTGGGTCACGCCACCACCAAAGTTGAAAATCTTCAATTTGAGTTTTCCTCAGTTTTGAAATTCTTGAGTTTCTCAAATTCTTCAACTTTGCAAAATCTTCCTTGTTTCCGTCGTCTTTCTTCATTGGCTATATATATATATATATATATATATATATATATATATATATATATATATATATATATATATATATATATATATATATATATATGTGTGTGTGTGTGTGTGTGTGTGTGTGTGTGTGTGTGTGTGTGTTTATGTCCTCTCAACATTCACTTATGGCTATTTCTTCAAGTCGTTTTTTACGCTAAGTGAATGTGATCGGACCCTTCCCCTCTATGCTATACTCAACCCAATCTATTCACAAATTCTTCATGTGCGTTCTATTTTGAAACTCGTTCAAAATCTTCTTTGTGTCCTTGACGGTGAAGAAATTGCGAACGGAACTTTAAAACTGATCTTATCAAACTTTCGGTTTTGCCGCTCAAACCGTTCCGCATCCCACGATGCATTATTTTACTCACCCACGATCGTACGATCTCCACTACACGATGCGTGGGTGACACATGTCGTGAGAAGGAGAATGGTCGAGAGTGCGTTAGTCCTAAATCTTCGGCAAACAGTTTTCTTTGCCTCTATAAATACCCTCTCTCCATCCTCACTTCTTTTACTCCGCTCGACCTCTCTCTCCCGTTCGAGCTCCTCAAACCCTAAGCGCCGCCGCTTCTCCATCGTTGCCGGTGAGGAAGAGCTTCTTGCCTCGACCTCGTCATTTGACGATACTCGCGCCGACAAGGAAATCCTCACTCCGCCGCTGCCGTAGCTGTCTTCCTCCGCCAAGTTAGGGCGTGGAAGATTTGAGTGACGAACTTCCCAACTGTTCTTCTTAGTTCGTCGTGTTCTTCACTTGAGTAATTAAAAGTTACTTTTATTACTCGCTTTGATTCTCAAACCTTCTGAAAATCTTCAAAGGTATTTATTCTTCAAATCTTCACACATATGAACACCTCAAACAAAATATGCTCTTGATTCGTTTCTCTAAGCAATGATTTTCTTCAAGATTCCTCAATTGTGTGGATCCTCGATCATACAACTCTGGAACCTAAGACAAAGAACGCTTAGTGAAATTCTTCAAAACTCATCTGGTCAAAATCCTCAAAACTTGTTCTTTTGAAAAACCTTACGAGAAGCATATGACCTCTCCAAATTCCTCGCAACTATATTATGTTCACAGGTACACATGTCTGCTGCTGAATCACTAGGTTCTCATCAACTTAACTCATTTGCAGCGTTCCTCGAAGAAAAACTGCATACTTCTTCAGAAAACTCAATTGTTCAAATTCCTCAACTGAAGAATATGGCAGACGGTAAGAAGCCACGAAAGGAGGAAAGAAACACTGAGGTTATGACTGCGTTTGAGATCCCTAAGGAAATTTATCTGACTCACTTTTTGATGAAGAAAACAAAAATCAGCACAAGGTGCGTATTAGTAAGATTGAACGGAGATGGGCAAGGGAATGGAGGGAATACAGATATGTGACTCCAAAGTACATGAAGAAATTCGCTCTCAATCCTCCATGCCCAAGAGCTCCATTGGCACCTAGTCAAGTAGCTGACCCCACCAGCATCAAGCGTGGTGAGGACTTTCCTGAAGAATGGGCTAAGCGCCAAGCTAAATTGGCAAGACAAGCCAAGGAGGCAGTGAAGAAATTCAATGAGGATTCGCCATCGCTCTCGCTCATCGAGGCCTCGGTCAAACCGAGGAAATCCATGCCAAAGAAGCCTGCTCATAAGCCAAGTGCTTCACCATCAGCGCCCTCACGGCCAAGTTCCTCAGCAGCGCCCTCAAGGCAAATTCCTCACACTGCTACAGCTCCATCAAAGTCCTCAACAGCTCCGTCAAAGTCCTCAGCTCCTGTGCATCTGGCTACATGTCAAAGGACTGCTGGTTTCTCGATTGCCTCTGGAGTTTCAGCAAGTTCCTCAACAGCACCAATTTCATCATCTAGCCCGACTCTGCTGAAGACCAAAGCAACAGCTGGACGAGGTCCTCGGCCAAGTCCAAAGAAGAAACAGGTTGCATTCCATGTGCCTTCTGATGATGAAGCTTCTGATGATGAACTTGCGGAAATCATCAGAGATCGCCAAGAAAGGGCCGCTAGAGCCAAAGGTACATTTGTGCCACTGCTGTTGGATCCGAAGAAAATCCTCGATTATATTGATCTACGGCACAAGGATCCCAATACCCCTATGCGACTTTCATCGACCCTGGACAAAGTCATATGTTGACCCATTTCATCGTTGAAGAGAAATGGAAGTTTGAAAAAGCAAGAGAGATCAAGAAGGCTCAATACGAGAAGGAGAAGTTCACGAAGAAAAGCGTTGTCAAAATGACACGAGGAACTTCTCAAGGTCCAGACTGAAATTCAAGACCTCGGCAAAAACTTGATTCTTATTATGCTGATTGGCAAGGAGCCAAGGTCAGATTAAATCAATCGACGAAGAAATTCAAAAATTGCTGCCCCTAGCGCAACATGAAATTCCTCAGTGAAGCCTCGGCTCAGCCGGTGAAGAACATGCCGGCACCGGCTGATAGCGTTCAGGCTGCTGATGAAAATGCTAGTTCGAGGCTGATGATCCCATTCCACCATTTGAAGAAATTGCCGGGGCATCCACTAGTGGTGCGCTGAAGAAGCCCGAACAAGACAGAACAGCTGCATCGGTTGTGCTGAAGAAATTCAACCAGATTCCTCGGCTCCTCCTGCGCCAACACCAACTCCAATTCTTCCATCGCCTCGAGGTGAAAAACCAAGGCTGCGAGCGAGCTGCAGTGAAGAAAAGGAAGGCATCGGTGTGTCAAATTCTTGACTGCGAAGAAAATGAAGCCAATGATCAGCTCATTCGAAAATCAATTGATGCTGTTCGATTTCCTCCATGCCATCAAAGGACCTTGTTCCTTTTGGAGAAGACTATGAGATCCCAATCGGATCGATGAAGAACATCATTCTGCTGCTTCGTCGAGTAGATTGATGAAGAAATTGAAGTGGGCGCAATCCCTTCAACCCCAGTCATTTCCTCACCTATGCCTCGGTTCACGGTGAAGAGGCTGGTGTTGAGAAGTGAAGATGAAGATGTGGATATTGGGTGCACCACACGGTGATGAATGATGACTTTTGGGAAAGTCGCATCCCAATACTCCTCTCTTCACCCGCTCCAACAGATTCCTCGGTCCCTGCACAAACAGTCCAAATGGACTCTGAAGAAACTCAACCCACTTGCTCTGTGCATGAAGAAATTCCAGCCACTAGTCTTGATGAACCTATTCTTGCTGATCCTCGGTCGCACTGTTGAGGAACAAGAAATTCCTTAGCACTGAAGAACTGAACTTGCGATTCACGAGGTGGTGATGCAACTCACGACACCCCTCTGCCCAAGCAAAAGAATCCGTTCTCAAGCAAACAAAAGTTCAAGGCTGATGATTTCTTTGCCGAGCACGTATTCTTCACGACTATAATCCATATGATTACGCTCGCATTAGGAAGAGGCGTTTACGGACTGCCGGCCAAGCCAACTTCTATTCCTCGGTGCTCTTCAACAAAGATAAAGTCTTGATCATGCTCATATTCCTCATGTGGACATGGAGTCTCTGCCGGAGCTTTGAGCCGGTCCTCGGTGTTGTTCACGACGCAGGACTTCGAATTTCTGCTGCGATATATGTGGTGGAATGAAGAACTAATTCTTCAATTCTATGCAACGCTGCACATCACCGGAGGCATTTGAAGCGTGAACTCATGGGTATTAGATGGATGTCGAAAATACTCACTACAAGGCACCACAAGAATGAATTGCCGTGCTCTACCACTCGATCCTCCACTTGATGGTGCCGTTGTATCTACAATGAACCGAACTTTCAAATCACTATATGCAAGTCTTGATGAAGCCTTTGAAGCCAAGGCAGGCCCCAAGAACCAAATTCCTCGTCAAGGAATTATTGTGTAGTGCCTCGGACTGTCTATCGGATTCGAGCGAAGACAATGAGTCCTATCAAAGGCCACGACTCGAATGATGAAGAAGTCGTTGGCATCATGAAGAATATGCTTTTCAACATCGTCCATGGCGTTCCCATCAACTTCCATGATTTCTTCATGAGGACTCTGGCAAACATTGCTATGTCACCATTTGAGCTGAAGCCTTATGCGCCTTGGATAATGAGATTCATCAGGACAAGGTCTTCACTCAATTAAAAGGATGATACTTTGAACCACTTTAGCTACTTGCCCCCGATTGAAGTCCTCAAACGGACATTTACCTCAGCTGATGACAAGGGCAAGGCTCTTGCTGTGATAGAAGAAGGCATTCGTCCATTGGATGGACAGTTTATAAGCAGACATCCTACTCCACCAATGATGACTCGCCACCCATGACTCTGCGCAAATACCTCGGTCAAGCAAAGTCCTCAAGCCACAAGCACTGTGGTGATGGTGATCGTGAGTTACTCCTCGGTCTTCATCGGAAGGTTGATCGCAATCATAAATGGGTCAAGCGTCGGTTTGGTTCAATTCTTCACAACATGACCTCAACACACAATGCGGTGAAGAAAAACCACTACTACCTCCATGAAACCTTCAAACGCACTTTGGGCTGTTCTTTCACATGTCCACGGTCTTGGAAGAAGCCGGCGTCAATGGGACTCAAGGAAGAATTTTACTGGTCGCACCTCCTCAGAAGAAATACAAGAAGGTCAAAGTTCCTTCCTTGGTGGCCAGCTCCTATTCTTCATCGCGCGACAACGATGAAAATGAAGACTTGGGCGACACGCGGCAGGTCCTACTACAACAACCGACCCCAACAACGCTGGCGCTCCTTCTTCAACTTGAAATTCTTCAGGAGCGTTAGTCCTCAGTTTCGATCCTTTTGGTCATTCGATGACAAAGGGGGAGAAATTTGAGTTAGTCTTCAAGCGGGTCTAGTTTATTGCCTATATACAATAATTTATTTTTGTTAAGTTACAACTCTCGTTCTTCTGAAACTTTTATTGGATCGAGTTGTAATCTTAAACCCGATGGTGCTTTGATACTTTTGATGCATTATGCTCTTTCACTATGCTCTGATTCTCTTGAGCTCCTTGAAAATCTTCATAGCAAATCTATTTGAGCTCTGATACTCTTGATGCGTTATTTTGCATGCTTGTTCCTCATTAATGTTATCGCACGCATGCTAAATTACATCAAGCACCATATTTCATCATGCATTTCAAATTCTTCATATTATATGTCAAATGCGTGTATGAATTACAAGATATAGGGGGAGATCTCCATGATTCAACTCTTCAAATGTGCATTGCCTCAAAAGCAAATTCCTCACTATGCACATCTTGTGGGGAGTTCTTCTATATCTTGCAATCAAATTCCTCATTATCGTATTTACACTTCATATGTTTATCCCGTTGAAAACTTGGCCTATATTGTCATCAATCACCAAAAGGGGAGATTGTAAGTGCATCTAGTGCCCTTAGTGATTTTGGTGTATTGAAGACTTATAGGTTAAGGAACTAATCGTTTTTGAGTGTACACATGTCTATAAGTCTATGAGGAGTTTGATATTTATAGAGAAAGTCGACCCGTAAAATGAAGTTCTTATTGAAGACTTTGATATTCGAAGACTTTACGAAGACTTTGAAAGTGAAGAAATTGGTGTGACCTTGAAGACTTGGTATTCATTTGAGGAACATGAAGCGTGAAGACTTTTGTTTTCGTAGTTTCATTTTCTCTTTCTTGAGTCATAGGAAACACCGTCTTTGTTAAAGGGGTCGAGGAAATATTAAGGAAAAATTTCCATGTGATGCTCAACTCAAAATCCTACACCTACCAATCCCTTGAGTGAAGCCTTTGGAAATCTCACACAGATTCAGTCAATTTCTTGATGTGAGACAAAGTTCTTACAGTTCTTTGAGAATTTATTCGGCGAGGAGTTAGGAATTCGCTAGTGCGGATTGCCTACATAGTGAGGAACATGATAGCCCCGAGGAATTTGATATTCAAATTTCCGACCGTTCTTTGTCTTCTTGGCATTGGCTGTCCCAAAATATCTCATCCACCTAACGGTCATATCATTGAAGGGCATTTATGTCTTATCATGTCGGGCTGCTCCTAGGCTATAAATAGCCGCCCCTACAACCACTAGCTGGTTGGCTACTCCGAAGACCTTGACACTTGTCATTTGAGAGAAACCCATCCTCAGGGACTTTGGCGAAAATCATCGAGTGAGGAAAAACCCAAAAACCAAACCCTACAAACCCAAAGTGATTGAGCATCCTTGAAGAGATTGATCCTGCGTGGATCCGGCGCTTATTACCTTTGAAGACTGTGCTTCTTCCAGACGGTTAGGCGTCATGGTCTAGAACATCAAGAGGAATTGTGGATCACCGAGTGACCAGGTCTGTGAAGGTTTGGAAGTCGCTGAAGACTTACCACGAGTGATTGGGCGAGTGCTGTGTGACCTTAGTTCAAGGAGAATCGGTGAGGACTTGGTGTCTGAGCTGCGTGCTCACGATCGGGTGTCCGGGACTGTGTGTCCTCGAGTTTAAATACTCGGCCGCTCCAACCAGACGTACAAGCCGAGACAGCAGTTGGAACTGGTCTACCAAATCATTGTCTTTACCAACCTAACTGGTTCTATTTCCTCAACCCTTTCATTTCCTCATTACTGTGTTGAGTATTTGTTTATATCTGTGTTTGAAGACTTTGACTGAAGACTTTCTCAATTTCCTCAGTTCAATTTCTTCAGTTTGTTTGTCTTCATCTTGTGTTATCCTGTGATTACGCTTTCTGTACTCTGTGCTAGTCTTCATTCCATCATGATGACCATGCATGTATTCTGTTATGCTTACTTCTGAGTACTTATTCCGCTGCAAGTAGTTCTTCACTAAGGAATTTCCTCACCGACAAATTCCTCAGTGAAGAATTCATAAAAATCGCCTATTCACCCCCCTCTAGTCGATATAGCGCACTTTCACCCATTGAGACTTAATCTCTTGAGCTCGTGTTCTTCCCCCATTGTTGACCTTCTTCGAGCTTGCTAACTCTCAATCCCTCCAATGATTCTTGCTAGTTCTTGAGGAAAAGAGAGGAGATCTAGATCACGTTTCCACCAATCACTTTCTCCTCTAAGTGAGGGAACCCCTTGGATCTAGATCTTGGAGTTCTTAGTGTTCTCCTTCTTGTTCTTCCTCTCATTTTCTTCCCTAGCATTAGTTGCTTGGTGGGATTTGAGAGAGAAGGACTTAGGCACTCCGTGTGCCCTTGCATTGCATTGGTGCATCGGTTTGAGTTCTCCACGGTGATACGTGGAAGTTACAAGTTGAGAAGCTTATTACTCTTGGGTGCTTGGTGCCCTTGAGCTTGTTCCTCTTGGGTGCTTGGGCGCCCTAGGCGGTTAGTGGTGTTGGAGCTCAATCATTGTGGTGTAAAGCTCAAGGCAGCGTCGGGGTCTCCAATTAGGTTGTGGAGATCGCCAGAGCAATTTAGCGGAGTTCCGTGACCGCCCCAAGGGTTGCCAAAGTGTCTGAGGTTCGGTGACCGCCCCAAGGGTTGCCATTTATGCGGGTTCGGTGACCGCACTCAAGGGTCCCTTAGTGGAATCACGACATCTTGCATTGTCTTGAGGGCATGAGGAGATTACGGTGGCCCTAGTGGCTTCTTGGGGAGCATTGTGCCTCCACACGCTCCAAGCGGAGATTAGCATCCATGAGGGTGTGAACTTGGGATACATCATCGTCTCCGCGTGCCTCGGTTATCTCTTACCCGAGCCCTTTACTTATGCACTTTACTTTGTGATAGCCATATTGTTTCTTGTCATATATCTTGCTATCACTTAGTTGTTTATATTTCTTAGCATAAGTGGTTGGTGCACATAGGTGAGCCTAGTTGTTGTAGGTTTTGTGCTTGACAAATTAACCGCTAGGTTTGTTCCGCATTGGTTCAAGCCTAAACCGTAATTATTTTAAAGCGCCTATTCACCCCCCCTCTAGGCGACATCCTCGATCTTTCACCTACTCTGCCTCTGGCTCATGGTACGTTTCCGCACAACCGTCCTCTGCATTATCTGGAGTCTGTCCATGGCGAGCGTCGTGCGGTCCGATCCTCCTTCGGTAGCACACCGAAGATGGATTTCCCCAAATTTGATGGGGAAGACTACCAAGTCTGGATCGACAACTGCGAGCTGTATTTTGACATATATGGAGTGTCCGAGCACATGAAAGTCAAGTTCGCGGCGCTGAATCTAGTAGGCAATGCAGCTCTCTGGCTAAAAATGGCACAAAAAATGCAAACAATTTCAGCACTGGGACGTTTTGCGTGTCGCGGTTGCAGAGAAGTGGGGCAAGGATAAACACAACTTTTACATGCGTCAGTTGTTACTGCCGAGTCAGATAGGATCCGTTCAGGAATACACAACCAAATTTGATATTCTTTGACACCAAATTCTCTTAGCTGGCCCCAATACTCATGAGGTCCTCTTTGTTGAACGATACATTGCTGGGTTGTGTTCCGATATTCGTTCTGCCGTTGTTCTACACCGTCCTGAGGATGTGGATACTGCTAGCTGTTTGGCTTTGTTGCAGGAAGCGGAGTTGGAGCATGACAAGTCGGTGACAAATGTCAAATCAGGCCATCGATCATATCACAGGGCATCCTCCTCCATAGAGAAGCACAAGTCACCAACAGTTCCCGAGGACTCGCGCAAGTGGTCTGAAAAGCTGGAAGCACTACGTGCCTACCGCAAGTTGAAGAATCTTTGCTTCACTTGTGGTGATCCGTGGGCACGTGGCCATTAATGTCCTGATAAGGTGCCCATTCATGTCATGGAACAATTACTGGAGGTGTTGTAGTTAGATGATCCTCCCGATCCTCAGCATCTATCATATTCCAGCTCGGATGAAGAGGTAATGCTTTTGGCCGATGACAGTGTGAAAGTGCAACTATCCCTAGGTGGTTTTGGTAATTCATAACAACATATAGCTCATTAAGCTAATGCTATTCCAAGACAAATATTTCAGGAAAGCTCAATGAATGGCATGGCATGTATGATGAAAGTGAATCCCTCAAAATATCAAGGACAAAGGATTGGCTCAAGCTCAAAAGCTCAAGACTCTACATTTTACAATTTAGTGATCCAAGATCACATTGAGTCTATAGGAAAGCCAATACTATCAAGGAGGGATGAGGTGTTGCTTAATGAGCCTCTTGCTTCATGTGCTTAGTGATATGCTCCAAAACCCTCCACTACTTTCTCACATCCACATATGACCTAAACCTAAAGTCAAACTCGGCCCTACCGATTCTTTCTATCCGGCGCCACCGAGTTCAGATGTCATAGCCACTGCCACAAACCCTAGGCAAATTGGTCTCACCGATAGGGATCTCGGTCTCACCGAGATGGGATTGTAATCTCTCTGTTTCCCTTCGTAACATTTCGGTCTAACCTAAGTGAGCGATCGGTCCCACCGAGATTGCAATGTAAACTCTCTGTTTCCCTTTCGTAACTTTTCGGTCTCACCGAAGAAGCGAATCCGTCCCACCGAGTTTACGACCAACTCCTGGTTAGCTAATTACCAAATTCGGTCTCACCGAGTTTGTATGTCGGTCTCACCGAGATTACGTTATGCCCTAACCTAATCATATCGGTCCTACCGAGTTGCATGTCGAGTCCACGAAAACCCTAACGGTCACTAGGTTTACTAAATCGGTCCGACCAAGTTTGATGAGTCGGTCCCACGAGTTTAGTAAATTGTGTGTAACAGTTAGATTTTGTGTGGAGGCTATATATACCCTCCACCTCCTATTCATTCGTGGAGAGAGCCATCGAACAACCCTACACTTCCAACTTACAGTTCGAGAGAGAACCACCTACTTATGTGTTGAGGCCAAGATATTCCATTCCAACCACAAGAATCTTGATCTCTAGCCTTCCCCAAGTTGCTTTCCACTCAAATCTTCTTTCCACCAAATCCAAATCCTGTGAGAGAGAGTTGAGTGTTGGGGAGACTATCATTTGAAGCACAAGAGCAAGGAGTTCATCATCAACACACCATTTGTTACTTCTTGGAGAGTGGTGTCTGAAGGAAATATGCCCTAGAGGCAATAATAATGTTATTATTTATTTCCTTATATCATGATAAATGTTTATTATTCATGCTAGAATTGTATTAACCGGAAACATAATACATGTGTGAATACATAAACCTCAGAGTGTCACTAGTATGCCTCTACTTGACTAGCTCGTTAATCAAAGATGGTTATGTTTCCTAACCATGAACAAGGAGTTGTTATTTGATTAACGGGATCACATCATTGGTTGAATGATCTGATTGACATGACCCATTCCATTAGCATAGCACCTGATCGTATAGTTTGTTGCTAGTGCTTTTCTTCATGACTTATACATGTTCCTATGACTATGAGATTATGCAACTCCGTTTGCCGAGGAACACTTTGGGTGCTACCAAGCGTCTGGCGTAATGGGTGATTATAAAGGTACATTACAGGTGTCTCGAAGGTACATGTTGGGTTGGCATATTTGAGATTAGGATTTGTCACTCCGATTATCGGAGAGGTATCTCTGGGCCCTCTCGGTAATGCACATCACATAAGCCTTGCAAGCATTGCAACTAAATGTGTTAGTTGTGAGATGATGTATTACGGACGAGAAAAGAGACTTGCCGATGTGAGATTGAACTAGGTATTGGATACAAGCGATCGAATCTCGGGCAAGTAACATACCGATGACAAAGGGAACAACGTATGTTGTTATGCGGATCGACCGATAAAGATCTTCGTAGAATATGTAGGAACCAATATGGGCATCCAGGTCCGCTATTGGTTATTGACCGAGAGGTGTCTCGGTCATGTCTACATAGTTCTCGAACCCGTAAGTCCCTTGCACGCAACGTTTGATGGCGGTTATTATGAGTTTATATGATATTGATGTACGAAGGTTGTTGAGTCCGGATGAGATCACGGACATGACGAGGAGTCTCGAAATGGTCGAGACATAAAGATTGATATATTGGAAGCCTATGTTTGGACTCGGAATCACTCCGGGTGAAATTGGGAATTTTTAGAGATGCAGGGAGTTACGGAACCTCCCGGAAGTCAATGGGCCTTGATGGGCCTTAGTGGAAAGGAGGAAAGGGGCCCAAGTGCTGGCGCACCTTCCCCCTTCCTAGTCCTATTAGGACTAGGAGAGGGGTGCGCCTCTCTCCCTTCCCACTTGGCCAATCCTAGTTGGACTAGGATTGGGGGAGAATCCTACTCGGTGGGAGTAGGACTCCCTGGCGCAGCCCTTGGTGGCCGGCCAGCCCCTCCCTTCCCTCCTTTATATCTGAGGGAGAGGCACCCCATGACACACAAGTTGATCATTGAGATCGTTCCTTAGCCGTGTGCGGTGCCCCTTCCACCAAACTACACCTCGAATATACCGTTGCGGAGCTTAAGTGAAGCCCTGCGCCGGTGGAACATCATCACCGTCCTGCGCCGTCGTCTTGTGAAACTCTCCCTCAACACTCGGCTGGATCGGAGTTCGAGGGGCGTCATCGAGCTGAGCGTGTGCAGAACTTCGGAGGTGCCGTCGTTCGGTACTTGGATCGGTTGGATCGGGAAGAAATGCGACTACTTCCTCTCGTTGCGTCAACGCTTCCGTTGCTGGTCTCTGAGTGCGTAGACAACACTCTCATCTCGTTGCTATGCATCACCATGGTCTTGCGTGATCGTAGGAAAATTTTTGAAATTACTCGTTCCCCAGCGGTGGCATCGAGCCTGGTTTTATGCGTTGATGTCATATGCACGAGTAGAACACAAGTGAGTTGTGGGCGATACAAGTCATACTACCTACCAGCATGTCATACTTTGGTTCAGCGGTATTGTGAGATGAAGCGGCCGGACCGACATTACGCGTCGCTTCGCGAGACTGGTTTCACCGCTGTGAGCACTCGTTGCTTAAAGGTGGTGGCGGTGTCTGTCTCTCTCACTTTAGTTGAACCGAGTGTGGCTCGCCCGGTCCTTGAGAAGGTTAAAGCGGAGTCTATTTGTGAAATGTCGTTGTGGTTTTGATGCGTAGGTAAACGGTTCTTGCTCAGCCCGTAGCAGCCACGTAAAACTTGCAACAACAAAGTAGAGGGCGTCTAACTTGTTTTTGCAGGGCATGTTGTGATGTGATATGGTCAAGGCGTGATGCTATATTTTATTGTATGAGATGATCATGTTTTGTAACGAGTTATCGGCAATGGCGAGAGCCATATGGTTGTCGCTTTATTGTATGAAATGCAAGCGCCATGTAATTGCTTTACTTTATCACTAAGGAGTAGCGATAGTCGTAGAAGCAATAGTTGGCGAGGCGACAACGATGCTACGATGGAGATCAAGGTGTCGCGCGGTGATGATGGTGATCATGGCGGTGCTTGGAGATGGAATCACAAGCACAAAATGATGATGGCCATATCATATCACTTATATTGATTGCATGTGATGTTAATCCTTTATGCATCTTATCTTGCTTTGATTGCGGTAGCATTATAAGATGATCCTTACTAAATTATCAAGAAGTGTTCTCCACGAGTATGCACCGTTCGAAAGTTCTTCGTCTTTGAGACACCACGTGATGATCGGGTGTGATAGGCTCTACGTTCAAATACAGCGGGTGCAAAACAGTTGCACACGCGGAATACTCAGGTTATACTTGACGAGCTATGCATATAAGATATGACCTCGGAACACGGAGACCGAAGGTCGGCGTGAATCATATAGTAGATATGATCAACATATTGATGTTCACCATTGAAACTACTCCATCACTGCGTGATGATCGGTCATGGTGTAGTTGATATGGATCACGCAATCACTTAGAGAATTGGAGGATATTTTTCTAAGTGGGAGTTCTTAAGTAATATGATTAATTGAACTTAAATTTATCATGAACTTAGTACTGATAGTATCTTGCTTGTCTATGATGTGTAGATAGATGGCTCGTCTTTGTTGTTCCGTTGAATTTTAATGCGTTCCTTGAGAAAGCAAAGTTGAAAGATGATGGCAGCAATTACGGACTAGGTCCGTAACTTGAGGATTATCCTTATTGCTGCACGGAAGAATTACGTCTGGAAGCACCGTTAGGTGCCAGGCCTGGTGCAAGGGCTGCGCCGAAGTTATGAGCGTCGGCAAAGCAAAGCGATGACTACTCTATAGTTCGATGTGCCATGCTACGGCTTAGAACCGGGACTTCAACGTCGTTTTGAACACCATGGGGCATATGAGATGTTCCAGGAGTTGAAGTTAATATTCAGCGAATGCGGATTGAGAGATATGAAGTCTCCAATAAGTTCTATAGCTGTAAGATGGAGGAGAAGCAGTTACGTCGGTGAGCATATACTCGGAATGTGCGGATATAACAATCACTTGATTCAAGCTGGGAGTTAATCTTCCGGATGATTGCGTCATTGACAGAATTCTCCAATCACGCCACCAAGCTACAAGAGCTTCGTGATGAACTATAATATGCAAGGATGACCAAAACAATGCCGAGCTCTTGGCGATCTTTGAAAGCAGCGGAGGTAGAAATCAAAAAGGAGCATCAAGTGTTGATGGTTAACAAAACCACTAGTTTCAAGAAAAGGGCAAAGGAAAGAAAAGGAAACTTCAAAAAAGCGGCAAGCAAGTTGCTGATCAAGAGAAGAAACCAAGTCTGGTCCTAAGCCTAAAAGCTGAGTGCTTCTATTGCAAGCGGGCTGGTCCTTTGAGCGGAACTGCCCCAAGTATTTGGCGGATAAGAAGGATGGCAAGGTTAACAAAGGTATATGTGATATACATGTTATTGATGTGTACCTTACTAATACTCGCATGATAGCTTTGGGTATTT
Source organism: Aegilops longissima (assembly GCA_021605205.1). NCBI lineage: Eukaryota > Viridiplantae > Streptophyta > Magnoliopsida > Poales > Poaceae > Aegilops > Aegilops longissima. The sequence continues at coordinate 559,963,620 of CM038682.1, forward strand.
GATCTTGGTTACATTGCTAATATTTGCAACTTCGAAGCAGGGCTCGGATTAGCGAAGATTGGCTAAGGGCGAGGTGACAATCTTGGCGTGGGAAATGGTTCCAAAGTCGATGTGATCGCGATCGACACGCTACCTCTACATCTACCTTGGGATTAGTATTAGACCTAAATAATTGTTATTTAGTACCAGCGTTGAGCATGAACATTATATCTGGATCTTGTTTGATGCGAGGCGGTTATTCATTAAATCGAGAGAATAATGGTTGTTCTATTTATATGAATAATATCTTTTATGGTCATGCACCATTGAAGAATGGTTTGTTTTACTTAATCTTGATAGTAGTGATACACATATTCATAATGTTGAAACCAAAAGATGCAGAGTTGATAATGATGGTGCAACTTATTTGTGGCCTTGCCGTTTAGGTCATATCGATTGTAAAGCGCATGAAGAAACTCCATCTTGATGGACTTTTGGAGTCACTTGATTATGAATCACTTGGCACTTCGAACCGTGCCTTATGGGCAAGATGACTAAAACACCGTTCTCGGAACTATGGAGAGAGCAACAGATTTATTGGAAATCATACATCTTGATGTATGTGGTCCAATGAATGTTGAGGCTAAATGGCGGATATCGTTATTTTCTCACCTTCACAGATGATTTGAGCAGATATGGGTATATCTACTTAATGAAACACAAGTCTGAAACATTTGAAAAGTTCAAAGAATTTCAGAGTGAAGTGGAAAATCATCGTAACAAGAAAATAAAGTTTCTACGATCTGATCGTGGAGGAGAATATTTGAGTTCTGAGTTTGGCCTACATTTGAAACAATGCGGAATAGTTTAGCAACTTCGCCACAGGAACACCACAGCGTAATGGTGTGTCGAGCGTCATGTCGTACTTTATTAGATATGGTGCGATCTATGATGTCTCTTACTGATTTACCGCTATCGTTTTGGGGTTATGCTTTAGAGGCGGCTACATTCACTTTAAATAGGGCACCATCTAAATCCGTTGAGGCGGCGCCTTATGAACTGTGGTTTGGCAAGAAACCAAAGTTGTCGTTTTCGAAAGTTTGGGGCTCGATGCTTATGTGAAAAAGCTTCAACCTGATAAGCTCGAACCCAAATCGAATGTGTCTTCATAGGATACCCAAAGGAGACAGTTGGGTACACCTTCTATCACAGATCCGAAGGCAAGATTTTTGTTGCTAAATTGGAAACTTTTTGGAGAAAGAGTTTCTCACGAAAGAAGTGAGTGGGAGGAAAGTAGAACTTGATGAGATAAGCTGTATCTACTCCCTTATTGAGAAGTAGTACATCACGAAAACAGTTTACGTGACACCTACACCAAATAGGGAGGAAGCTAATGATGATGATCATGAAACTTGAGATCAAGTTTCTCTGAACCGTAGATCAACGAGCAAGATCCGCTTTTGAGTGATGCGGTAATCCTATTTTGGAAGTCATATTCTTTGGAACATGATGAACCTCGAACTATGAAGAAGCGATGGTGAGCCAGATTCCACAAAATGGCTTGAGGCCATGAAATCGAGATGGGATCCATGTATGAGAACAAAGTATGGACTTTGGTTGACTTGCCCGATGATCGGCAAGCAATTGAGAATAAATGGATCTTCAAGAAGAAGGCGGCTGATGGTAATGTTCTTGCCTATAAAGCTCGACTTGTTGCAAAGGTTTTCGACAAGTTCAAGGGATTGACTACGATGAGACCTTCTCACCCGTGGCGATGCTTAAGTCCGTCCGAATCATGTTAGCAATTGCCGCATTTTATGATTATGAAATTTGGCAAATGGATGTTAAAACTGCATTCTGAATGGATTTACGGAAGAAGAGTTGTATATGATGCAACGAGAAGGTTTTGTCGATCAAAGGAGCTAACAAAGTGTGCAAGCTCAATGATCCATTTATGGACTGGTGCAAGCCTCTCGGAGTTGGAATAAGCGTTTTGATAGTGTGATCAAAGCATTTGGTTTTATCTGAGACTTTTGGAGAAGCTTTGTATTTACAAGAAAGTGAGTGGGAGCTCTGTAGCATTTACGATATTATATGTGGATGACATATTATTGATCGGAAATGATATAGAATTCTGGATAGCATAAAGGGATACTTGAATAAGAGTTTTTCGATGAAAGACCTCGGTGAAGCTGCTTACATATTGGGCATTAAGATCTATAGAGATAGATCAAGGCGCTTAATAGGACTTTCACAAAGCACATACCTTGATAAAGTTTTGAAAAAGTTCAAAATGGATCGAGCAAAGAAAGGGTTCTTGCGGTATTACAAGGTGTGAAGTTGAGTAAGACTCAATGCCCGACCACCATGAGAAGATAGAGAAAATGAAAGATGTTCCTATGCTTCAGCCATAGGCTCTATCATGTATGCAATGCTGTGTACCGGACCTGATGTGTGCCTTGCTGTAAGTTTAGCGGCGGTACCAAAGTAATCCAGAGTGGATCCTTTGGACAGCGGTCAAGAACATCCTTAAGTACTTGAGAAGAACTAAGGATATGTTTCTCATTTATGGCGGTGACAAAGAGCTCGTAAATGGCAGTTACGTCGATGCAAGCTTTGACACTGATCCGGACGATTCTAAATCGCAAACCGGATCGTATTTACATTAAGCGGTGGAGCTGTCGGTTGGTGCAGTTCCAAACAAAGCGTCGTTCGGGATCTACATGTGAAGCTGAGTACATAGCTGCTTGGAAGCAGCTAATGAAGAAGTCGGATGAAGGAGTTCATAACCGATCTAGGTGTTGTACCTAGTGTATCGGGTCCAATGAAAATCTTTTGTGACAATCTTGGTGCAATTGCCTTGGCAAAGGAATCCAGATTTCACAAGAGAACCAAGCACATCAAAAGGCGCTTCAACTCCATCCGGGATTTGGTCGGTGGGAGACATAGAGATATGCAAGATACATACGGATCTGAATGTTGCAGACCGTTGACTAAGCCTCTTCCACGAGCAAAACATGATCAGCACCAAGACTCCATGGGTGTTAGAATCATTCTTGTGTAATCTAGATTATTGACTCTAGTGCAAGTGGGAGGCTGAAGGAAATATGCCCTAGAGGCAATAATAATGTTATTATTTATTTCCTTATATCATGATAAATGTTTATTATTCATGCTAGAATTGTATTAACGGAAACATAATACATGTGTGAATACATAAACCTCTGAGTGTCACTAGTATGCCTCTACTTGACTAGCTCGTTAATCAAAGATGGTTATGTTTCCTAACCATGAACAAGGAGTTGTTATTTGATTAACGGGATCACATCATTGGTTGAATGATCTGATTGACATGACCCATTCCATTAGCATAGCTTTTGATCGTATAGTTTGTTGCTAGTGCTTTTCTTCATGACTTATACATGTTCCTATGACTATGAGATTATGCAACTCCGTTTGCCGAGGAACACTTTGGGTGCTACCAAGCGTCTGGCGTAATGGGTGATTATAAAGGTACATTACAGGTGTCTCGAAGGTACATGTTGGGTTGGCATATTTGAGATTAGGATTTGTCACTCCGATTATCGGAGAGGTATCTCTGGGCCCTCTCGGTAATGCACATCACATAAGCCTTGCAAGCATTGCAACTAAATGTGTTAGTTGTGAGATGATGTATTACGGGCGAGAAAAGAGACTTGCGATGTGAGATTGAACTAGGTATTGGATACCGGCGATCGAATCTCGGGCAAATGTATATACCGATGACAAAGGGAACAACGTATGTTGTTATCTTGATCGACCGATAAAGATCTTCGTAGAATATGTAGGAACCAATATGGGCATCCAGGTCCGCTATTGGTTATTGACGAGAGGTGTCTCGGTCATGTCTACATAGTTCTCGAACCCGTAAAGTCCATGCGCTTAACGTTCGATGGCGGTTATTATGAGTTTATATGATATTGATGTACGAAGGTTGTTGAGTCCGGATGAGATCACGGACATGACGAGGAGTCTCGAAATGGTCGAGACATAAAGATTGATATATTGGAAGCCTATGTTTGGACTCGGAATCACTCCGGGTGAAATTGGGAATTTTACCGATGCAGGGAGGTTACGGAACCTCCCGGGGTCAATGGGCCTTGATGGGCCTTAGTGGAAAGGAGGAAAGGGGCCCAAGTGCTGGCGCACCTTCCCCCTTCCTAGTCCTATTAGGACTAGGAGAAGGGGTGGCGCCTCTCTCCCTTCCCTTGGCCAATCCTAGTTGGACTAGGATTGGGGGAGAATCCTACTCCCGGTGGGAGTAGGACTCCCAGCGCAGCCCTTGGTGGCCAGCCAGCCCCTCCCTTCCCTCCTTTATATCTGAGGCAGAGGGCACCCCATGACACACAAGTTGATCATTGAGATCGTTCCTTAGCCGTGTGCGGTGCCCCTTCCACCAAACTACACCTCGAATATACCGTTGCGGAGCTTAAGTGAAGCCCTGCGCGGTGGAACATCATCACCGTCCTGCGCCGTCGTCTTGTGAAACTCTCCCTCAACACTCGGCTGGATCGGAGTTCGAGGGGCGTCATCGAGCTGAGCGTGTGCAGAACTTCGGAGGTGCCGTCGTTCGGTACTTGGATCGGTTGGATCGGGAAGAAATCGACTACTTCCTCTCGTTGCGTCAACGCTTCCGTTCTTTGGTCTCGAGTGCGTAGACAACACTCTCATCTCGTTGCTATGCATCACCATGGTCTTGCGTGATCGTAGGAAATTTTTTGAAATTACTACGTTCCCCAACAGTGTCTCCTAGATTGGCTAGGTGTCACTTGGGAGCCTCCGACAAGATTGTGGAGTTGAACCAAGGAGTTTGTAAGGGCAAGGAGATCGCCTACTTCGTGAAGATCTATCGCTAGTGAGGCAAGTCCTTCGTGGGCGACGGCCATGGTGGGATAGACAAGGTTGCTTCTTCGTGGACCCTTCGTGGGTGGAGCCCTCAAGTGGACTCAGCATAACCGTTACCCTTAGTGGGTTGAAGTCTCCATCAACGTGGATGATAGCACCACCTATCGGAACCACGACAAAAACATCTGTGTCTCCAATTGCGTTTGAATTCTCCAGACCCTTCCCTTTACATTCTTGCAAGTTGCATGCTTTAATTTCCGCTGCCTATATACTCTTCGCATGCTTGCTTGAATTGTGTGTAGATTGCTTGACTTGCTCAAAGATAGCTAAAATCTGCCAAAGTCTAAAATTGGGAAAAGGTTAAGTTTTTAATTGGTCAAGTAGTCTAATCACCCCCCTATAGACATACTTCAAGGTCCTACAAGTGGTATGAGAGCTTTGGTCTCCATTTGCTTTGATTTCCATAGCTTTTGGTGGTCATAGCCTTGGTTTCACAACCTAGGAGAGTATGGCGTCTAGCGAGGGACATTATCACCGTAGAGGTCCTTACTTTGATGGCACTAATTTTGCTAGTTGGAAGCATAAGATGAAAATGCATATTCTCGGACATAACCCCGCCGTTTGGGCTATTATGTGTATTGGTTTGCAAGGTGAATTCTTTGATGGGAGAGAACCGAACCGTGAAGCTAGAGCGGAAGAGTTGAAGATGCTACAATACAACGCTCAAGCTTGTGATATCCTCTTCAATGGTTTGTGCCCCGAAGAATTCAACAAAATCAGCCGTCTTGAGAATGCAAAGGAAATTTGGGATACTTTGATTGATATGCATGAAGGTACCGACTCCATCAAGGAATCCAAGTTGGATGTGCTCCAAAGTCAACTTGACAAGTTCAAAATGAAGGATGGTGAAGGTGTCATTTGAAATGTACTCTAGGCTTGCTCTTATCACAAATGAGATTCTGGCTTAGGAAGTGAAGAGATGGTGACAGATTCATCATCAAGAAGATCCTAAGAGCATTGGATGGAAAATATGATACCATGTGCACATTGATCCAAATGATGCCAAATTACAAAGATCTCAAGCCAGCGGAAGTCATTGGAAGAATTGTTGCTCATGAGATGTCACTCAAGGATAAGGAGGAACTTCACAACAAGTCAAGTGGTGCTTACAAAGCCTCATGTGAAGCCCCACATCATCAAGTGAGAAACAAACCTTCAATGAAGAATTGAGCTTAATGGTGAAGAACTTCAACAAATTCTACAAGAGTAGAAGCAAAGAAAGAAGCTCTAAGTCAAGGTCCTACAATGACAAAAGATCTTCTAGTCGAGTGCATAATTGCTACAATTGTGGGAGACCGGACACTATTCAATGAGTGTCGACACCCTACAAAAGAAGAAGATTCTCCTAAGAGAAGAAGTAGAAGAGAAGAATCACCACCAAGAGAGAGAAGGAGTAGAGATGATCGTTATGAGCGAAGACCCTCACGGAGAAGCAATGATTAGGAAAGGAAGGACAAGTCCTCAAAGAGCTACACAAAGCGAAGACATCAAGCTCATGTTGGTGAATGGGTATCCGGCTCCGACTCCGACAATCACTCGAGAGAAGCTATCACTCCGACTCGAATACACTCAAGATGAAGGTGTTGCGGTTTAGCACTTGTGTCAACCAACTCCTCGACATATTTGAATCACCAAATGAAGGAATTGGAAGATGCTTCATGGCCAAAGGTCCTAAGGTAACACACTCCGAGTATGTTGATTTTAATAGTGATGAAGATGACTTGTTAGGTGATGATGATTTACTTATTGACAACTCTAGTGATGAATACTATGATGAAACGTCAATTAATCATTCTAATCAAGATGAAACGAATGACAATGATAAGGAGAAGATTGAGCGTCTAACTAAAGAACTAAACACTCTTAAGTTAGCTCATGAAACTATGTTCGAAGATCATCGAGAACTTTTAAGGGCTCATGAGAATTTACGCTTTGAAAATCTCAATCTTGAGCAAGAGCATGAGTTCCTAAAAGCGATCAATGATGATCTCCGTAAGAAAAGTTCTTCTTATATTGCCAAGCGTTTACTCTTATCTACTTACATGCCTCAAGTCAAGTCTAGTAACAAGAACAAGAAAGATTCTTCTTCTAGTACTAACAACAACAATGCTAAAACCAATATTGTTGCTTCTAGTAGTTCTCTTGATTCCACTAATGATTCTCTTAGCCAAGTTACACTTGAGCAAGAAAACAGCTTATTGAAGGAAATTATAGAAAGGTGTATACAAGAGCCTTGCGGGAGTAAGCAATTTGAGGAAATTATGCATAAGCAAGGAAGGCACGGAAGAATCAAGGTGTTGGTTTTGAATGAAAGTTCAATGCCAATGGAGTTAGTGGGAAGAAGATCAATACCCCAAGATGAAGTTTGTTCCTCAACAAGAGAAGTATGATCCTACTTCCTTCAAGGGAACACACGCACAAGATGATCTTCCACCACAAGACCACAAGAACAAAGGAAAGGACAAGCTTCAAGAGGAGATTGATGCATTTGAAGAAGCACCTAAGGCCTTGGTCAAGTGGGTTCCCAAGACTACGTCAAGTTCTACTTCATCAAGCACAACTACTACACCAAGGATTCCCATCAAGATGATGTGGATCCCGAAGAAGAAGAACTAGAGAGTTCTTGAGGGTGACTCCGCCAACATTTTTTCACTCATATCATTATGGCAAGGACAAGTGCAACCACCTTCCATATCTTGCACTAGTTCAAGGAGTCACAAACCCTCATGTTGGTAAGGCAAGGGACAAGGTAAGCTAATGTTTTCATGGACATCATTTTGTGTGTGCATCACTCTATGTCTATGGATATTCTTGTTTGTTCCTTGTGGGACTAACCCATGTAGGTATTGAAAGTGCAACTCACTACAAAGGATTGCTCCAAAAAATCTACATTAACATTGAGCATCCACATCTTCAACACCTACATGAAGTCATCATCGACAAAACCCAAGGTTAGTTTATCCCTCTAAGGGGGGATCACACATCTAGGGGGAGCTTAACTCTAAGAATTGAGTCAAAGCAACTCTAATGATGTGAACACATAAATGCTTTATGTAAAAGTGGTAACCCCACTTGAGCTTAAACGATGAGTATGACCTATGATCAAATGTTCTCATTTGACTCCTAAGTCAATATACTCATATATAGATGACCTAGTCATCGCCAATTGTTTGATAGATGCTAGAATTGGCTGTGCATGCTTTGTCTCATATTTCATTTGTCATTTTATTGTGTGAGCATGTTGGATGCATATTTTACTCATTCGAGGACATCCACTTGTTGTTTTGATTGATTCGCTTCTTTTTCTTTGGCCAAGTGGATGGACAAGAATGCCTAAGAACCTTCTCTAGCTATCTATGCTTTTCTCGTCTCAAACTCTATTCATGCTACATCACAAAATTTGATCAAGTCAGATTCGAACCACTCTGTGTGAGGAGCACTCGGAGTCCCCGATTCGTCATAGACTTGAACTTCCAAAACTTCTTTGTGATTTTCGGTCTGACCGATTCCTCCATTTCGGTCATACCGAGATCACTAAGTCGATCTAGGTTTTCATCTCGGTGCGACCGATTTGAACTTTTGGTCACACCGAGTTCTTTGTAACTGATTATATGATTGTGCATCTCGGTGCCACCGAGTTGTTCCACTCGGTCACACCGACAGTGTCGCGCTATATATTCTCACGGGAAAATTTTGGAAAACTTTCTCCGAAACTCCTCGCCCACACATAGCTCGCTCTGCCTACTAGGTCTACGGATCGTCGACTTCGTCGCCAGCCGCCTCCTGTCGCTGGTCTCCGCCGCCGTCAACGGAATTCTTCTCCGCCATTGCCGCCGTAGCGAGTTCACTGCCGAACTAGGGTATGAACTCGATCACAGTGCTATCCTCGTCTGATTCTCAGCACATTGTGTTCGTAATGCATCTTGCCACGATTGAAACACTCCTACCCAGTCAAAACAATCCTTAGAATAGGTATGATTCGAAGATTTAGGGTTAGGTTTCCGCCGAAACCATCTTGGACCCACCGAGTTGAAAAACTCGGTCCCACCGATTTGGCTAACGCCATTGCACTAGTAAGTCTCGGTCTGACCGAGAATTACAAATTGGTGTGACCGATTTTAGAACTTTGTGAAACCCTAGCAGTCTCGGTGCCACCAAACTGTGACTCGGTCTGACCGAGTTCACTAGTTTAGGTTCCAAACTGCTTCGGTATCACCGAGTTTGAAAATCGGTAGATCCGAAATGCTTTCTGTGGAAAACTAAAACTAAGTTTTTTGAATAATTCTTTTTCAAAAATCTCTGCATTTTGTGATGCTCATCCACTCTACCTCATCTATAACTATTCACAGGGTCAGCAGTCAGTGTGTGTAGCTTGTCAGACCAAAGTGACAGCCATAACAAGTCAGAAGAGCAGATTCACATGAGTGAGGGCACTAGTCTCTCTAGCAGCTCAGATGAGGGGAGCAGAAGCACTCCCAGGAATTTGCCCAAGGCTGCCACAAGGACAAGGAATAAGAAGACCTCAGAATCTGAGGATGAGGATTATGTGGCAGTTGAGGATGAGGCAAGTTCAAAGAAGAAAGTGCTCAAGAAGGAGTACAACTCAACTGCAGTAAAACCAGACATGAAGATCAAAAGGCCTGCAGGAAGACAACCAATGTCCAAAGCCAGAGTCTCCACTCAAGCTTCTTTGGAATCCCAACCCAAAGAGCCTGCTGCTGCTGAAGGAAAGGGTCAAGAAGAACATGGCCAGAGTGATTGGGAAGCCTTCTATGATGGAGGAAGAGGAAGAAGAAGAGGTTCTTGAACCGGCACCCAAGGCACAAAAGCGATGGGTGATGCCATAAAGTCGAGGGCTGCAACTTCAAAGCCCAAAGCTGCCCCCAAGCCCAAGAGTGCACCAAAGAGGAATACTAGGAGTATACCAGCAGCCGAGAAGAACAAGGCCCCAATGCCTGATGTTGCTGCTGAGGAAGATGAAGAAGGGCAGATCTTAAGGAAGCTCAAACCCAAGGTTCCAGACCACAATGATGCTCATCCTGTGGCTAAGAACATGAAGATCATGAGAGATCTAGGGTTGAGACTATGGAGAGAGTCAGATCCATATGCCACCAGGAGAAGGACTGCTGTAGATTGCAGGTTCCACACCAAGGAGCAGCAGGACTTCTATGAGACCATCTTATTGGATAAGAAGCCCATAGTTTGTGATATGAGGTGGGTCATTGGACCTACATTCAGGAGAATCAGAACACTATCTGGAGTGTATGGCAGCTTGATGCGTGTGGAGTTGCAGATTTTGTTGGGCGAAGCTCACAAAGCTGGAATAGCGAGCTCATTATGCAATTCTACTCCACAACACATTTCTATCCAGATGGCGAGGATAGTTTGGATGTCGGAAGGAGCGAGATACAGTCAACCATAGAGGAATGGTCAAGTATGATCAATGCCCCCAAGGAGAGTGAAAATGACTTGGACATTTATGCCAAGAAGAAAATGGATCATAACTCAATGTCACAGATGTACAAGGAGATCCCGGATGATGCACTTGAGACTTTCAAGTTTGGATCAGTTCATTTTCTTCATCGGGGCTGCCCTCGATCAAGCTGGGTCCTAAGGCTCACTCTGTTGCCCAAATCGGTGACCACAACATGATCAAAGGGCATGCAATTAATTTGCTTCACATTTTTATGTGCCCCAGAAATTCAAGGTCATGAGCCTCATAGTTGAAACTATCAAGAGGACAACAATGAGACCAAAAGAGGAGCTGTGGATATGCCCCACTGATTCGGGGAGTTGATTAACTCAAAGATGGAGCGCAGGGAAGTATCATTGGATAAGGAACACTTGGTTCTCTATCCTGAATTTGAGGACAATCAAGTTGTCATGACTGAGAATGAACCATCATCAGTACAAGCCCAAGAGAAGAAGGAAAAGGCAAGGAAAGAGAAGGCTGCCAAGATGCCATCTCAAGCAGAGGCATCTGAGTACTTTCTGAAGAATAAGCAGGAGCAGCTTGGTTTGAAAGTGCATTATATCGACTAGAGTGGGGGGCTGAATAGGCGATTTTATGAATTCTTCATTGAGGAATTTGCGGTGAGGAAATTCTAAGTGAAGAACTACTTGCTGATGGAATAACTACTCGAAGTAAGCATAACAGAATGCGGGCGTGGTCATCATGATGAAATGAAGACAATCACGAGTCTGAAAGCGTAATCACAGGATAACACAAGATGAAGACAAAGCAGGTGAAGAAATTGAATTGAGGAAATTGAGAAAGTCTTGATCAAAGTCTTCAAACACAGATATGAACAAACACTCAACACGATAATGAGGAAATGAATGATTTGAGGAAATAGAACCGATAAGGTTGGTGAAGACAATGATTTGGTAGACCAGTTCCAAGCTGCTTTGTCTCGGTTATGCGTCTGGTTGGGCGGTGAGTATTTAAACTCGAGGACACAGTCCGGACACCCGATCGCTAAGCACGCAGCTCGAGGACACCAAGTCCTCACTTGTATTCTCCTTGAACTAAGGTCACATAGACCTCGTCCAATCACTCGTGGTAAGTCTTCAGGCGACTTCCAAACCTTCACAGACTTGGTCACTCGGCGATCCACAATTCCTCTTGGATGCTCTAGACCATGACGCCTAACCGTCTGGAAGAAGAACTATCTTCAAAGGTAACAAGCGTCGGATCCACGCAGGATCAATCTCTTCAGTGATGCTCAATCACTTTGGGTTTGTAGGGGTTTGGTTTTTGGGTTTTTCCTCACTCAATGATTTTCGCTCAAAGTCCTCGGAGGATGGGTTGCTCTCAAATGACAAGTGTCAAGTTCTCGAAGCAGCCAACCAGCTAGTGGTTGTGAGGCGACTATTTATAGCCTAGGAGCAGCCCGACATGATAAGACATAAATGCCCTTCAATGATATGACCGTTAGGTGGATAAGATATTTTGGAACAGTGGCGCATGACACTTGACATGATCGGAAATTTGACTCTCAAATTCCTCGGGGCTATCATGTTCCTCCTTTGTGTAGGCAATCCGCCTTTGGCGAATTCCTAACTCCTCAGTCAGAACAAATTCCTCAGCGACCATAAGAACTTCGTCTCTGTCACTGAAGAAATTGACTGAACTGTATGAGATTTCCAAAGGCTTCACTCGAAGGGATTGGTAGGTGTAGGATTTTGAGTTGAGCATCACATGGAAATTTTCCTTAGTATTTCCTCGACCCCCTTTAACGATCGGTGTTTCCTATGACTCAAGAAAGAAAAATGAAACTATGAAAACAAAAGCCTTCACGCTTCATGTTCCTCAAATGAATACCAAGTCTTCAAGGTCACACCAATTTCTTCACTTTCAAAGTCTTTAGAAAGTCGTCAGAATATCAAAGTCTTCAGTCGAAGAACATCATTTTTAGGGGTCGACTTTCTCTGTAAATATCAAACTCCTCATAGACTTATAGACCTGTGTACACTCATAAACACATTAGTCCCATAACCTATAAGTCTTCAATACACCAAAATCACTAAGGGGCACTAGATGCACTTACAATCTCCCCCTTTTTGGTGATTGATGACAATATAGGTTAAGTTTTCAACGGGGATAAATATATGAAGTGTAAATACTGATATTGAGGAATTTGATTGCAAGATATAGAAGAACTCCCCCTGAAGATGTGCATAGTGAGGAATTTGCTTTTGAGGCGTTGCACATCTGAAGAGTTGAATCATGGAGATCTCCCCCTATATCTTGTAATTCATACACGCATTTGACATCTAATATGAAGAATTTGAAATGCATGATGAAATATGGTGACTGATGTAATTCAGCATGCGTGTATTAACACATAACGAAGAATAAGCATGCAGAGGAACACATCAAAAGTATCAGAGCACCATCGGGTTTAAGATTACAACTCGATCCAATAAAAGTTTCAGAAGAACAAGAGTTGTAACTTAGCAAAAAAAATGCCCATATAATAGACCCGCTTGAAGACTAACTCAAATTTCTCCCCTTTGTCATTGAATGACCAAAAGGATCGGCGAGGACTAAGCATACGAAGAATATCAAGTTGATGGAGGGCGCTTGGCGTTGTCGAGTCGGTTGTCGTAGTAGGGCCTGCCTTGATGTCATCAAGTCTTCATTTTCATCGATTGTCGTGCGATGAAGAATAGGGCTAGCCACCAAGGAAGGAACCTTGACCTTCTTGAATTTCTTGGAGGAGGTGCAGACCAGTTAAATTCTTCCTTGAGACCCATGTTATTCACATCTTCTGCCTTTGTAGAGATGAGATAGAACAGCCAGTGCGGTTGAAGGTTTCATGGAGGTAGTATTGGTTTTCTTCTTTGCATTGTGTGTTGAGGTCATGTTGTGAAGAATTGAACCAAAGTGATGCTTGACCCATTTATGATTGCGATCAACCTTGATGAAGACCGAGGAGTAACTCACGATCAGTCATCACCACAGGTCTTTGTGGCTTGAGGATTTTGCTTGGTGAGGTATTGGCGGCGAGTCATGTGTGGCGAGTCATCCTTGTGGAGTATGATGCAGCCTTGCAAAATTGAACATCAATGGGCGAATGCCTTCATCTATCACAACAGTTGCCTTGCCTTTGTCATCAAGCGAGGAAAATGTCGGTTGAGGACTTCAATTGGAGGCAAGTAGCTCCGATGGTTGAGTATCGCCTTGTAATTGGTGAAGACCTTGTCTGATGAACCTCATAATCCATGGTGCATAAGGCTTGACTCAAAAGGTGACATAGCAATGTTTGCGAGTCCTCATGAAGAAATCATGGAAGTTGACAGGAGCGCCATGAATGATATTGAAAAGCATATTCTTCATGATGCCAGCGAATTCTTCATCATTTGAGTCATGGCCTTTGATAGGACTCATTGTCTTCGTCGAATCACGATAGAGCGATCTGAGGCACATATAGTAATTCCTTGACGAAGAATTTGGTTCGTGGGGCCTGCCCTGGCTTCAAAGGCTTCATCAGAACTTGCATGTAGTGATTTGTAAGCTCAGGTTCGCTGTAGATGCAACGAGCACCATCAAGGGGAGGACTGAGTGGGAGGGCACGAAGCAATTCAGTTTCTGGCGCCTTGTAGTGAGTATTTTCTGTCATCCAATCCAGTACCCATGAGTTCACATCTTCAGAATCTCCGGTGATGTGCAGCGTCGCATAGAATTGAAGAATGAGTTCTTCATTCCAATCATAGATGTCAGTGCAGAAATTCAACAATCCAGCATCGTGAAGAACACTGAGGACTGGCTCGAAGCCAGGCAGAAATTCCATGTCCACGTGAGGAATATGTGCATGATCGAAGACTTTGTCTTTGTTGAATATACGAGAGGAATAGAAGTTGGCTTGACTAGCAGTCCAAAAGCGCCTCTTCCTTATGCGAGCGAGTCATATGGGTTGTAGTCGATGAAGAATACATGCTCATGAAGAAATCTTCAGCCTTGAACTTTTGCCGTTGAGAATGGATTCTTTGGCTTTGGCGATGGAGTGTCGATTAGTTGCATCACTACCTCGGGAATCGCAATCTCAGGTTCTTGGTGAGGATTTTCTGGTTCCTCTGCATATGCGATCTGCGTGTTCATAGGATCGGCGGCGGGTTCTTGACACTAGTGGGTGGAATTTCTTCATGCGGACAAGGTGGGATGAGTTTCTTGAGCCCATTTGAACCGTTGGTGCAGGGGCGAGGAATTTGTTGTATTGGAGTGAAGAGTGGGGAATTTGGATCTTGTTGTCCCAAAGTCATCGTTCATCACTGGTGTTGTGCTTCCAATATCCACATCTTCTTCAATTTCCTCAATGCCAGCCTCTTCAGCTGTGAACTGAGGCATTGGCGAGGAAATGATTGGTGTTGAAGGGATTGCATCCACTTCAGTTTCTTCATGAATCTGCTCGTGAAGCGGCAGAATGATTTTCTTCATCGAGATCCGCTTGGGATCTCATATTCTTCACCAAAAGGAACAAGGTCCTTTGATGGAATGGAGGAAATTGGAACAACATCGATTGGATTTTCAAGCGAGCTTGTCATAGGCTTCATTTTCTTGAGTGAAGATTACGAAGCAGGTGATGCTTTCCTTTTCTTCCTCTAGCTTTCTGTGCAGCCTTGGTCTTCTTCACATCGATGCGAGATGGAAGGATAGGAGTTAGTGTAGGCACGGGAGGAGCAGAAGAATCTGTTTGAATTTCCTCGGTATGGCGATCGATTGCCTGACTTGAGAATATCAAAGTCTTGATCGAAGAACTTCATTTTTAGAATTAGACTTTCCTTTGTAAATATCACACTCCTCATAGACTTATAGACCTGTGCACACTCGTAAACACATTAGTCCCTTAACCTATAAGTCTTCAATACACCAAAATCACTAAGGGCACTAGATGCACTTACAATCTCCCCTTTTGGTGATTGATGACAATATAGGTTAAGTTTTCAACGAGGATAAACATATGAAGTGTAAATACTGATGTTGAGGAATTTGATTGCAAGATATAGAAGAACTCCACACGAAGATGTGCATAGTGAGGAATTTGCTTTTGAGGCGGTGCACATTTGAAGAGTTGAATCATGGAGATCTCCCCTATATCTTGTAATTCATACGCATTTGACATATAATATGAAGAATTTGAAATGCATGATGAAATATGGTGCTTGATGAAATTCAGCATGCGTGCGATAACATTAATGAGGAACAAGCATGCAAAATAACGCATCAAGAGTATCGAGCACGATGCATCAAAAGTATCAAAACACCATCGGGTTTAAGATTACAACTCGATCAATAAAAGTTTGGAAGAGCGAGTTGTAACTTAACAAAAATGCCCATATAATAGACCGGCTTGAAGACTAACTCAAATTTCTCCCCTTTGTCATCGAATGACCAAAAGGATCGGCGAGGACTAACGCCTGAAGAATTTCAAGTTGATGAAGGGCGCCCGGCGTTGTTGGGGTCGGTTGTCGTAGTGGGGCCTGCCATGATGTCGTCCAAGTCTTCATTTTCATCGGTGCCTCGTGATGAAGAATAGGAGCTAGCCACCAAGGAAGGAACTTTGACCTTCTTGTATTTCTTTGGAGGAGGTGCAGACCGGTCAAATTCTTCCTTGAGACCCATTGTCGTCGGTTCTTCCGTCTTTGTAGACATTTGAAAGAACAGCCAGTGCGTTTGAAGGTTTCATGGAGGTAGTAGTGGTTTTCTTCTTTGCATTGTGTGTAGAGGTCATGTTGTGAAGAATTGAACCAAGCGGCGCTTGACCCATTTATGATTGCGATCAACCTTCGGTGAAGGCGAGGTAACTCACGATCGATCATCACCACAGGTCTTGTGGCTTGAGCACTTTGCTTGGTGAGGTATTTCTTGGCGAGTCATGTGTGGCGAGTCATCATTGGTGGAGTAGGATGCAGCTTTGCGGCTGTCCATCAATGGATGAGTGCCTTCATCGATCCACAGCAGTTGCCTTGCCCTTGTCATCGGTGAGGTAAATGTCCGTTTGAGGACTTCAATCGAGGGCAAGTAGCTGCGAGTGGTTGAGTATCGACCTTGTAATTTAGTGAAGACCTTGTCTGATGAATCTCATTATCCAAAGGCGCATAAGGCTTCAGCTCAAATGGTGACATAGCAATGTTTGCAAGAGTCCTCATGAAGAAATAATGAGTTGGCGGGAACACCATGAATGATATTGAATAGCATATTCTTCATGATGCCAGCGACTTCTTCATCATTTGAGTCGTGGCCTTTGATAGGACTCATTGTCTTCGTCGAGAATCCGATAGAGCGATCCGAGGCACATACACTAATTCCTTGACGAGGAATTTGGTTCTTAGGGCCTGCCACGGCTTCAAAGGCTTCATCGGCACTTGCATATAGTGATTTGAAAGCTCGGGTTAGTTGTAGATACAGCGAGCACCATCAAGGGAGGACTGAGTGGTAGAGCACGAAGCAATTCGATTCTTTGGTGCCTTGTAGTGAGTATTTTCGGACATCGATCTAACACCCATGAGTTCACGTCTTGAGCGTCTCGGTGATGTGCAGCGTTGCATAGAATTGAAGAATGAGTTCTTCATTCCAATCACAGATGTCGGTCAGAAATTGAAGTCTGCGTCGTGAAGAACACCGAGGGTGGCTCGAAGCTGTCGGAGACTCCATGTCCACATGAGGAATATGTGCATGATCGAAGACTTTGTATTTGTTGAAAGCAGCGAGGAATAGAAATTGGCTTGGTGGCAGTCGAAGCGCCTCTTCCTTATCTGCGAGAATCATATGGATTATGTCGATGAAGAATACATGCTCGCGAAGAAATCTTCACCTTGAACTTTTGCTTTGTTGAGAAGGATTCTTTGGCTTTGGCGGTGGAGTGTCGTGAGTTGCATCACGACCTCTGGAATCGCAATCTCAGGTTCTTGAGTGAGGAATATCTTGTTCCTCTCTGAGGTGCATTCTTAGGATCAGCAGTAGTAGGTTCATCGGCGCTAGTGGCTGGAATTTCTTCATGGACGAGATGAAGTGGGATGAGTTTCTTGAGCCCATTAGAACTGTTGGAGCGGGGGTGAGGAATCTGTTGAATTGGGGTGAAGAGTGGAGAATTTGGATCTTGACTTTCCCAAAGTCATCGTTCATCACGGCGTTGTGCTTCCAATATCACATCTTCTTCAATTTCCTCAACACCGGCCTCTTCGGGTGTGGCTGAGGCATAGGTGAGGAAATTATGGGGTTGAAGGATAGCTTCCACTTCAATTTCTTCATCAATCTGCTCGATGAAGCGGCGAGAATGATCTTATTCATCAGATTCCGCTTGGGATCTCATAATCTTCACCAAAAGGAACAAGGTCCTTTGATGGAATTGAGAAATTGGAACAGCATCAATAGGAGTTTCAAAGGACTGGTCATTGGCTTCATTTTCTTCGGCGAAGAATTTGGCCAGTGATGCTTTCGTTTCTTCACTGCAGCTCGTTCTGCAGCCTTGGTCTTCTTCACATCGAGGCGGATGGAAGACTTGGAGTTGGTGTTGGCGCGAGGAGGGCTGAGGAATCTGGTTGATTTTCCTCGGTATGGCCGATCTGATTGCCTGACTTGTTCGATTTCTTGGTGCACCACTAGTGGATGCCACGGCAATTTCTTCGGTGGCTGGAATGGGATCATCAGCCTGGAACTAGCATTGTCTTGACAGCCTGAACTTCATCGGTGGTCTTGGCATGTTCTTCGATCGGCTGGTGAGGCTCGGCTGAGGAATTCTTGTTGCGTTGGGGCTGCAACATTGGTGAATTTCTTCGTCGGGTTGTGAATCGACTTTGGCTCCTTGCCAATCAGCATAGTATGAGTCAAATTTGTATTTGAGGGCTTTGATGTCAGCTGCATCTTGATAAGTTCTTGGTTGTCATTTTGACAACATTTTTCTTCAGAGTTTCTCCTTTACATCTTGCAATTTCTTGATCTCTCTGGCGTATCAAATTTCCATTTCTCCTCTTGGATGAAATGAGTCGACATGTGATTTTGACCGGTGTCAACTTGAAGTCGAGCATAGTAGTGTTTGGGTCCTTGTGCGAGAGATCAATGTAGTCTAGGATCGCTCTTGGATCCAACAGCGAAGGGCTGCAGTGTGCCTTTGGCTTTATGGCCCTTTCTTGGCGGTCTCGATGATTTCCATAAGTTCATCATCATCAGCCTCATCATCTTGGTGGCTCTTGGAAGGCGACCTGTTTCTTCTTGGGACTTGGCGAGGACCTCGTCCATTGTGGCCTTAGTCTTTGAGTCGGGCGGATGAAGAATTTGGTGCGGTGAGGAACTTCTTTGGAACACGAGAGGCAATTGAGATGCTGCAGTCCTTTGCACGTGGCGGATGCACAGTGCTGAGGACTTTGTCGGAACTCTTGAGGACTTTGTAGGAGCAGCTGAGGACTTGGGAGGAGCAGGGCAGCATGAGGAATTGGTCGTGAGGCACTGGCGAGGAACTTGGCCGTGAGGGCACTTCTTTGGTGAAGCACTTGGCTTGTGTGCGGGCTTCTTTGCCATAGATTTTCTTGGCTTGCAGAGGCCTCGATGGCAGCAGCGATGTGAGTCCTCATTAAATTTCCTCACAGCCTCATTGGCTTGTCTTGCCAATTTGGCTTGGCGCTTGGCCCATTCTTGGGAAAGTCCTCACCACGCTTGATCTTTGGTGGGGTCGACTTCTTGACCGGTGCCAATGGAGCTCTTGGCATGGAGGATTGAGGCGAATTTCTTCATGTACTTTGGAGTTACATATCTGTACTCCCTCCATTCTCTTGCCCATCTCCTTTCAATCCTTTGAATGAGCACCTTGCGCTGATTTTTGTTTTCTTTGCCAAACTCGGCTTCATCAGGTGTGCAATAATCAGCATATATTTCCTCAGGGATCTCAAACGCAGCCATGACCTCGGGCCTCTTTCCTCCTTTACGTGGCTTCTTTCCTTACGCCATATTCTTGGTGAGGAATTTGAACAAGCGAATTCTCTGAAGAAGTATGCAACTTTTCTTCGAGGCAGCTGCAAATGAGTTAAGTTGATGAGAACCTAGTGATTCAGCAGCGGACATGAGTACTGTGAGCAGTATAGTTGCGAGGAATTTGGAGAGGTCATATCGTTCTCGGAAGGTTTTCAAAAGAACTAGTTTGAGGAATTTGACCAGATGAGCCTTGAAGAATTTCACTAAGCGATCTTTGTCTTAGGTTCGAGTTGTATAGATCGAGGATCCACACAATTGAGGAATCTTGAAGAAAATCATTGCTTAGAGAAATGAATCAAGAGCATATTTTGTTTGAGGTGTTCATATGTGTGAAGATTTGAAGAATAAACACCTTTGAAGATTTTCGGGAAGGTTTGAGAATCAAAGCGAGTAATAAAAGTAACTTTTAATTACCGAAGTGAAGAACACGACGAGGCGAGAAGAACAGATGGGAAGTTAAATCGGTTAGATCTTCCACGCCCTAACTTGGCGGAGGAAGACAGCTACTGGCGGCGGAGTGAAGATTTCCACGGTCGGCGCGAATGCGTCGGCTGACGAGGTCGGCGAGTGAAGCTTTTCCTCACCGTGACGATGGAGTAGCGGCGGCGCTAGGGTTTGAAGCTCGGCGAGAGAGAGAGAGCGGTCGGCGAGTAAAGGAAGTGAGGAAGGGAGAGGGGTATATATAGCCACGGTGAAAAACTGTTAGCGAAGATTTGGGACGAGCGTGCCTGACCCTTCTCATTAAACGACATGTGTCACCCACGTCTTGAAAAGTGGATATCATGTTAGATCGTGGGTGAATAGATAAATCCATCATGGGATGCGGAGCGGTTTGAGCAGCAAAAGCGAAAGTTTGGATAAGATCAGTTTAAAGTTCCGTTCGCAATTTCTTGGTGACAAGGACATAGTGAAGATTTTAAGCGAGTTTCAAATAGAATGCACATGAAGAATTTGTGAATAGATTGGGTTGAGTATAGCATAGAGGGAAGGGTCCGATCACATTCACTTAGCGAAAAAAGCGACTTGAAGAAATAGCCATAAGTGAATCTTTGTAAGGACATAAACCCATATATATATATATAGCTAATGAAGAAAAGCGACAAAAGCAGTGAAGATGTTGAAAAGTTGAAGAGTTTGAAAAACTGAAGAATTTCAAAAACTGAGGAAAAACTCAAATTGAAGATTTTCAACTTTGGTAGTGGCGTGACCCACCGTATAAGAATGATGATTTCAGACACCGCGTACAATTGTCGTAGGGTTCTGAGAATCAAATTCTTCATTAATTTCTTCACACTTAGAAAGTTATTCTTCATTGATTGAAGAAAAACGTTTCTTCACGTGTTGCACATCTAAGTCATCAATTTGGATAAGTGTCAGGATGTGTGTCCTTTTCAAAGAACATTCAAAGATTCTAAGATATTTAGCTCACACCACAACTTGCTAAATCTCTTCTCATCCAAGGGCTTTGTGAAGATATCGGCTAGTTGTTCTTGAGTCTTCACATGCTCGATGGAGATGTAAGCCCTTCAACACATGATCACGAAGAAAATGATGGCGAATTTGAATGTGCTTTGTCTTGAGTGCTGAAGCTGGGTTGTGAGCAATCTTGATGGCACTCTCATTGTCACGAGAGAGGCACATTCTTCATGTTGATGCCGTAGTCCTTGAGTTTGCTTCATCCACAGCAATTGAGCACAACAAGAGCCGGAGAATGTATTCAGCTTCCGCGATGAGCGGTGATCTGTGCATTCTGTTTCTTGAGGACCAACGGACCAAAGATCGTCAGAAATGACAAGTACCGGATGTTGACTTGCGGTCCACGATCACCGACATAGTCGAGTCGGAATATCAATGAGATCAAAAGTAGAGCCCTTGGGGTACCATAATCCTAGTGTTGGTGTGTGAGCTAGATATCGAAGAATATGCTTCACTGACCTTATGGTGTGATTCCTTGGTGTAGCTTGAAATCGGGCACACATGCAAACACTAAGCATTATATCTGGCCTAGATGCACATAAGTACAATAGAGAACCAATCATGGGCGGTATACCTTGTGATCGAAGTCAATACCATTTTCATCGATTGCATAGATGGCCATTTGTGGGCATAGGAATTTTAGCGCCTTTGCAATCTTGCATGCGAATTTCTTGAGGACATCTTTGAGGTATTTCTCTGAGATATGAATATGCCATTGTGTTGTTGTGAATTTGAAGACCTAAAAAGAATTTCAACTCTCCATCATAGACATTTGATATTCTTCACTCATCATATAGGAAAATTCATCACTATAACGTTGTTCAGTACAGCCAAAGATAATATCATCAACATATATTTAGCACACAAACAGTTCACCATCATATGATTTAGTAAAGAGAGTAGGGTCGAGTGAACCGGGTGTGAAGCCATTCTTCACGAAGAATTCCTTCAATGTATCATACCACGCCTTGGTAGAACTGTTTGAGACCATAGAGGGCCTTGTTGAGTCTGAAGACTTTGTCGGGATTCTTTGGATCTTCAAAACCTGTGTGTAGCCTTGAGCTACAAGTCGTGCCTTATTCCTCACCACAAGGCCATTTTCATCTTGCTTGTTGCGGTAGATCCACTTTGTGCCAATGATATTATGCTTGCGAGGATCTGGACGTTTGACCAGTTCCCAGACATTGTTGAGCTCGAACTGATGTAATTCTTCTTGCATGGCCTGAATCCACTCAGGCTCCAGAAATGCTTCATCTACCTTAGTGGGCTCTGTGATAGAGACAAAAGCATAGTGCCCACAAAAGTTAGATAAATGTGAAGCTTTTGGCGTGTGAGAGGACTGTCGCTTCAATGTCATCGATGATCTTGTCAACTTGCACTTCTTTTTGCAGCGAGGATGAGTTGGTTGTCGTCGAGGAATTTGATCATTTTCCTCGGCACCATTGTCTTGACATTATCTTGAGTGCATCATTTCGGCGTTCTTCGTGTACAGGAATGAATTCTTGACAGATTCTTGATGGGAATGACATCCTCGGTTGCCTTGAACTTGATAGATTCCTAGGAGCTGGTTCATCTAACACGAAGGTAGGTGCTCTCTTTGCGAGCCATTAGTTTCATCGAACCACACATCTCTGATGTCAACAATCTTGTGAAGAAGCGATGTTGAAGACTACTGTAGGTGTGCGAGTCCTTCCGTAACCAAGCATAAAACCTTCATGTGCTTTCGGTGCAAATTTAGAATTGTGATGAGGATCTCTAATCCAGCATTTAGCACGAAGACTTTGAAATAACTCACATTGGGTTTCTTGTCGTTGAGGAGTTCATAGGCAGTCTTCTTGAAGAATTTGTGAAGATACACTCTGTTGATGATGTGGCACGCGGTATCAATTGCATCAATCCAAAAAGCGACTAGGCGTTTTGTATTCATCAAGCATAGTGCGAGCCATCTCAACAAGAGTTACATTCTTGCGCTCCACGACGCCATTTCTTTGAGGAGTATAGGGGCAGATAACTCATGAGTAATACCAAGTTCATCAAGATAGGCATCAAGACCGAATTCTTGAACTCAGTTCCATTGTCACTCTGATGTGTCTTATCTTCACACCAAAGTTAGTTGAAGCCCTCGAGGAAAATCGTTTGAAGACTTCCTGCACTTCATTTTGTAAGTAACAATGTGTACCCATGTGTATGAGAGTAATCATCAACAATAACAAAGCCATATAGAGATGCATCATTAGTATTTGTTGAGTAATGATTAGGACCAAAGAGGTCCATGTGAAGCAATTCGAAGGGACGAGTAGTGGTCATGATAGTCTTATTTGGATGCTTGGCCTTGGTCATTTTCCAGCTTCACATGCTCCACACAAGTGATCCTTGAGGAATTTGACATTCTCAATGCCAATGACATGCTTCTTCTTTGCAAGCGTGTGCAAATTCCTCATGCTGCATGACCAAGTCGCCGATGCCATAGCCATATACGAAGCTTTTGCAAGTAGACACACGGCTGGTTGTGGTCTGTAGAGAAATCAACAATATACAAGTCTCCTCTCCTAAAGCCTTGAAGACTTTGGAATTGTCGACTTCCATAATCACAACACAACGATACTTGCCAAAGATAACAACCATATCAAGATCACAAAGCATTGAGATGACATGAGGTTGTATCCTAAGGACTCAACAAGCATGACTTTGTCCATGTGTATGTCCTTAGAGATCATAAACTTACCAAGACCCAATACGACTTTTGCCTTTGTCGGCAAAGATGATATGCTTGAGATGTGGCGGTGATAAGGAGCATCCATCAATAGATTCTTGTCACCGGTCATGTGATTTGTACATCCACTATCGAGAACCCACTCATTGGCTTTGGGTTGATCATCCTGCAGATGAATTAGTGCAACTTACGATCTCATATACTTCATCGGTGAAGAATATGATATCAAGTTCATTAGATGAATTTCATCGAGCGTTATAACAGATAAGCGGTATGAGGCGTGTGAAATGAAAGTTCATTTATTCATGATTAGCTGCGTCCTTTCGAGCATTTTTGTGAGGCCCCAACAAATTCTTGAGACGTTTAAAGCACGTCTGGAGACTGACCCTGAGAAGAGTTAGTTCTTTTCTTCACCACCCACATCGAAGGGGTGGCAAAGAGTTCATCACTCTGCAAGCACCATATGAGAATGGTGGCATAGAGGCCAATCCATTTCGTTTCACATAAGAGGGTTAGGGTAAGCATATGAATAAGCAGAGAAATTCTTGAGGACTTATGAACATATTGGTTTGAAGAATAATGCACATATTCATAGCCCTTAGCTCTACCTGCGAAAGCAGAGTTGTTAGCACGATGATAATCATATGAGGACTTTGATCCTTTTGAGAATTTGATCCACGTGATGAATTTGGTCCGTATGAGGACTTGGATCCATATGAAGAATTTGGTCCATATGAAGAGTTTGATCTGGGGTTCCTATTCTTCACGGTGGTGTCATGAGGACATTCACGAAGACTTTCAAGGCACTTCTTGGGAACCCAGATTTTCTTCATAGGGGAACCGTTCCTGCGATTAGTGCCAACATATCTAGCAAATACTTCACCATTCGATTTTTGAACAGTTTATAGTTGAGTCAAATGACTCATCGGAAGAATGAGGAGATTAGCATGTAAAGCCAGATAAGTTAGATGGATCAAGCTGGAGGTCCCTTTGCAGCAACCCATGAGGTTTTGGGATCTTGCTCGGGCTTCAATATGTTCCATCAGCATTGAGTTTCCTCTCAAAGGCAATACCCTCTTTCCTAGGGTTCCTATTGAGGATCTGCTTTTAAGCACATCACAAAAGTCGATGCCCTTTGAGGCTTTTGTACATGCTGTCATGTACAATTCCTTCAACCCCTGCATCGTCGGTGATACTAGCAATGTCCTCGGATGAGGAATTAGTGATAGCGAGAGGCAGGTGAAGAATTTATAGCATTGAAGCATTTGAACATTCGGTGAAGAATTAGCGATTCACGTTCAATGCACTTTAAGCATGGAGGAACAAATTCTTCACGAGAAGCGCTGATTTGTTGAGCAAGTAATGAATCACGCTCCTTCGAAAGATCTTCATAACTCATCTTAGCTTCTCAAGATCTTGCTTTCTTTGAAGAAATTCATAAGAAAGTTTCTCATGATCAGACAAGAGAGTGTTATGATGACCTTGAAGGATGTCATACCTAGACTGAAGTCTCTGAAGATTTTCAGTCAGGGCTTTAGTGCGATCCATTTCTTCACCTAACATATCATCACTTTTATCTAGCATGTTTTGAACCTCTTCCAAGGCATGTTGTTGTTTGGTGGCAATGCAAACAAGTTTGGTATAGCTAGGTTCAATATCATCATCAGATCCATCATCATCAGATTCATAGTCACTAAATTCAGATGAGGAACATTCGGTTACCTCGAGACCCTTTGCCATGAGATATGATGCAGAAGATGATGATTCTGGTTCGAAAGTCATCGTTTTGAGAGATTCCTTGAAGTCCTCAAACCAAGGATCATGACGGGTTCGATGACCTTCATAGACGTCGGAGATTCGGTCCCAGATAAGCTTCGCATTGCAAAGATGCATAATGCTCTTGAATTCATCTCTAGATAGGCAGGAACAGATGATGTCCTTCGCCATGATATCACGACGAGTGTGCTTGTGAATATCATCTGCATTCGCCGTTTTGCATACATCAGTAAGACCAATTTCAGTGACGGTCCATAGCTCGCTGTCCATTGCCATGAGGCGCTTCCTCATCGTGGCCTTCCACTTGGGATAATCAAGACCGTCAAAGATAGGACATGTCACTTTCTTCATACCTGCGGTCGACATAACTAAAACTCCAGGTGGTTAAACCAAAATCACACGAACAAGGGAGTACCTTGCTCGATACCAATTGAAAGTCGTTATATCGACTAGAGGGGGTGAATAGGCGATTTTATGAATTCTTCTTGAGGAATTTGCGGTGAGGAAATTCCTTAGTGAAGAACTACTACAATGAAATAAGTACTCGAAGTAAGCATAAGAGAATGCGGGCATGGTCATCATGATGAAATGAAGACAATCAAAGAGTGCGAGAAAGCGTAAACACATGATAGCACAAGATGAAGACAAAGCAGTGAAGAAATTGGGCGAGGAAATTGAGAAAGTCTTGATCAAAGTCTTCAAACACAGATATGAATGAACACTCAACACGATAATGAGGAAATGAAAGAGTTGAGGAAATAGAACCAGTTAGGTTGGTGAAGACAATCATTTGGTAGACCAGTTCAAGCTGCTTTGTCTCGATTGTACATCTGGTTGGGCGGTGAGTATTTAAACTCGAGTACACTGTCCGGACACCCGATCGTTGAGCACGCAGCTCGGGACACCAAGTCCTCACCGTATTCTCCTTGAACTAAGGTCACACAGACCTCGTCCAATTACTCGTGGTAAGTCTTGAGCGACTTCCAAACCTTCACAGACTTGGTCACTCGGCGATCCACAATTCCTCTTGGATGCTCTAGACCATGCGCCCTAACGATCTGGAAGAAGCACAGTCTTCAAAGGTAACAAGCGTCGGATCCACGCAGGATCAATCTTTTGATGATGCTCAATCACTTTGGGTTTATAGGGGTTTGGTTTTGGGTTTTCCTCACTCGATGATTTTCGCTCAAAGTCCTCGGAGGATGGGTTGCTCTCAAATGACAAGTGTCAAGTTCTCTCGGAGCAGCCAACCAGCTAGTGGTTGTAGGGGCGGCTATTTATAGCCTAGGGAGCAGCCGACATGATAAGACATAAATGCCCTTCAATGATATGACCGTTAGGTGGATAAGATATTTTGGGACAGGTGGCGCCTGACAAAGCAATGGTCGGAAATTTGACTCTCACATTCCTTAGGGCTATCATGTTCCTCCTTTGTGTATGTAATCCTTTGGCGAATTCCTAACTCCTCGGTCAGAACAAATTCCTCGTGACGGAAGAACTTCGTCTACATCCTTTGAAGAAATTCTTGAACTGTATGGGATTTCAAAGGCTTTACTCGAAGGATTGGTAGGTGTAGGATTTTGAGTTGAGCATCACATGGAAATTTTTCCTTAATATTTCCTCGACCCCTTTAACGATGACGGTGTTTCCTATGACTCAAGAAAGAGAAAAGCGAAACTATGAAAACAAAAGTCTTCACGCTTCATGTTCCTCAAATGAATACCAAGTCTTCAAGGTCACACCAATTTCTTCACTTTCAAAGTCTTGAAAGTCTTGAATATCAAAGTCTTGATCGAAGAACTTCATTTTAGGGAATTCGACTTTCTTTGTAAATATCAAACTCCTCATAGACTTATAGACCTGTGTACACTCATAAACACATTAGTCCCTTAACCTATAAGTCTTCAATACACCAAAATCACTAAGGGCACTAGATGCACTTACGATGCATTCAGATCTTCCACGCCCTAACTCGGCGGAGGAAGACAGCTATGGCGGCGGAGTGAAGATTTCCGTGGTCGTAGTGATCTGACGCTGACGAGGCGAGGCAGTGAAGCTCTTCCTCACCAGCGATGATGGAGTAAGCGGTGGCGCTAGGGTTTGAGAAGCTCGGCGAGAGAGAGAGAGAGCGGTCGGCGGAGTAAAGGAAGTGAGGAAGGGAGAGGGGTATATATAGCCACGGTGAAAAACTGTTAGCCGAAGATTTTGGACGAACGTGCCCCTGACCCTTCTCATTCGCTTGACATGTGTCACCCACGTACTGAAAAGTGGAGATCGTGTTAGATCGTGGGTGAATAGATAAGTCTAACGTAGGAAGCGGAACGGATTGAGCGGCAAAACCAAAAATTTGGATAAGATTCGTTTTAAAGTTCCGTTCGCAATTTCTTCAGCTGACAAGGACACAGTGAAGATTTTGAAACGAGTTTCAAATAGAACACACATGAAGAATTAGTGAATAGATTGGGTTGAGTATAGCATAGAGGGGGAAGGGTCCAATCACATTCACTTAGCAGAAAAAGCAACTTGAAGAAATAGCCATAAGTGAATGCTGTAGAGGACATAAACCCATATATATAGCCAATGAAGAAGAACGACGGAAATAGTGAAGATTTTGCAAAGCTGAAGAATTTGAAAGACTGAAGAATTTCAAACTGAGGAAAAACTCAAATTGAAGATTTTCAACTTTGGTGGTGGCGTGACCCACCGTATAAGAATGATGATTTCAGACACCGCGTACAATTGTCGTAGGGTTCTGAGAATCAAGTTCTTCATTAATTTCTTCACACTTAGAGTGTTATTCTTTATTGATTGAAGAAAAACCTTTCTTCATGTGTTGCAGATCTAAGTCATCAATTTTGCATAAGTGTCAGGATGTGTGTCCTTTTCAAAGAACATTCGAAGATTCTAAGATATTTAGCTCACACCGCAACTTGCTAAATCTCTTCTCATCCAAGGGCTTTGTGAAGATATCGGCTAGCTGTTTTTCAGTCTTGACATGATCAATAAAGATGTCGCCCTTCAACACATGATCGCGAAGAAAATGATGACGAATCTGAATGTGCTTTGTCTTTGAGTGCTGAACTGGGTTGTGAGCAATCTTGATGGCACTCTCATTGTCATAGTATAGAGGCACATTCTTCACGTTGATGCCGTAGTCCTTGAGAGTTTGCTTCATCCACAGCAATTGAGCACAGCAAGAGCCAGCAGCAATGTACTCAGCTTCCGATGAAGCGGTGATCATGATTCTGTTTCTTTGAGGACCAACGGACCAAAGATCGTCCGAGGAAATGATAAGTACCAGATGTTGACTTGCGGTCCACACGATCACCGGCATAGTCGAGTCAGAATATCAATGAGATCAAAAGTAGAGCCCTTGGGGTACCATAATCCTAGTGTTGGTGTGTGAGCTAGATATCAAAGAATATGCTTCACTGCCTTATGGTGTGATTCCTTGGTGTAGCTTGAAATCGGGCACACATGCAAACACTAAGCATTATATCTGGCCTAGATGCACACAAGTACAATAAAGAACCAATCATGGAGCGGTATACCTTGTGATCAAAGTCAATACCATTTTCATCAGTGCATAGATGGCCATTTGTGGGCATAGGAATTTTGACGCCTTTGTAATCTTGCATGCCGAATTTCTTCAGAACATCTTTGAGGTATTTCTCCTGAGATATGAATATGCCATTGTGTTGTTGATGAATTTGAAGACCTAAAAAGAATTTCAACTCTCCCATCATAGAAATTTGATATTCTTCACTCATCATATAGGAAAATTCATCACTATAACGTTGGTCAGTACAACCAAAGATAATATCATCAACGTATATTTGGCACACAAACAGTTCACCATCATAAGATTTAGTAAAGAGAGTAGGGTCGAGTGAACCGGGTGTGAAGCCATTCTTCACGAAGAATTCCTTCAATGTATCATACCACTCCCGTGGGGCCTGCTTGAGGCCATAGAGGGCCTTGTTGAGTCTGAAGACTTTGTTGGGATTCTTTGGATCTTCAAAACCTGGGGGTTGAGCAACATATACTTCTTCCTCAAGCTTACCATTGAGGAATGCACTTTTCACATCCATTTGATATAAAGTGATATTATGATGGTTAGCATAAGCAAGCAATATGCGAATAGCCTCAAGTCTAGCAACAGGTGCAAAAGTTTCATCGAAATCAATTCCTTCAACCTGTGTGTAGCCTTGAGCTACAAGTCGTGCCTTATTCCTCACCACAAGGCCATTTTCATCTTGCTTGTTGCGGTAGATCCACTTTGTGCCAATGATATTATGCTTACGAGGATCCGGACGTTTAACCAGTTCCCAGACGTTGTTGAGCTCGAACTGATGTAATTCTTCTTGCATGGCCTGAATCCACTCAGGCTCCAGAAATGCTTCATCTACCTTAGTGGGCTCTGTGATAGAGACAAAAGCATAGTGCCCACAAAAGTTAGATAAATGTGAAGCTTTTGAGCGTGTGAGAGGACCTGGTGCTTCAATGTCATCGATGATCTTGTCAACTTGCACTTCTTTTGCAACGCGAGGATGAGCTGGTTGTCGTCGAGGAATTTGATCAACATTTTCTTCAACACCATTTTCTTCAGCATTATCCTCAGGTGCATCATCTCGACGTTCTTCGCGTTCTGGAATGAATTCTTCAGCAGATTCTTCAGTAGGAATTACATCCTCAGTTGCCTTGAACTTGATAGAATCCTCAGGTGCTGGTTCATCTATCACAGACGGTAGGTGCTCTCTTTGCGAGCCATTAGTTTCATCGAACCGCACATCTACAGTTTCATCAATCTTGTAAAGAACATTAATGAAGACTCTGTAGGTGTGCGAGTCCTTTCTATAACCAAGCATAAAACCTTCATGTGCTTTCGGTGCAAATTTAGCATTGTGATGAGGATCTCTAATCCAACATTTAGCACCGAAGACTTTGAAATAACTCACATTGGGTTTCTTGTCGTTGAGGAGTTCATAGGCAGTCTTCTTGAAGAATTTGTGAAGATATACTCTATTGATAATGTGGGCAGCGGTATCAATTGCATCAATCAAAAACGACGAGGTGTTTTGTATTCATCAAGCATAGTGCAAGCCATCTCAACAAGAGTTCTGTTCTTGCGCTCCACGACGCCATTTTGCTAAGGAGTATAGGGAGCAGATACCTCATGAGTAATACCAAGTTCATCAAGATAGTCATCAAGACCGAATTCTTGAACTCAGTTCCATTGTCACTCTGATGTGCCGATCTTCACACCAAAGTTGGTTGAAGCCCTCGAAGAAAATCGTTTGAAGACTTCCTGCACTTCATGTTTGTAAGTGACAATGTGTACCCATGTGTAACGAGAGTAATCATCAACAATAACAAAGCCATATAGAGATGCATCATTAGTGACTGCTGAGTAATGATTAGGACCAAAGAGGTCCATGTGAAGCAATTCGAATGGACGAGTAGTGGTCATGATAGTCTTATTTGGATGCTTGGCCTTGGTCATTTTCCAGCTTCACGGGCTCCACACAAGTGATCCTTGAGGAATTTGACATTCTCAATTCCAATGACATGCTTCTTCTTCGCAAGCATGTGCAAATTCCTCATGCTGCGTGACCAAGTCGTCGATGCCATAGCCATATACGAAGCTTTTGCAAGTAGACACACGGCTGGGGTTGGTCCTGTAGAGAAATCAATAATATACAATTCTCCTCTCCTAAAGCCTTGAAGACTTTGGAATTGTCAGCTTCCATAATCACAACACAACGATACTTGCCAAAGACGACAACCATATCAAGATCACAAAGCATTGAGGATCGACATGAGGTTATATCCTAAGGACTCAACAAGCATGACTTTGTCCATGTGTATGTCCTTAGAGATCATAACCTTACCAAGACCCAATACGACTTTTCCTTTGTCGGCAAAGATGATATGCTTCAGATGTGGCGGTGATAAGGAGCATCCATCAATAGGTTCTTGTCACCGGTCATGTGATTTGTACATCCACTATCGAGGACCCACTCATTGGCTTTGGGTTGATCATCCGTAGATGAATTAGTGCAACTTATGATCTCATATACTTCATCAATGAAGAATATGATATCAATTTCATTAGATGAATTTCATCAAGCAGTAAAACAGATATAGCAGTATGAGGACGTGTGAAATGAAAGTTCATTTCTTCATGATTAACTGCGTCCTTTCGAGCATTGTTGTCGAGGTCCCACAAATTCTTGGATGTTAGAAACACGTGCGGAGACCTGACCCTCGAGAGAAATTAGTTCTTTTCTTCACCCACATCGAAGGGGTGGCAAAGAGTTCATCACTCTGCGAGCTCCATATGAGAATGGTGGCATAGAAGCCAATCCATTTCGTTTCACATAAGAGAGGTTAGGGTAAGCATATGAATAAGCGAGAGAAATTCTTGAGGACTTATGAACATATTGCTTTGAAGAATAATGCACATATTCATAGCCCTTAGCTCTACCCTGCGAAACAGAGTTGTTAGCACGATGATAATCATATGAGGACTTTGATCCTTTTGAGGAATTTGATCCACGTGAGGAATTTGGTCCGTGTGAGGACTTGGATCCATATGAAGAGTTTGGTCCATATGAAGAGTTTGATCTGGGGTTCCTATTCTTCACAGGTGGTGTGATGAGGACATTCACTTGAAGACTTTCAAGGCACTTCTTAGGAACCCAGATTTTCTTCATAGGAGAACCGTTCCTACAGTTAGTGCCAACATATCTAGCAAATACTTCACCATTCTGATTTTTGAACAGTTTATAGTTGGAGTCAAATGACTCATCGGAAGAATGAGGAGATTCACATGTAAAGCCGGATAAGTTAGATGGATCAAGCTGGAGGTCCTTTGCAGCAACCCATGAGGTTTTGAAGTCTTGCTCGGGCTTCAATATGTTCCATCAGCATTGAGTTTCCTCTCAAAGGCAATACCCTCTTTCCTAGGGTTCTGTTGAGGATCTGCTTTTAAGCACATCACAAAGAGTGTGATGCCCTTTGAGGCTTTGTACATGCATCATGTACAATTCCTTCAACCCTGCATTGTAAGTGATACTAGCAATGTCCTCGGATGAGGAATTAGTGATAGCGAGGCAGGTGAAGAATTTGTAACAGTTGAAGCATTTGAGCATTGGTGAAGAATTAGCGATTCACGTTCAATGCACTTTAAGCATGGAGGAATAAATTCTTCCTGAGAAGCGCTGATTTGTTGAGCAAGTAATGAATCGCGCTCCTTCTGAAGATCTTCATAACTCACTCTTAGCTTCTCAAGATCTTGCTTTCTTTGAAGAAATTCATAAGAAAGCTTCTCATGATTAGATAAGAGAGTGTTATGATGACCTCGAAGGCTGTCAAACCTAGACTGAAGTCTCTGAAGATTTTCAGTCAGGGCTTTAGTGCGATCTATTTCTTCACCCAACATATCATTACTTTTGTCTAGCATGTTTTGAACCTTTTCCAAGGCCGTTTGTTGTTTAGTGGCAATGCAAACAAGTTTGGTATAACAAAGTTCAATATCATCATCGGATTCATCGTCACTAAACTCGGATGAGGAACATTCCGTTACCATGTCACCCTTTGCCATGAGACATGATGCAGAAGATGATGATTCTGGTTCGAAAGTCATCGTTTTGAGAGATTCCTTGAAGTCCTCAAACCAAGGATCATGACGGGTTCGATGACCTTCATAGACGTCAGAGATTCGGTCCCAGATAAGCTTCACATTGCAAAGATGCATAATGCGCTTGAATTCATCTCTGGATAGGCAGGAACAGATGATGTCCTTCACCATGATATCAAGTCTAGTGTACTTGCGAATGTCATCAGGGCCAGCCTTCTTGCATAGATCGGTGAGACCAATCTCAGTGACGGTCCATAGCTCGCTGTTCATAGCCATGAGGCGCTTCCTCATCATGGCCTTCCATTTTGGATAATCATGACCGTCAAGGATAGGGCATGTCACTATCTTCATACCTGCGGTCGACATAACTAAAACTCCAGGTGGTTAAACCAAAATCACACAGAACAAGGGAGTACCTTGCTCTGATACCAATTGAAAGTGCATTATATCGACTAGAGGGGGGGTGAATAGGCGATTTTTATGAATTCTTCATTGAGGAATTTGCCGGTGAGGAAATTCCTAAGTGAAGAACTACTTGCAGCGGAATAAGTACTCAGAAGTAAGCATAACAGAATGAGGGCGTGGTCATCATGATGAAATGAAGACAATCATAGAGTACAAAAGCGTAATCACGAGGATAACACAAGATGAAGACAAAGCGGTGAAGAAATTGGGCGAGGAAATTGAGAAAGTCTTGATCAAAGTCTTCAAACACAGATATGAACAAACACTCAACACAATAATGAGGAAATGAATGAGTTGAGGAAATAGAACCGATAAGGTTGGTGAAGACAATGATTTGGTAGACCAGTTCAAGCGATGTCTCGGTTATGCGTGCAGTTGGAGCGGCTGAGTATTTAAACTCGAGGACACACAGTCCGGACACCCGATCGCTAAGCACGCAGCTCGGGACACCAAGTCCTCACTTGTATTCTCCTTGAACTAAGGTCACACAGACCTCGTCCAATCACTCGTGGTAAGTCTTGAGCGACTTCCAAACCTTCACAGACTTGGTCACTCGGCGATCCACAATTCCTCTTGGATGCTCTAGACCATGACGCCTAACCGTCTGGAAGAAGAACTATCTTCAAAGGTAACAAGCGTCGGATCCACGCAGGATCAATCTCTTCAGTGATGCTCAATCACTTTGGGTTTGTAGGGGTTTGGTTTTTGGGTTTTTCCTCACTCGATGATTTTCAATCAAAGTCCTCGGAGGATGGGTTGCTCTCAAATGACAAGTGTCAAGTTCTCTCGGAGCATCCAACCAGCTAGTGGTTGTAGGGGGAGGCTATTTATAGCCTAGGGAGCAGCCCGACATGATTAGCTCTAGCTACAGCTCCAGCGCAACCAGCTCCAGCACCAACTCCTTCAGCTCCTTCCACATCTACTGAAGTCTTCGTCCAAGGAGCCATCTCTACGCCACCAGCAGAAGACCAAGCGTGAGAGCGATATAGTCCTATGCATTTTCTAGGAACTTTTGGTAACTTGTTGCCAAAGGGGAGAAAAATGTATAGATCATAAACTTCGAGAGAGAGATTTGCTGCTTTTGTTCTCTCTTGTCTTCTTGGTTGAACTTTGTTTGCTTTTGATTGCTTGAGATACTATGCAATTACCTGTGAGACATTGATGATCATGTGTTTGATCATAAGCTACACTTATGCTTGTTATATGTTATTATCTTACTTATCCTTATATGATCTTTCACTTTGCTTGGTGATGAGTGCATGTATTCAATCTTTTTTATTTTGAGCGCTCCACCAAGATGTATGTGACATGGAAGAGTAACCCATGAGCCTAATTCCTTGTGCATTTGCAGTCCAAAGAAAATCTTGAAATATGCACAAATTTAGGGGGAGCTCTTGCTTATCACATAGTTCTCAAAGCGACGATGTTTTTCAATCTTATTATCATTTGTCGAATCTTTGATCTATATGTTGTCATCAATTACCAAAAAGGGGGAGATTGAAAGTGCAACTATCCCTAGGTGGTTTTGGTAATTCATAACAACATATAGCTCATTGAGCTAATGCTATTCCAAGACAAATATTTCAGGAAAGCTCAATGAATGGCATGGCATGGATGATGAAAGTGGATCCCTCAAAATATCAAGGACAAAGGATTGGCTCAAGCTCAAAAGCTCAAGACTCTACATTTTACATTTTAGTGATCCAAGATCACATTGTGTCTATAGGAAAGCCAATACTATCAAGGAGGGATGAGGTGTTGCTTAATGAGCCTCTTGCTTCATGTGCTTAGTGATATGCTTCAAAACCCTCCACTACTTTCTCACATCCACATATGACCTAAACCTAAAGTCAAACTCGGCCCTACCGATTCTTTCTATCCGGCGCCACCGAGTTCAGATGTCATAGCCACTGCCACAAACCCTAGGCAAATCGGTCTCACCGATAGGGATCTCGGTCTCACTGAGATGGGATTGTAATCTCTCTGTTTCCCTTAGTAATGTTTCGGTCTAACGAAGTGAGCGATCGGTCCCACCGAGATTGCAATGTAAACTCTCTGTTTCCCTTTCGTAACTTTTCGGTCTCACCGAAAGAGCGAATCGGTCCCACCGAGTTTACCTGACCAACTCTCTGGTTAGCTAATTACCAAATTCGGTCTCACCGAGTTTGTGTAATTGGTCTCACCGAGATACGTTATGCCCTAACCCTAATCATATCGGTCCTATCGAGTTGCATGTCGGTCCACGAAAACCCTAACGGTCACTAGGTTTACTAAATTGGTCCGACCGAGTTTGATGATTCGGTCCCACCGAGTTTGGTAAATTGTGTGTACCGGTTAGATTTTGTGTGGAGGCTATATATACCCCTCCACCTCCTCTTCATTCATGGAGAGAGCCATCAGAACAACCCTACACTTCCAACTTACCAGTTCTGAGAGAGAACCACCTACTCATGTGTTGAGGCCAAGATATTCCATTCCAACCACAAGAATCTTGATCTCTAGCCTTCTCCAAGTTGCTTTCCACTCAAATCTTCTTTCCACCAAATCCAAATCCTGTGAGATAGAGTTGAGTGTTGGGGAGACTATCATTTGAAGCACAAGAGCAAGGAGTTCATCATCAACACACCATTTGTTACTTCTTGGAGAGTGGTGTCTCCTAGATTGGCTAGGTGTCACTTGGGAGCCTCCGACAAGATTGTGGAGTTGAACCAAGGAGTTTGTAAGGGCAAGGAGATCGCCTGCCGTGAAGATCTACCGCTAGTGAGGCAAGTCCTTAGGTGGGCGGCGACCATGGTGGGATAGACAAGGTTGCTTCTTCGTGGACCCTTCGTGGGTGGAGCCCTCCGTGGACTCGCGCAACCGTTACCCTTTGTGGGTTGAAGTCTCCATCAACGTGGATGATAGCACCACCTATCGGAACCACGACAAAAATATCCGTGTCTCCAATTGCGTTTGAATTCTCCAAACCCTTCCCTTTACATTCTTGCAAGTTGCATGCTTTAATTTCCGCTGCCTATATACTCTTTGCATGCTTGCTTGAATTGTGTGTAGATTGCTTGACTTGCTCAAAGATAGCTAAAATCTGTGAAAGTCTAAAACTGGGAAAAGTTTAAGTTTTTAATTGGTCAAGTAGTCTAATCACCCCCCCTCTAGACATACTTCAAGGTCCTACACAGTGGCTCGACTCCGCCAGCCAAGCGACGCACCATGCGTCTCCATGGCCGAATTGGCAGCTGAGAAGTGCTGATTTTGGTGAACTCTGGCGCCAATTGCTCATTTGTGGATACGGCGATAGTGGACGAGTTACAGCTTCCCGTGCAACAAATAAAACCAGCTTCATATGTAATTGCGGGAGGAGGGACACTGATGAGCTCCCAAACGGTGAACCATCTCACCTGGTGGACTCAAGGCCATACCGTCTGCCAAGACATGAAAGTGCTTCCCCTTGGCTATTACGATATCATCATTGGCGCAGATTAGCTTGAGCAACACAGCCCTATGTGGGTTCATTGGCACAAGAAGTGGATGAATTTCACTAACGAAGGGCGCCGCATCTCCTTGCGAGGCATTCAAGACAGAAATCAACCTCTTAAACCCGTTCGGTAAGGAAAATGAAAGGACTGCTGCGCCGAGGGGCAATCCAACATGCAGTTCAGATCAAGCATCTGCACCAAGAGAAGGAATTATGCTCTATGGCTGATACTGTGCCAACTCCTAACCAACTTCCTCCAGAGGTGGTCACGATTCTGCACAAATATAAGGACGTGTTTGAGGAGCCATCCACCCTGCCACCCCGCCATCTGGTTGATCATAAAATCCCCCTTATCCCGGGTGCTCAACTAGTCAGTATACGCCCTTATCGTTACACCTCGCAACAAAAAGATGAAATAGAGAGACAGGTCAAGGAGACGTTGCGCAAAGGCATAATCCGTCCAAGCTCCAGTCCCTTTGCATCACCCGTTCTGCTTGTTCGCAAGAAAGATGGATCGTGGCGGTTTTGTGTGGACTACCGGCAGCCAAACAGCATAACCATCAAAAATAAGCATCCAATGCCTATAGTAGAAGAACTGCTTGACGAGCTGGCCGAGGCAGCTTGGTTCACCAAATTGGATTTGCTGGCGGGTTATCATCAGGTCCGGGTGGTGGAAGGGGATGAATACAAAACAGCGTTCCGGACACATCATGGGCTATACGAGTTCCTAGTAGTTCCCTTTGGCTTGTCAAAAGCTCCCACAACATTTCAAGGTGTAATGAATACAGCTATAGCACCGACATTTCGGGAAGGAGTTGTCGTGTTCATGGACGATATCTTGGTGTTCAGCAAGACACTTCAAGAACACAATGCAAAGCTGAGGTCCATTCTACAGCTCCTGCGCGATAACCACCTGGTGCTTAAGCAATCCAAGTGTGAATTTTCCAAGCCTCAAATTGAATATCTTGGTCATGTAATCAGTGCAGCAGGGGTGTCCACCGATCAAACAAAGGTAGCAACTGTCAAGCAGTGGCCCGTGCCAACCACATTATGCGCATTGCAGGGATTCCTGGGCCTTACCGGCTATTATCGAAGATTTATTCAGCACTACGGGGTAATCAGCAGGCCTTTGACCGATTTACTCAAAAAGGGAGTTACCTTTCAATGGACTCCGGTCACTGACAAGGCATTCCAACTGCTTAAAACAGCCATGATTCAAGCACCAGTTTTGGCTGTCCCTGATTTCAATCAAACCTTTGTCTTGGAAACAGATGCCTGCAAGGATGGGGTGAGTGCAGTCCTAATGCAACAAGGGCATCCCATAGCTTACCTTAGCAAAGTTCTCTCTCACAAGAACAAGGCTCTCAGCACTTATGAGAAGGAATGTCTCGCAATCTTGATGGCAGTAGAAAAGTGGAGACCCTACTTACAACATCAACACTTTGTCATTCGTACGGATCAACAGGCCCTCTTGCACCTGATAGAGCAACATTTGAGTACAGGGATTCAGCATAAAGCATTTGTTAAGCTTATGGGGCTCAATTATACAATTCAGTATAAGAAAGGGATCACCAATGCTGCAGCTAATGCGCTGTCGCGCCGCGAGCACGACGTTCCCTTGCTGGCTATATCAGCTGCCATTCCCTCGTGGTTGGAGACACTGGTGGACAGTTATTCTAAGGACCCGACTGATCAAAAACTGCTATAGGAGCTGTCACCGACCACACCTAATGATCGAGGCTACTCACTGGATAATGGAGTGATCCATTACAAGAACTGTATTTGGGTGGGTCAGAATCTTCTGGCTCAACAACACATACTGCAGTCCCTGCATGCTAGCACGCTGGGCGGGCACTCCGGGGTATTGGCCACGTACCAACGCATGAAGAAGTTATTTGCATGGCCAAAATTGAAGCAATCAGTTACTACCTTTGTGCAAAGTTGTGACACCTGCCAGCGGGCTAAGACAGAGCACTGCCGCAAGCCAAGCCTTCTTCAGCCACATGAGATTCCTCCTCACCCTTGGCACACAATCAGTTGGGATTTCGTTTAGGGTTTGCCATCTCCACAGAGTTATCAAGTCATCCTCGTGGTCACTGACAATTTCACAAAATTTGCACATTTTCTGCCCCTAAAACACCCATACACGGCGCTCCAAGTTGCTCAAGTATTCTTCGATCAAGTCTACTGACTTCATGGTATGCCTACTCGCATTATCTCTAACCACGACCCGGTGTTCACCAGTTTGTTTTGGCAAGAACTATTCAGACTGTCTGACACGATCCTGAATATGAGCTCGGCCCGACACCCGGAGACTGACGGTCAGATTGAACGGTTGAACCAGTGCTTGGAGACCTTCCTGCGCTGCTACACGCATGATGCGCCAGCCAAGTGGGCAAAATGGCTCTCATTGGCAGAACATTGGTATAATACCACCTATCATACTTCAGCCGGCATCACTCCGTTCGAAGCTTTGTATGGTTATCAACCTTGTTCGTTTGGTATCACTACACCAGCCACGAGTGTCGATCTGCAGGAGCTGATCGATGAGCGTGCCTCCATGACTGGGCTTCTCCGGCAGCACTTACAAAGAGCTCAATATCGCATGAAGGCACATGTGGATAAAAGCCGGAGCGAGCGCTCCTTCCAGGTAGGCGACCAAGTTTTCCTCAAAGTCCAACCATACTTGCAAAATTCCCTTGTTGCTCGTCGCAATCAGAAGCTAGATCAAAAGTACTATGGACCTTACCTTTGTCTTTGAGCCGTATTAGGCGATTGCATACACACTTGGACTTGCCAGCCAGCTCTAGGATTCACAATGTAATACCGTCTCACAGCTCAAAAAGCAAGTACCTCCCAAGGCCTTTGTAGAGTCGAGATATCGGTGTGGCGACTCATGATCGCTATGTCTTCTTCAACCAGCAGCAGTGGTGAAAACAAGACTCATTCAGCGAGGCGGCAAGCTCACACCTCGCCTCAAGGTACATTGGTCAGACCGCTCTATAGATCATGATTCCTGGGAGGAGGCATTTCTGCTACATCGCCGGTTTCCTGCTCTGCCGGCTTGGGGTCAAGCCGCGCTTCAAGGAGTGGGGGATGTTATGTGGTGGCCCAAGCCAGGACGGCGGCCCAAGGCCTCCTGACGCAATCGCCAGCTGGACAGGGCCTGGCGAGCCCAGCAAGATGTCCAGCGCAGAGAAGCAACGAGACAGGAGGAAGATAAGTAGGTGCGAGAACAGAGGAGAGAGTCGTCGAAGAATAGAACACTTTTCCCCTTTGACTCTCTTCTTCATTCCTTCTTTTGTATTCCAATCTTGTACCTGTAATCAAGGAAGAAACATAGCGTGGGCATAACACTCTACTCCAGCAGATTTCAGACATATCCCTCTGCTTAACTGCACTCTTAAGATTATCACAAAACTGCTGGCAAATAGATAGCAGAGATGCATCCTAGGAATGGTGCATAAAAACCAATATGGATTTCTCAATAATAGATGTATTCAAGACTGTCTAGCCTAGGCTTATGAGTATATCGACCATGTCATCAGAGCAAAAAGGAGCTCATTCTACGAAAACTGGATTTTGAAAAGGCGTTTGACATGATCAGCCATGACACAATTATTGAAGTGATGCAAGCCAAAGGTTCTGGGGAAAATGGATTCACTAGATTAAGATAATTTATGAAACTAGGTACTCCTCAGTCCTTCTTAATGGAGTTCCAGGAAAACAATTCCATTGTCAGAAAGGTGTCAGGCAAGCAGACCCACTCTCACCTTTGATCTTTGTCATTGCAGCTGATTTACTTCAGTCAATGCTAAATGAAGCAATGCACAATTCTCTTGTGAGATCTCCTTTGAGTCACAGTTCATGCCCAGATTACCCATAATACAATATACTGATGATACCATTCTAGTGGCTCATGCTGACCTCAGACAGGTTCAACACATCAAGAATCTTTTGTTGCACTATGCTGAATACACATGACTGAAGGTCAACTACTCTAAATCTGCTTTGGTTTCTATCAATACTCCAGAGGGCAAAATGCAGGAGCTATCAAACCTCCTTGGCTGCAAAATTGGCACCCTACCTCATACATACCTGGGGCTTCCCCTTTGCACTACTAAACCTAGAGTGGAAGATTTTGTGCCCATGTTAAAGAGAATTCAACACAGGTTGTTAGGGTGCTCCACCCTATTGTCAACAGGAGACAAACTTACACTCATCAAGTCTGTTTTCACAAGCATGCCAACATTCTTCATGTGCACCTTGATGATTCCCAAGATAGTGGCAAACAAATTAACACATACCTCATGAACTGCTTCTGGAGAAAATATGGTACGCAAGACATAGGTACTACACTGATTTCATGGAGCAAAGTTTGCAAACCCAAAACACATGGAGGATTGGGGGTACTTGATCTCCACATACATAACCAAGTGCTTCTCATGAAGTATCTTCACAAATTCCTCAACATGATAGACATCCCATGGGTGAACATTATTTGGGAAGCATACTATCAAGACAGCGTGCCAAGAGACAAGATGGTTGGTTCATTCTGGTGGATGACTATCTTAAAGCTACTTCAAACTTTTAAACAAATGTATGTTTGCAGAGCAGGAAAAGGAGACACTGTTAAATTCTGGACAGATAGATGGCAAGATGTACCTCTGAAGGTAAAATACCCGGAGTTACACTCATTTGCAATCAACAATGAAATCACACTCCTCAAAGTTCAACAACATTCAGATTTCAGTCAGCACTTCGACAAACCACTATCTCTGGTAGCTTACAATCAATTCAATGCTCTCCAAGAGATTGTTACTAGCAGAACTGACACTACTGTAAGAGATGTTTAGAACTTAGCTACAACTTCTCAAAAAAATCATCCATGAAACTTTATAATACAATCATGGGTGATAGCACAACACACAACATTTCAAGAAGGTATGGATGTCTACCTGCAGGCTCAGGCACAAAATCTTCTTCTGTCTACTCCTGCATGATA
Source organism: Aegilops longissima (assembly GCA_021605205.1). Classification (NCBI taxonomy): domain Eukaryota; kingdom Viridiplantae; phylum Streptophyta; class Magnoliopsida; order Poales; family Poaceae; genus Aegilops; species Aegilops longissima. Next base: position 560,005,562 of record CM038682.1, read on the forward strand.
GAATTAGCACAAGGGATATGATAATACACAGAAACATGCATCTGGAAGATTATAACTGTGTGCTATGTGCTGATGCTACAGAGGAAACCATCTCACACCTATTCTGGAACTGCCAATTCACTTGGTCATGCTGGAACTTGATCACCCCCAACAAAAACAGGGGCATTTCCACTTTTGATGAAGTTCAGCTCTTCAAGGATAGGTTAACACTAAATATTGATATGGAGATAATTATCATGGGTTGTTGGAGCACATGGACGATCAGAAATGACAAAATCTTCAGGAGACACCACCTCATCAAGAATCATGGAAATACTATGTGAACGAAGGACTTCGGGCTACTAGGATTAGAGCAAAGCCAGATAAGGCAGAACAGATTAATTATTGGATAGAACAGAACCTGTAATTTATTTCCATGTTTGATCAAACTGGTATTGGGTGATTTTTGTTGGACTTGCTTTGTAAATATTTGAACTTAATGAAAATACCATAGAACTATTGTTCTACGGTTTCGGCTAAAAAAACTTCGTGCTTTAGTTTACTTTTTGACAAAACATTGCGGTGTGTGTCAACTAACTTGCCTTTCGTGCCTCACTATAATTGTCATAAAAAATGTTTGATTTTTCATATTCTTATACCTGACGCCGGGTATTTATCATTTCTGTAATCTAATTGTTGAGTGCAACTGATAATACACCATCGGTGTGTTTGGTTATAATAACTTAATAAGGGCACCTCCAATGGATTGTTTGCCCACGGACATGTGTGAGGGAAGGTTTTCGGCTTCCATGTACCATTGACAACGCGCTCCCATCCAAAACCACCTCATGCTCTCTCACACGCGACCACACCTCCACTCCTCGTTGTAACATCCCTGTAATTAAGCTATAGTGATCTCTCCTAATTATTGCAATGTCATCATGTTTTGCAAAGCTTAAGTGCCACTTGTCCCAAAATTCAATTCAAATTGCAAGTCAAAATATTATTTCTTCAAACAGTGAAAAAATGTTGACAATACCCTATATGAATCCCAAAAGAATTTTTCACGAAGAAATAAACCATGTTTGAACTCCCAAATTGCCATAGAATTATTTAGAGCGGACCATAGACACTTAATATGCCCATTTAAATATTGTATTTAAGCATTTCAAAATTGTCGTGGTGGGCGCACAGCAGATGCCAAGGGATGGCTAAAGAGAGGAGGAGGCTCGAGGGCGCTGGTGGACTCCAGAGGCGAGGTTGGCATGGCGAGGCGCGGGACCTTGGACATACCAGGTTCGGGGCTCTCAGGAGATAATACCCTAGTCCTGCCGAGTGTAGTTGGATGATAGATAGTACAATGTTGCTCCTAGAGCTGTATAGAGGAGGAAGGAAGCTGGCCAAGGCTTGGGCTGCTCCTTCTCCCCGGTGTTGCTGTTTTGTGGCTAGTCCTATGCTTACTTGCTTTTCTCTCGTATGTGTTTTCTGCTTGCCCTCTCGCTCGCCCCCGTATGATCATGGGCTCGGGGGTTTATAATCAACCCCGAAGTACAATGGTAATGTTACAAGTCGGTGGGTCCGTATTGCCGGTGTCAGGGGACCGGGCTAGGTCCCTTGAGGGCTTGTTGTTCGCGGGTTCCCCTAGGTGCGGGCCCGCATGCACAGGGGGCGTGTGTCGTCTTGTCGATCGTCGAGGCGTGGCGAGTCGAGTTCGCGTCTGATGCTCTCCGTCAGGTTCTTGCTTCTTGTCGTCGGCGGTGAGGCGGGGAACCTTGTATACGCCGGCCACAGTCGTGGTAGGTGAGAACCTTGTTGCCCGTTCTGTGACGGAGGCATGGGCGGGCAATGTTGCCTCGGTCATCGTTGATTGAAGACTCGTCCCCATCATACGGCCTGTATGGGATGGGAGTTGACCCGTGGCTGGATTGCGTAGCACGCCACGGGTGGCGCTGGCTTGTCGAGGAGGCTTTGGTCGTGCCGGGTTCGGCTGTCTTGCGCTAGTCGTTGGGGCCGAGTCAACGTGTCTTGCCGGGTCGGCTAGTCTGGCCAGCTTGCGGGGCTTGGCCAGGTCGAGCGACCCGACCAAGCGTGTGCCGGTATTGAGGGGCGGTGCCAGCCCCGTTGTTTTTTGAAGAGGATCCAGGTTTCGTTGCCTGCCCGGGGTCCATCCCCCCGACAGTAGTCCCCGAAGCTGTGAAGGTCCGCCGTCTTCGGATGAGTGGGCCTTCGTAGTTTCCCCCTTAAGCAAGGTGGATTCTGCGAGCGCCGGGTCCGGCAACACCCACTGTGTGCCGGTTTTCTCGGAAACCGGATCGTGGCATCCCGGCTGTGGCGGGTGTCGGTGTCAAAACCGGCGGATCTCGGGTAGGGGGTCCCGATCTGTGTGTCTTAGGCTGATGGTAACAGGAAGCAAGGGACACAATGTTTACCCAAGTTCGGGCCCTCTCGATGGAGGTAAAACCCTACTTCCTGCTTGATTGATATTGAAGATATGGGTAGTACAAGAGTAGATCTACCACGAGATCGTAGAGGCTAAACCCTAGAAGCTAGCCTATGATGATATGATTGTAATTGTGATCGGTCTTCTAAGGACCAACCTCTCCGGTTTATATAGGCACCAGAGAGGGCTAGGGTTTACATGGAGTCGGTTACAAGGAAGGAAATACAATATCCGGATCGCCAAGATTGCCTTCCACGCCAAGGAGAGTCCCATCCGGACACGGGTCGAAGTCTTGAGTCTTGTATCTTCACGCTTCAATAGTCCGGACGATGTATCTGATCCGGCTGTCGGATACCCCCTAATCCAGGACTCCCTTAGTAGCCCCTGAACCAGGCTTCAATGACGATGAGTCCGGCGCACAATCTTGTCTTCGGCATTGCAGGGCGGGTTCCTTCTCCGAGTACTCCACAGTAATTATCAAACACCTGAACCGTGTCCGGATCCACAAAATGATCTTCACATGCCACCGTAGATAGAATGGTATTTCACAAATGCAATCTGCTGACAAATTTTTAGGCAACGCGACGTGTCATTACGGTCGGGTCATTATTCAAACCGTTTTCCCACAACCAGCCACAGCGCACATTGCGAGGCGATTCCCTTGACACGTCTTGTCGAAGCAGAGATCATGTCCCCTTATCACGGGATTCTCATCAATACGAGTATGGGAAATCCCACCACGCCATCAATCGTGGCGCTTGGGAGGCAAGTGATTCCCAATGATCAAGTGGGGAGGCACACCGCTTTCGTCGCCTCTATAAAGGGATAAGATTTCCCCATTTTTACCCATGCCTTCTTCCTCCTTTGCCCTCTTGCCCCTCGAGCTCCAGCACCCAAGCCCAAGTCTTCTCCGCACAGCTAAACATGTCGGAGCAGGAGGCAAGTGGGTGGCTTCCACCGTGAGGGAGAAGCACATCATAAATCTTGAGCGGCTGGATACTTGGCGCGAGACATTGCGCACCGGCTACGGGGCTGGGCAGGTCATTCCGACCCGGGACCCCACGAGAGGGCCGTGTTAAATCGCCCACTTAAATGCGTGGACTGGGGTTTCCACTTCACCCCTTAATACGTGGGCTCATGTTCTACTACGGGCTAGAATTTCCACGATCTAGCCCGAATTTCATCCTCAACATCTCGGCGTTCATCGTCGTATGCGACGCCTTCCTCCGCATCAGGCCTCACTTCGGCCTGTGGCTGCAAATCTTCTGCGTGAAGCCGAAGATCATGAGCGGCCAGCAAGCGGAGTGTGGAGGGCCATGGTGGGCAGGATGCCTAATGTCACATGGCTTGACGGCTCCTTTGCGGAGCCAAGTGAAAGGGTGGCAATCGGGGTGGTTCTACATCCTTGAGCAGCTGGCTCAAGCTGGGCAGCGGCCCCGAGTTCGATCCGGAACCCCATGCAGCTCACCTCACAGGAAAAGAAGGGCCTGGCACAGGGTGAACCTCTGAGCTGACGGACTCAAAACTGCATCAAGAGCATGAAGGACAAGAACATCAAGCTTGTCAGCGTGATCTAGGCCATGCTCGTTCGCCGAATCCTGCCGTGCCAAAGGCGGGCATTCAATCTGTGGGAGTTCGTTCCGGCTGAACACCAGACGCTTAGGAGGCTTTATGACATGACGCATAAAGGCGCATGGAAGGTATTGTTCAAGGCCTCTAAAGTACCTCCTCCCACATCCGAGGACCGCAGACTTCATGCAGTGCGGCCCCCGCGTCCGGTGAGTTTTAGGACTACCACCGGATTCGGTTTTTCCCAATACATTCATGGGGGAGTCTTAAGTATTTGTGTATATTTGATCAGGACTATGTGGAGATAGCGGAGCAGATTGGTTGTCGGCTCCGCTACCGAAGATCCGGTGATGCTCTTCTCGCGGAGATCTTGATCCGGTGCCCTACAAGGCACGAGAGAAAGAGCCAAAAAGAAGGCCGGGGACCAGGAAGGGTCTCCGGCGTGGAGTCGTGCGGAAGCCTCGTCCGAAGGCGACGAGTACCTCCTCCCGAAGGAGGAGGAGGAAGAAAAAGCCGCCCCATCCGGAAAGGATGAGGGGCTGAGGAGGCAGGCCATGGGGCGGGAGAGGTCCTCGATGCAAGGCCGTCATACCAACATCGTCCGATGGCGGCAAACAGATTCCTCCCGGAGGCGGGGAATCAGAAGAAACTCTACCTCCAGCTGGGGAGGAGAAAAAGAAAGCCGCCCGGGAGGGAGGCTGGGATGCCCAAGAAGGGAAAGACGTCCCTTCCGGACTACTCCACCACGGCCGCTCATAGCGAGGAGGAGTGGCTGCCCAGGGGGAAGCTCCTAGCGCTATCGTAAGTGTCCGCACTCTATCGTGATTTTACTTCATAGATGTTTAATAACGCCGAACATATATGCAGTCCGGCCAGGGCTCATCTGGAGGTGTTGTCTTCGGATGGGTCTCTGAGCGCTTCAGAGATGAACTCGCTCCCGATGGCCACCACTCCTCAGCCTGCGGATGACACGGAGGTGTTGTCCTGAAGGTTCCCCGAGCGGGGGGAGGTGACCCTGGAGACGCCCCAAGGCGGAGTTCAGATGTTGGACCTTGTGAGGTTCAAGATCCCGCGGATCGCGTTGATGAGAGCCGTAGCAAAGCGGCCTCTCAAGCGAACATTGATGCGGAACCCTTAGCGGTTCGGTTTAAGTGGGCAGCCCCTCGTTAGGGAGGCGAGCCGTCGTGCGAGACTTCCATCGCGCCCGATGGCGCCGGATAATCTGGTGGAGCGCTTGGCGCTTCCATGGATAACGAGCACCGTACTCTTATGAGTGTGGTGATTCAAAGGTTTGTCTACCAAAGCGAGTAACCAAAGCCTGCACAAGCCTCTGGCGGGCTTGAGGTAAGTAATAAAATGTGTGAAATTACCACCCGATAGGTAGTAGCCCTGATACTCTGTTTGGTGTTGAAAGAAAAGCCAAACCGAGGTCAATTATAATCATGAGGAGTCTAATAAGCGTTTATGTGAATAAGCGGCAGTCTTTGCTTATCATTTGCTGCCCATACAGCCGAGGTTGCCGAACTAAGCGGGACTGGGCGGTAGCGAGGAGAGCTCGACCTCACGAAGAAGGCGGCTCGAAGAGAACAAAGGTGAGTGATTCTCCGCTCTTATGTATGTAAAGATAGATGAAATAGTTTAGTCTGACGACGAAGCATCGTGACTATGTAACAGGGTCCACCATCGAAGTGGCGTCCCTGAAGAAAGTGTTATCCGAGGCCGAAGACAAGGCAGCCTTGGAATGCAAGGAGCGCGAGAAGCAAAGTGCTAGAGTGGGCGAGGTACAGCAAGAGCTCCAGGACCTCGGCAAGAAGTTCGAGTCCGTGGAGCATGATCTGAAGATGAAAGAAGCCGAGCTTGCGAAGGCCCTCGTGAGTATGAGAGACGCCAAGGCCGAAGCCGAGAAGGCACAGCAGGAAATCCAGGAGGCCCAAAAGATAATGGCGGGTAAGAAATTCTTTATGCAAAGCAAACATGTGGAGGAGGCGTTTCTTTTACTTACCCAAATTGAGCTCTCGGGGGCATTCGCAGATCTGCCATCAGCGTCTCGGGCGTCGCGAGTTCTACCGTGCGAGGAGGGCTCAGCGGAGAAGCTGTTACGGTCCCAATATCTTTGGGGCGAACATCCGATGCCTCTGAGTGACCAAGCCCAAGCAGTTGGTCGAACTCCATAAAGGCGACGAAGTGGCTATGAAAGATTTCATAGTCCGGATGTGGCCTGGTGAGCCCCTGCCCACTAGCTACTTCGGCCTGATCAAGGGGATGGTGAATGCCTGTCCACGGCTGGAAGTAATCAAGCGATCCATTTGCATTGAGGGTGCCCACCGGGCCTTTGCCATTGCGAAGGTGCATTGGGGCAGGCTGGATGCGGAGAAGCTGGTGAAGGGCGGGCCGTGCTACGTCTCGAGCTTGCGTTGGTTTTCCCCGAAGAGGAGGGGATGATGCAGCACAATAGCGTAAGTACTTCCCTTAGTTTTTGAGAACCAAGGTATCAATCCGTAGGAGGCCAGCGCAAGTCCTCGTACACTGCACAAAGCGATAGCTACTGCAACCAGCGATTGGGGTTGTCAATCCCTTCACGGTCACTTACAAGAGTGAGATCTAATAGAGATAATATTTTTGGTATTTTTGGTATAAAGATGCAAATTAAAAAGTAAAAGCAAAGCAAGTAAATAAAGTGATGGAGATTGATATAATGATAATAGACCCGGGGGCCATAGGTTTCACTTGTGGCTTCTCTCAAGAGCATAAGTATTCTACGGTGGGTGAACAAATTACTGTTGAGCAATTGACAGAATTGAGCATAGTTATAAGGTTATCCAGGCAATGATCATGTATATAGGCATCACGTCCGTGACAAGTAGACTGAAACGATTCTGCATCTACTACTATTACTCCACTCATCGACCGCTATCCAGCATGCGTCTAGAGTATTAAGTTAAAAACAGAGTAACCCCTTAAGCAAGATGACATGATGTAGAGGAATAAATTCATGCAATATGATAAATACCCCATCTTGTTATCCTCGATGGCAACAATACAATACGTGCCTTGCAACCCCTCCTGTCACTAGGTAAGGACACCACAAGATTGAACCCAAAGCTAAGCACTTATCCCATTGCAAGAACTACCAATCTAGTTGGCCAAACCAAATGGATAATTGAAGAGACTTGCAAGATAACAATCATACGTAAAGAATTCAGAGAAGAATCAAATATTTTCCATAGATAAGCTGGATCATAAACCCACAATTCATCGGTCTCAACAAACACACAAAAAGAAGATTACATCGAATAGATCTCCACGAGAGGGAGAACATTGTATTGAGATCCAAAAGAGAAAAGCCATCTAGCTACTAGCTATGAACCCGAAGGTCAGAGTAAACTACTCACACTTCATCGGAGGGCTATGGTGATGATGTAGAAGCCCTCCGTGGTGGATGCCCCCTCGTGGAGCTCTAGAACAAGCCCCAAGATGGGATCTCGTGGATACAAGAAGTTGCGGCGGTGGAATTAGGTTTTGGCTCCCTTACGATCTGTTGAGAGTGCGTGGGTATATATAGGAGGAAGAATGCGTCGGTGGGCGTCGAGGGGCCAGGCGAGGCGCGCCGGGGGAAGGCGCCCCACCCTCGTGACCGCCCTGGCACTCCTTGGAGTAAGGTCCAAGTCTCTGGATCACATTCGGTGAGAAGATCACGTTCGAAGGTTTCATTCCGTTTGGACTCCGTTTGATATTCCGTTTCTTGAAACAACGAAATAGGCAAAAACAGCAATTACAGGCTGGGCCTCCGGTTAATAAGTTAGTCCCAAAGTAATATAAAAGTGGAAAATAAAGCCCATTAAAGTCCAAAACAATAGATAAAGTAGCATGGAGCAATCAAAAATTATAGATACGTTGGAGCGTATCAGGCATCCCTAAGCTTAATTCTGCTTTCGTCCTCGGTAGGTAAATGATAAAAGAGAATTTTTGATGCGGGTGATACTTTGGCATAATTTCAATGTAAATCTTCATAATCATGGTATGAATATTCAGATCCGAAAGATTCAAGACAAAGTTCATATTGACATAAAATAATAATACTTCAAGCATACTAACAAAGCAATTATGTCTTCTCAAAGAACATGGCCAAGAAAGTTATCCTACAAAATCATATGGTGCGGCTATGCTCCATCTTCCCCACACAAAGTATTTAAATCATGCACAACCCGATGACAAGCCAAGCAATTGTTGCATGCTTTAACATTTTCAAAACTTTTCAATCTTCACGCAATACATGAGCGTGAGCCATGGATATAACACTATATGTGGAATAGAATGGTGGTTGTGGAGAAGACAAAAATAGGGAAGATAATCTCACATCAACTAGGCGTATTAACGGGCTATGGAGATGCCCATCAATAGATATCAATGTGAGTGAGTAGGAATTGCCATGCAACGGATGCACTAGAGCTATAAGTATATGAAAGCTCAACAAAAGAAACTAAGTTGGTGTGCATCCAACTCGCTTGCTCACGAAGACCTATCCAGGGGCAGGCCTCGTATGGATATATAAAACAGGTATAACGATCGTAAATAGATTCCACCTGGGTGTTTCCTTCCGTGCGTGAAGCTTGTTGCCTCCTTGGTTCTCTCTCCTATGTAAGTCCGACAATCCGGATCGTCTTAAGAGGCTGCTCTAAAGCAATGTCCTGAAAACGAAGAAGGACGGGTCATGAAGGTATGTGGCGGTTATCCCGCACTGTTGACTGAGTCATTGTTGCACCTCCGCCTACGCCCATGGTATCTTGAGTGCGTAATTGTATGCAGCGTGTACGAATGCTGCTGATGGGGCTTAAGCGGAGGCGGACTGCTAGTCGTGCTCTTGGCGTGCTGATGATCTGTTGCGGGGTGCTCCGGACTCTCTTGGCGGTGCTTGAAGTTATTATCGCGGATTGGTTTGTCGGAGGAGGCGCATTGTACTTCCGCCGCAAGGGATGCGGTATGCTCTTACATTCGAGAAGAGCGGTCCATATTTCCGTTCAACATTATGACCCAGCGTGGTCACAGCTTCTTGAGCTTGAGGTATGCGTAGTGTGGTACCGCATTGAATCTAGCAAATGCGGTTCGTCCGGCGGTCGCGTGGTAACCACTGCGGAAAGGGGCGATATCAAAGATTAACTCTTAAGCCGGAAGTTATCCAGAGATCCGAAGACCACTTCCAGTGTTATAGAGCCCGTGCAATGGGCCTCTACTCCAGGAATCACACCTTTAAAGGTGGTTTTGGCGGCCTTGATCCTTGAAGGCTCAATGCCCATTTTGCGCACTGTGTCTTGATAAAGCAGGTTCAGGCTGCTACCACCATCCATAAGGACTCGTGTGAGGTGGAATCCGTCGATGATTGGGTCTAGAACCAATGCGGCTGAGCCGCCATGACGGATGCTAGTAGGGTGATCCCTACGGTCAAAGGTGATCGGGCAAGTGACCATGGGTTAAATTTGAGGCGGCGGCTCCATCGCATAGGCGTCCGTAGTGCTCGGTTCCGTTCCGGCTTGGGAATGTGCGTGGCGTAAATCATGTCGACCGTTTTCACACAGGGATTTCTTACATCCCCGTGTTCGAACGCGGGGCTCTTCGTCATCGTCATTTGTGTAGCCTCTTGTCCTTGTTTTGGCGTTTATTTTGCGGCCTGTTTGAACACCAGCGGTCTCTATTGGTGCGGTTAGCTAGCTTGTCCGGGGTGCCATGAATTTGCTAAGCGCTCGATATCTGGTCTAGACTAAGCGGTCCTGATTATTTCTTTTGAACAGCTTCTTCCGCTGACCGGACTTGGATCCGCTGAATCTGGCGTTGACTGCCGTGTCTTCAGTGCTGTCGCCGTTGTTCCGTCGCTTATGTCTATTACGCCATGGCTTGTCATTATTGCCACGGCCGTCCGGAGTCCCAGAATGTGGCGTAGTGCTGCTGCGAGCCAACCAGCTGTTCTCGCCCGCGCAAAAGCGGGTCATTAGTGTTGTGAGAGCTGCCATTAACTTGGGTTTTTCCTGGCCGAGGTGTCGAGCGAGCCACTCGTCATGGATATTGTGCTTAAAAGCTGCCAGGGCTTCGGCGTCCGGATAGTCGACTATTTGGTTCTTTTTAGTTAGGAACCGACTCCAGAATTTCCTGGCTGAGTCTCCGGGTTGTTGAGTAATGTGGCTCAGGTCATCAGCGTCTGGTGGTCGCACATATGTGCCCTGGAAGTTGTCGAGGAATGCGTCTTCCAGGTTTTTCCAGCTGCCTTTGGAATTTGCTGGCAGACTGTTTAGCCAGTGTCGGGCTGGTCCTTTGAGCTTAAGGGGGAGATACTTGATGGCGTGTAGATCGTCTCCATGGGCCATGTGAATGTGGAGAAGGAAATCTTGATCCATACCTTGGTCTGTTGTGCCATCGTATGATTCAATGTTTATGGGTTTGAACCCTTACGAGGATTCATGATCAATCACTTCGTCGGTGAAGCGAGAGGGTGTGGCGCCTACTGTCTTTGGGCTATGTGGCTATCACGATTGAATTGCTCACAGGTGGCTATGTTGGCCCGGCGGACTTATTGAAAGTGTATCCGGCGTGTGATGCGTCGTCGCGTCTTTGAAACCGCGCCCGCGATCCATAGATCGATCTTGGCTGTCTGCTCTGTTTTCCGGTATATCTTGCAAGTCACGCCTATTGCCCCGGGCCGTACTATGTTGGCATGGGGGTGCTGGCTGGTATGCGGGCTGATATGCTGTTTTATCCCGGCCACGAGGTGGCTAGTCAGCCGTATGGCGCTCGAGTCCGTATTCCTCGGCTGCGGGACTTGATCCATCATGCGTGAGCAGGTCTTGATCAGCTTAGAGTTCTTGCTTCTTCTTTTCGGGCTCCTCGCGGTGGCTATAAGCCGATGCTTGAAGCGCTCTGCTCTCACGGGATCCTTAGGCACGCCCGAACTTCGTCGTCGCTGAGGCTAATCTCGTCTTGAAGGGGGCATGTAGTTGTCCTCCTCCGGGTATTAAGTCCGTCGCTTTGTTCTTACGGGCTGACTTGCTCATCCTCTGTTGGCCTACTCGGCGGGCTGATCGAGGTTGTATTCTTCTTGGCACCATTTGGATTGTTTTCGTCTCTGGGCGATATTGCTGTGGCGGGGCTTGGAGTGGCGCCCGGCGATGCCCATTCTTTGCTTTTTTCCGGAGGTTTTATCCTCCGTTGCCTCATCGCCATTTGTTTCCTTGAGTGTCCACCATATATATATATATATATATATATATATATATATATATATATATATATATATATATATATATATATATATATCATAGGAAAAGGTGGCTGTCCACATGATGTGATGGTTCATATTCTTCTCTGCATAAATCGTCCATACCGTCGATGTCTTGATCGAAGTCGATACCTCGGTTAAATCATCGTAAGTAGCAATGAAGTGGGTGGTGGGTGGGCAATGAATTCCTTCGCCGCCGCCTCCCCTCGAGCCCGACATAGTTGACCAGAGCCTCGACAAAGAGACTTTAATGAGTCGACATGTCGCCAAAGGCGAGTCTTTGGAAGATATCCAGCGGTGAACTCCATTACGAGGCCCAACCTGGCTCGGCTGGCTCGGAGTGCGTGATTTGGAACTAACATCCGGATCTGAATCCGGGGTCGAGTCCTGAGCCACCCAGAGTAAGACCGTGTTCGGCTCCACCGCCGATGAGTGTGCGACCTGCAGGCGGGGTCCATCCCTCTGTCCTTAGAGGCCTTGACTGCTCGGTTAGGTGCAGGGCTCTGCGGGGGTGATACCCGAGCTTTGTCCGACATCAGGTCTAAGCCATGCTCGTCGTGACTGTCCGGTGCTCCTGGCATAGGCCCGAATCCGTCGAAGATCAAGTCTCCGCGAATGTCCACCATGTAGTTCAGGTTTGAACCTGATCTGGTAGCCAGCGTGGTGTCGATCTGCTCCAGTTATAAGCGAGTTGGCCCATGAGCGAAGCCGCCGAACACGAAGATCTGTCGGGAGAAAGGTCTCACGGGATCGTGTTGTTGACGATATTTGGAGGAGCCATCGAGCCTGTAGCGGCGACAGGAGGAACTCTCAATGAAAGCACCAATGTCGGTGTCAAAATCGGTGGATCTCGGGTAGGGGGTCCCGATCTATGCGTCTTAGGATGATAGTAACATGAAGCAAGGGACACAATGTTTACCAAGGTTTGGGCCCTCTCGATGGAGGTAAAACCCTACTTCCTGCTTGATTAATATTGAAGATATGGGCAGTACAAGAGTAGATCTACCACGAGATCGTAGAGGCTAAACCCTAGAAGCTAGCCTATGATGGTATGATTGTAATTATGATCGGTCTTCTAAGGACAAACCTCTCCGGTTTATATAGGCACCAGAGAGGGCTAGGTTTTACATGGAGTCGGTTACAAGGAAGGAAATACAATATCCGGATCGCCAAGCTTGCCTTCCACGCCAAGGAGAGTCCCATCCGGACACGGGTCGAAGTCTTGAGTCTTGTGTCTTCACGCTTCAATAGTCTGAACGATGTATACAGTCCGACTGTCCGGATACCCCCTAATCCAGGACTCCCTCAGCGGGAACCGAGAGGTCCGTCGAATCTTGGGGCAATCCCTCGGGCTTTGCGCGGGCGTGATGTGGTGCCCAGAAGTCAGAGGGGCCTGACAGGCCATGCGCATGACGGGACCGGGCGACGGGCTGGGGCCCACCGCCCGCCCCGCCCTAGCCAGCGGATTTATTGCGGGGCAGGTGCTCTTCCCGGGCGATTCTTTGGCGTGTACGTGCGCACTTATTGCGGGGTAGTGGAACAAGCGCGTGCAGATGATCCCACTTCCCCACTTCCCCACGTTCAAACCGAGGGTTATAAATCGGGGGACAGGGGGGCGGCGGACATTATTCTCGCTCTGGCCCTCCTGTCCCTTTGCTCTCGCTCCGCTCTTTGCAACTGATGCACTGCAGCGCCCGCTGCTCCGAGCAGAACTCCTTCGCCGTCCATCTTCCTTCTTCTTCCTTTGATCATGACGCTGCCATCGGGCTCCTGGATGGGTTCGAATGTCACCTCCGAGGACATCACCCAACTCCGGGCGACACGGCGCCTTCCACGGGAGACGGACGTCGGCGTCCGCTTGCAGCCTTGGCGGCGAGGCCTCGGCCGAGGCGGGGCGCTTGGTCTTCCTCACGCGCCGGCCGCGGGTTCGGGCTGCGGCGAGCACCTTCTTCAGCGTTCTGGGTTCTTGGGCTCCGGCCGCATCATATTGGGCTGGCGCCATCGTCCAACTCTCGGCCGTCACCCTCTCGAGGGTACACGGGAGTCGAGCCTCGATCGACCTCTGGGCGCTTCTTCTCCTTTAAGCAGCAGGGCCCGTCGGCCGGGAGTTCGCCCGATTGCGGCGCCACCGTCATCTCGAAGCGGTCGGTAGTTTCCCCAAGATCGGCGGAGATTCTGCCAGAAATGGCAGAACTCCTTCTTCTCGTCCGCAACCTTGGTGTGGATCGCATCAACCTTCGGCCTTCGCCATCGCATTACATGGCGAAGGCGAAGCTGGGCTACTACGCCCGAGCGCCCGTCGCGGAGATCGTCAATCTCTGCGGCGGGTGTGATGATGAGGAGCGGGAGGGGCTCACGGCACCGACCTCCTCGCCGTGTTCATCGCGCGGGTCCTTCCGCAGAGCGCTCATGCCTCATCAGCGAAATGGTCGGCCTTCAAGAACCCAACCGCATGGGGTCGACGCGGCTGTCCGCGGAGCAGATCGCGCGCGGCGTGAATGACATTTCCAAGGCCAACCTTGGGGAGGACTTGCGGTTCGGCAAGGCGCCGTACTGCCAGTCGAACCCTGCGTCGCAGGAGAGTGTCTGGTCTTCTTACTTTGCTACCGCGCACCTTCTCATCCGTCCTGATGCGACGCGGGGGGTACTTCTGAACGCGATTCAACATCCTTATGCCCGGGCCCCGCCGCAGGTGGCGCCAGTGGCGCCAGAGGAGTCCACGGCTCATGGCGGGGAGGAGGAGGCCGAGTCCGATGCCAGCGTTGGGCGTCGCGCGGGTAAGTCTCGTGTTTTTCTTCATGTGTCTTGAATTGCTGGCAGCAGCCGAAGCAGTCGGTCTTGGCGCCCGATTGTTGGTGTAGTGGCGTTAGGCGGGGAGGCGGCGGCAGGCGGGCAGGTCCTCGCATAAGGTGGCGCCGAGCCGCCCGCATGGGAAAGACAGCGTCGCGCCGCGACCCTGAGGCCTGAAAGCGCCTGGCGTGCGGGCGGGCAGGGAGGCGGCCAAGAGGAAGCTGCTGGCGGCGGGCACGGGAGGCCAACCCCGGTCCCGGTCTTGGCGGGGTAAGCTTCATCTCTCGTTTGCGCCTAGATTTTTTTTGAGCTAGTCTTGTTTCTTTTCTGATCATTCTATCTTCTTCTTGGTCATGTCGCTTTTGGCGGCGCGAGCGAAGCTTGGCTGCCGAAGGGCTGCGTTCGAAGGGCGGTCCATCCTCGCCGACCAGGCCGAGGTGGAGGGATGGGCCAACTCGGACCTCGGCCTGGATCCGAGCAGCCGGCGTTAGCTGGCGGGACAGGAACCGGGCGGCGGGCTGGAGGTGGCGTCGGTCCATGCTTGGACCCGGCCTTGGCGGCGGCGTAAGCGCGACCGGCGCAGAGCCGGCCTTTGCGAGATGCCCGATGGAACGCAGTGGTGGCGGCGACGGTCTTTGAGCCGTCGTCGATGAGGGAGCGCGGCCGTGGAGGCCGGGCTGAGGTGGTGATCCCCGACGGGGAGGTCGTGGAGGTGGTGGATGACACCCCGCCGCGAGCCGACGTGGTCGAGCGAGCGGGGACTAATGGTGGTGGAGGCGGCGTTGTTTTGGAAGAGACGCTGCGGGCGGCGGTGTCGGGCGCCGCTGGTTTTGGAGGAGAGCACATGGCGGCGGTGCAGAAAATACCGGCAGCTGGGCCTGAAACGGTGACCTTGAAGCGTCCAGCGTCCGAGTCATCGTCAGCCAGGGAAGGCGTCGGAGCGCTAACCGTGTCGCGGCGGCCAGCGAAATCGCCTTAGTGCCCGGTAGGGAGGCGCCGAAACTGCCGTGCCGCAGCGGCGCGCGGAGCGAAGCGCCGTTGTCTTGAACCTTAGACCCGGGAGGAGGCGGCTGGGCGCCGTTAATCGCCGCCCTGCGAGGCGGACGGGGCAGCTCAAGGCCTTCACCGAGCCGAGTGGGCGGGCCTTGCGACACTGGAGTGCGCCGTTCGGTAAGTCTTCTTGTAATTTCTTCTTTGTGAGGCGGCGCCGCCTACCATTGGAGTGTAACCCCGAGGTTGAAGCCAACTTCGTAGTAGTTGGGTGAATCTTTAAATCTTAGCCTGGTTCTTATTTCGCTTTCTTTAGCATCTCGATGCCTTCCGGGTCGCCGCCTACAATAAATCTCTGGGCAAGCACGGGAGCTCGTGGAGCAACTTGCATAAGGAGGAGGATCTCAGCGTCGCCGCGGTTATTCTTGTGCTCTTTTCTAGTGAAGTGCGCTAAGCGCACCAGCTGGGTGTAACCCTCGAGGTCGGGCCAAGCTGTAGCAGTTGGGCCAAATCTTAAGTCTTGCTTTTTCTTCTGCGAGTCCTTCTTTTTCGCAGCCGAGTGCTGTCTGGCGGACTCGTCTGCTCCGGGCAGTCATCACTCTGGCGGCTCATTGCGACACCGGCCGTCTTAGCGCCCGGCCGGCCTGAAAGCGGCGAGGCGGGCGCCTTCAGCGGTCTCTCGTGAGGCTAACGGCTACATGAGCAGCTGGCGGGTCACAAGAGCCGCCTCGAGGCGAGTGGAGCTCCTTAAGGCGGAAGCCACCAAGGTGGCGAGGCGCGGCGAGCCCTGGTCGGCGGACCAGCAAGACAGCGGTGGCCCGGCGACAAGGGCGACTCTGACCGAGGTGGATCGCTGCGAGGCAGGTCACCACGGCCGAGGGGCCCGTCGGGGCGAGGCTGTTGCCTTGGCTGCAAGAAAGCGGCGAAGACAAGGGCGTAAGCTGGCGGCCCTTGCCAAGGTGGCCGATCTGGAGAAGGCGCTTGAGGGGCGCGACCGCGCCATCAAACGGGAGCGGCGTGGTACGTTGCTTGAGGCGCAGCACCTGGAAGTCCTTCTCCAGTAAGTACTTTTTCTTGTAGTTTGGCGGGTCGAGATCCGGCCTTTCTTCCTTGTTGTTCTTCTTCTAACTCACTTCTTCCTTTGCGGCAGTGGCCTTCCCGGAGATGCAGCGGCTGGCGGAGGAAGCCGTCCGCTATCAGCACGATCCAACCGGCGTCGTTGGGTCCGTGACGGATCATGGTGGTGGACCTTCCGGAGATCGCCGCCGCGGCGAGAGCCGCTGCAGGTCCTCGGGCGCTTGAGTGGGGCAGCTGTCCCAGGTCAGCACCACAATGACGGCGGCCCTATGGCCGGACTCCGTACAACCGAGCATCTTCTCGCGCATGGTACGTTGGTTGGAGATGGGGCCGGACCGGCTTGGCTAGTGGCGCGTCTCCGCCGCTCGTGCCGGTGCTGAGATGGCGCTCCGGTTCACGATGTCCTGGCATCCGGACCTGCAGCTGAACGCGTTGATGGGCCAGTGGGCCGGCTCAGAGCAGCTTTTGCAGGAGCAAGCCGGTCGGATCGCCTCCCGGGCCAGCTACATCGACGAGTTCGCCTTCCACGACGAGTTCCTTCTGAAGCGGACGGAAGACGTCAGGGACGTGGGCGGTGACGACTACGGTTTGCTCCTCCACGATCCGGAGGGGAGCTCGGAGGAGACGGGCGTCTACCGCGGAGTCTTGAGAGGACACGGCGCCTCGCTGGACCGGAGGCCGCCGAGGGAGAGCCATCGGCGTCGCGGGCAGCTGGAGATACTGAGACACTTTTGTGTAAAATTTGTTAAATAGCAGGTCCACCCCACCCACTGGGGGTTTTAGAGTGTAATGAACTCGGGCCGCGGGCCTTTTCTTAAATACTTGTGTAGATGTCGTGGGTGCTTTTGCTTTTTGCCTTCCGTTTTCTGGACCGATTTCATGCGCTTTTCCTTTCTCAAACCTCCCCCCGCGAGTCAGACGGCCGAGGCGAGTTCGGTTCTTTGAGAGAAGCGCGTAGGACTTGGGTCCCTCGAAGCGTTAATGTGGCGAAACACCTTGGGCGGTGGCGGCAATCCAGTGAAGCGGTTGGCGAGCAGCGGTCGTCTGTTATTCATTTGATGAATGGTGGGCCGGGTTGATTGACCCGGCAGCCTTTGACTTAGTGTATGAAGCGTAAAGGAGCTTTGGCCCGTTGTGATTGCAGCCGACAACCAAAGCTGGATCTGTGGCTTTAGGGCGAAGTGGGGGACCGCGGCATCCTAACTTTATCAGGAATCACCAAGTAAGGTGGCGGGGTGGCGACCGAGCCGGCCAGCCCCCGAGCCCCCGGGACGAGCGAGTCGGACCGGTGGCCGGGTTCAGTGGTATAGTGATGCAAGAAAATAGGGACACAATAAATTGGTCGACAAAAGGCAGCCCCCGATCTCATTCGGGGACCCCATAGTTTCATGCGTTCACAAAAGGCGATGATACATACGCTCGTGCGGCTAACTGTAAAATGGGCAAAGGAGTTCTACGTTCCACGACCGGGTTGTTTCTTCACCGGCGATGTCCTTCTTGAGCTTCCTTGACTTGCGTGCGTCGATGAGGTAGTAGGCGTTGCGGTCGCGCAAGGCCTTGCTCATGATGAATGGGCCCTCCCATGGAGGGGACATCTTGTATTGGCCTGCCTGCTCTTGGACGAGCCGGAGGACGAGGTCGCCCTCACGGAACACGAGGGGCTTGATCTTCTTGCTATGGTAGTGCCTCAGGCCTTGCTGGTAGATGGCGGCGGCTGGCGCGGGAGGCATGCTTCTTGAGCAGGTCGGCGCCATCTTGGCGGGCTTCTCGGCCCGGCCCGGTGTACATCGCGGCGGCGGAAGTCGAACTCGGCGTCGGTCGGGATGATAACCCGGCTCCATAGGCGAGGAAGAGCAGGGTGGACCGGTCGACCGATTCGGCGTGGTGTGTAGACTCGGAGAGCGGCTGGCAATTAAATCAAGCCAGCTGCGGGTGGCGGATGAGTGGCTCGGCGAGTCGCGGCTTGGCGCCGGACGGGATGAGTCCATTGGCCCGCTCGACCTGCCCGTTGGACGCGGATGCGCTAGCGGAGAGCTAGGTCGAGGCTGATCGAGGAAGCGGGCGGTATTGCTCGAGCGCGCCCTTGGCGAAGTTGGTGCCATTGTTGGTGATGATGCTGTTCGGCATGCCGTAGCGCACCGCTATGTCCTTGATGAACCGGACGGCTATTGGCCCGTCCAGTTTCTTGATTGGTCTTGCCTCGATCCACTTTGTGAATTTGTCCACTGCCACCAGCAAGTGCGCCATGCCGCCTCGAGCTGTTTTGAAGGGTCCCACCATGTCGAGTCCCCAGACCGCGAAGGGCCAGGCGATCGGTATGGTGCGGAGTGCTGACACCGGCTGGTGGCTGCGTTTGCCAAAGCGCTGGCATCCCTCACACTTGAGGACGAGCGACTCGACATCTTGGAGGGCCATGGGCCAGTAGAAACCATGGCGGAACGCCTTGGCCACCAGGGTTCGTGATGCGGCGTGGTGCCCGCACTCGCCCTGATGTATGTCGAGGAGGATATCGATGCCCCGTTCCTGCTCGACGC
Organism: Aegilops longissima; assembly: GCA_021605205.1. Classification (NCBI taxonomy): domain Eukaryota; kingdom Viridiplantae; phylum Streptophyta; class Magnoliopsida; order Poales; family Poaceae; genus Aegilops; species Aegilops longissima. The sequence continues at coordinate 560,024,205 of CM038682.1, forward strand.
AGCGCTGGAACACGCCGGTGGAGCTGCGCTTGACGAGCTCGTTGTTGATGATGCTATAGGCGGACGCCCGGCGCTGCACTTGCCGAGCTTCGGTCTCGTCCATGGGGAGAACCCCGTTCTCCAAAAAATTTGATATTGGGAGGGACCAAGATGAAGCCGTAACCACGGCGAAGACAACCACCAGGGTGGTTTCCGAGTCGGCAGCCCCCGAGTTGGGTTGAGCAGCCCCCGGGTCGGGGATGGCGACGGCCAGGTCCGGGACGATGGTGGCCGGGTTGAGCTGAGCAGCCCCTGGGCTGGGTTCAGCAACCCCGAGCAGGTTGAGTGCGGCGGGTCGTCTGGAATGTGGATGGACTCGAGTCGGCGATGAAAGCAGCCGGACGGCTTGCGCGAGTGCTCGAGGAGACACGGACTGATGCGGCTTGTCGTGATGAGGCGGTCTTAGCGGCGTGTCGGCTGCCGTTCTCAGCAGCGGCTGGGCGTGGAGAACTTCGCAGCCCTCGAAGGATCAAACAACCACGGGCGAGTAGTAGCTTGCCATGTTGGAGTCGCGGGCGTCCCATTCGCCGGAGCACTGCTGCACCACTAGGTCCGAGTCGCCGTAGCACAAGATGCGTCGTATGCCGAATTCCTTGGCAAGCCGGAGGCCGTGCACAAGGGCTTCGTACTCGGTGACATTGTTGGAGGCGGCGAAGTGGATCTGGGCGATGGCGGGCAGTCGCCATCGCCGGGGACGACGATCGATGCCGGCCCCCAAGCCGAGTCGCATCTTGGACCCGTCAAAGTGCATGCGCCAATGCGTCGAGTCGGGGGCGGCAAATCTTTGGTCTCGGTCGGTCGGCGTGGAAGTCGGCCAGGGCTTGAGACTTGATCGCGGTGCGGGGCTCGTAGAGGATGGTGTGGCCGGCTAGCTGGATCGCCCACTTGGCAACCCGGCCAGAGGCATCTCGGCACCCGATGATTTCTCCGATAGGCACCGTGCTGACCACGGTGACAACGTGCTCTTGGAAATACGGCTTCAACTTCTTGGCGGTGAAGTACACCCCGTAACACATCTTCTGGTAGTGCGGGTAGTTATGCTTGGAGATGGAGAGCACCTCGCTCAGGTAGTAGACTGGGCGCTGGACGGCTTGGATCTTGCCCTTCTCTAGTCGCTCGACCACCAGCACCGTGCTGACCGCCCACGAGGTCGCGGCTATGTAGAGAAACAACGGCTCCTTGTTGGCCGGCGCGGCCAGGACTGGTGCGGTGGAGAGCATGCGCTTGAGGTCTTGGAAGGCCACGTCTGCCTTGCCGTTCCATTCGAACGGGCTCGTCTTCTTCATCAGCTGGTACAGGGGTAGCGCCCTCTTGCCCAGCCAGCTTAGAAACCGGCTGACCGTGGCCAAGCATCCGGTGAACTTCTGGACATCGCGCAGCCGAGCCGGCTTGCGCATGCGCTCGATGTCCTTGATCTTTTCCGGGTTCGCCTCAATGCCGCGTTCCGAGACGAGGAAGCCGAGTAGCTTTCCGGATGGGACGACAAAGACGCATTTTTCCGGGTTAAGCTTGACCTTGTATTCGCAGAGGTTGGCGAATGTTTCCTTCAAATCGTCGAGGAGCGTGAGGTGCTGCTTGGTCTTCACCATGATGTCGTCCACGTATACGTGGATATTGCGGCTGAGTTGCGGCAGCAGGCATTTCTGCATGCAGCGCTGGAAGGTGGCGCCGACGTTCTTCAAGCCGAACGACATGGTGATGTATGTCGCCCCAAAGGCGTGATGAAGGACGTCTTGAGCGTCGGCGGGTCGGCTTGATCTGGTGGTAGCCGGAGTAAGCGTCCAGGAAGGACAGGAGCTCACACCTGGCGATCGAGTCGATGACTTGGTCGATCCGTGGGAGGGCGAACGTATCCTTGGGACATGCCTTGTTGAGGCTGGTGTAGTCGATGCACATGCGCCAGGTCTTGTTCTTCTTCAGGACAAGGACTGGATTGGCCAGCCACTCGGGGTGAAACACTTCCATTATGAAGCCGGCCGCCAAAAGCTTGGCGACCTCTTCACCAATGGTTCTTCTCTTCTCTTCGGAGAATCGTCGTAGGGGTTGACAGACAGGCTTGGCGTCCTTGCGGAAGTGAAGTTTGTGCTCGGCGTACTTCCTCGGGATACCCAGCATGTCCTTGGGGGTCCATGCGAAGATATCCCGATTCTCACGGAGGAAGTCGACGAGCTCGCCTTCCTATTTGCTGTCGAGGCGGGCGCCTATGACAACGTACTTGCTGCAGCTGGGGTCTTCTGGGTTGAGCTTCACTTTCTTGGTCTCCTTGGAGGGCTTGAAGGCGGCCTCATCGGCCGGGTCCGGGGTCGGGATCGACGCGGCGGAGGCCTCGCCTGCCAGGGCGACGATCCGGTCGAGCTGGCGCTGCTCCTCGGCAATGACCAGCGACTCGACCAACTTGGCGCCGTCTCGGGCGCACTCCAGGGACTTGCGGTAATCGCCGATGATGGTGATGATGCCCTTGGGACCCGGCATCTTCATCTTCAGGTACGCGTAGTGGGGAACCACCATGAACTAGGCGAGCGCTGGCTGGCCCAGCAACGCGTGATACACGCTGGATAGGTCCACCACCTCGAACCAGATCGGTTCGCGCCGGAAGTGGCTGCTGTCACCGAACAAGATATCTAGCTGGACCTGGCCAATGGGGGAGCAGGAGAGGCCGGGCACGATGCCGTCGAAGATCGTTCGGGTCGGCTCCAGGTCCTCGGCCTTGAGGCCGAGCTTGGTCATCGTGTCGCGGTACAGGATGTTGATGCTGCTGCCGCCGTTGATGAGGACTCTGGAGAACTTGCATGTGCACCGCACGACGATGGTGGGGTTGAGGACGATGGTGTAACCACCCGGACTCGGCATGGCTGCCGGGTGATCCTCCCGGGTCCAGGTGATCGGGCGATCCGACCAATGCATGAACTCCGGCTTGGCCGGGACGACGGTGTTCACCTCCTGCCGAAGGAGGCGCTCGCTGCGCTTGTCGTCGCTGAGGCTGGTGAAGACGACGTAGGCCGCGTTCTGGTCCGGGTAGGCGTCGTCGCGCACCGCGCCGCCAGCTGGAGGTGGCTGTCCCACGCCTGGAGCCGGAGCCGGAGGGGCCGGGATGTCGCCCCTCATGATGCGCTTGATGATGGCGTGATACGTCCATTTTGCATCATGCTTTTATATCAATATTTATTGCATTATGGGCTGTTATTACACATTATATCTCAATACTTATGGCTATTCTCTTTTATTTTACAAGGTTTACCATGAAGAGGGGGAATGCGGCAGCTAGAATTCAGGTGGAAAAGGAGCAAACGTTGAAACCTATTCGCACAGCTCAAAAGTCCGAAACTCCACGAAACAACTTTTTGGATTTTATAAGAATTTATGAGCAAAAGAAACAGGCCAGGGGGACCACACCCTGTCCAGGAGACAGGGGGGCGCGCCCCCCTATAGGGCGCACCCCCTATCTCCTGGGCCCCCTGGTGGGCCTCCGGCGTCCATCTTCTGCTATATCATCACTTTTACCCTGGAAAAAATCGTGGAAAAGCTTACGGGACGAAACTCCGCCGCCACGAGACGGAACCTTGGCGGAATCAATCTAGGGCTCGGCGGAGCTGTTCGCTGGGACACTTCCCTCGGGGGGAAATCATCACCAACGTCATCACCAACGTCATCACCAACGATCCTCTCATCAAGAGGGGGTCAATCTCCATCAACATCTTCACCAGCACCATCTCCTCTCAAAACCCTAGTTCATCTCTTGTATCCAATCTTGTATCAAAACCACAAATTGGTACCCGTGGGTTGCTAGTAGTGTTGATTACTCCTTGTAGTTGATGCTAGTTGGTTTACTTGGTGGAAGATCATATGTTCAGATCCTTTATGCATATTATTACTCCTCTAATTATTAACATGAATATGCTTTGTGAGTAGTTACGTTTGTTCCTGAGGACATGGGTGAAGTCTTGCTATTAGTAGTCATGTGAATTTGATATTCGTTTGATATTTTGATGAGATGTATGTTGTCTTTCCTCTAGTGGTGTTATGTGAACGTCGACTACATGAAACTTCACCATTATTTGGGCCTAGAGGAAGGCATAGGGAAGTAATAAGTAGATGATGGGTTGCTAGAGTGACAGAAGCTTAAACCCTAGTTTATGCGTTGCTTCATTAGGGGCTGATATGGACCCATATGTTTAATCTTGTGGTTAGGTTTACCTTAATACTCCTTTTTGTAGTTGCGGATGCTTGCATTAGGGGTTAATCATAAGTGGGATGCTTGTCCAAGTTAGGACAGTACCCAAGTGTCGGTCCACCCACATATCAAATTATCAAAGTACCGAACGTGAATCTTATGAACGTGATGAAAACTAGCTTGACGATAATTCCCAATGTGTCCTCAGGAGCTCCTTCTTCATTATTAGAATTTGTCCAGGCTTATCCTTTGCTACATAAAGGATTGGGCCACCTTTCTGCACTTTATTTACTTTATTTACTTTTTGCTCGTTACTACTTATCTTATCACAAAACTATCTATCACCTACTATTTCGGTGCTTGCAGAGAAAACCTTCGAAAACCGCTTATCATTTCATACGCCTCGTTGGGTTCGACACTCTTACTTATCGAAAGGACTATGATATATCCCCTATACTTGTGGGTCATCAAGACTCTTTTCTGGCGCCGTTGCCGGGGAGTGTAGCGCTTTTGGTGAGTGGAACTTGCTAAGGAAACATTTATATAGTGTGCTGAAATTTTCTGTTACTTGTCACTATGGAAACTAATCCTTTGAAGGGCTTGTTTGGGGTATCTACACTCCAACCAGAAGAGCAAAGAGATGATCCTCAACCTACTGAACTTTATGAAAATATTCACTTCTAGATTCCTTCGGGTATGATAGAAAAATTGCTAGCTAATCCTTTTGCAGGAGACGGAACATTGCATCCCGATTTACACCTTATCTTTGTGGATGAAGTTTGTGGATTATTTAAGCTTGCAGGTATTCCCGATGATGTTGTCAAAAGGAAGGTCTTCCCTTTATCTTTGAAGGGAGATGCATTAACATGGTATAGGCTATGTGATGATACGGGATCTTGGAATTATAAGCGATTGAAGCTGGAATTTCACCAGAAGTTCTATCCTATTCATCTTGTTCATCGTGATCGTAATTACATATATAATTTCTGGCCTCGCGAAGGAGAAAGCATCGCTCAAGCTTGGGGGAGGCTTAAGTCAATGTTATATGCATGCCCCAATCATGAGCTCTCTCGGGAAATGATTATACAGAATTTTTATGCTCGGCTTTCTCTTAATAATCGCAACCTGCTCGATACTTCCTGTGCTGGTTCTTATATGCTGAAGACTATTGATTTCAAATGGGACTTATTGGAAAGAATTAAACGCAACTCTGAAGATTGTGGTTCCGACGATGGTAAGGAGTCAGGTATGACACCTAAGTTCGATTGTGTTAAATCATTTATGGATACCGATGCTTTCCGTGGATTTAGAGCTAAGTATGGACTTGACTCTGAGATAGTAGCTACTTTTTGTGAATCTTTTGCTACTCATGTTGATCTCCCTAAAGAGAAGTGGTTTAAATATAATCCTCCTGTTGAAGTGAAAGTAGTTGCACCTATTACAGTCGAAGAAAAGACCATTACATATAGTGATCCTATTATTCCTACTACTTATGTCGAAAAACCTCCTTTTCCTTTTAGGATAAAAGATCATGCTAAAGCTTTGACTGTTGTTCGTAAGAGCAATATTAGAACTTATACACCTCCTGAGCAAATCAAAGTTGAACCTAATGTTGCTATTGTTAAAGTTCTCTTGTCTGATAATATTGATGGGCATGTTATTTATTTCTGTGATGAAACTGCTAGAATTGCCAAACCTTGTGCTAAAGATAAACATAGACCTGTGGTAGGCATGCCTGTTATTTCTGTTAAAATAGGAGATCATTGTCATCATGGCTTATGTGATATGGGTGCTAGTGCTAGTGCAATATCTATTGACTTATACAAAGAAATTAAGCACGATATTGCACCTACTGAGTTAGAAGATATCGATGTCACAATTAAACTTGCCAATAGAGAAACTATTTCACCAATGGGAATTGTTAGAGATGTTGAAGTCTTGTGTGGGAAAACTAAATATCCTGCTGATTTTCTTGTTCTTGGCTCCCCACAAGATAGCTTTTGTCCCATTATATTTGGTAGACCCTTCTTGAACACCTTTAATGCTAAGATAGATTGCGAAAAGGATGTTGTTACTATTGGCCTGGGTGATATGTCTCATGAGTTCAACTTTTTCTAAATTTCATAGACAACACCGTGAAGAGGTATTACCTAGTAAGGATGAGATTATTGGTCTTGCTTCCATTGCTGTTCCTCCAACTGATCGGTTAGAACATTTTTTGTTAGACCATGAAAACGATATGTTTATGAAGGAAAGGGAATAAATAGATGAAGTGTTCCTTAAACAAGAACCTATGCTGAAACATAACCTTCCCGTTGAAATTCTTGGGGATCCCCCTCCACCCAAGGGTGATCCCGTGTTTGAACTCAAACCTTTACCTGATAATCTGAAGTATGTTTATCTTGATGAAAAAGAAATATATCCTGTTATTATTAGTGCTAACCTTCCAGAGAAAGAAGAAGAAAGATTATTGAAAACTCTGAAGAAGCACCGAGCTGCTATTGTATATACTCTGGATGATCTTAAGGGCATTAGTCCCACATTATGTCAACACAAAATTTCAGTGGAGAAAGATGCCAAACCAGTTAGGGATCCTCAAAGATGATTAAATCCCCAAATGAAGGAGGTGGTAAGAAAGGAGATTCTAAAACTCCTTGAGGCAGGTATTATTTATCCCGTTGCTGATAGTGAATTGGTAAGCCCTGTCCATTGTGTCCCTAAAAAGGGAGGTATTACCGTTGTCCCTAATGATAAAGATGAATTGATCCCGCAAAGAATTATTACAGGTTATAGGATGGTAATTGATTTTCGTAAGTTAAATAAAGCTACTAAGAAAGATCATTACCCTTAACCTTTTATTGATCAAATGCTAGAAAGACTATCCAAACACACACATTTTTGCTTTCTAGATGGTTATTCGGTTTCTCTCAAATACGTGTCGACAAAGGATCAATCTAAAACTACTTTTACTTGCCCTTTTGGTGCTTTTGCTTATAGACGTATGCCTTTGGTTTATGTAATGCACCTGCTACCTTTCAAAGATGCATGATGGCTATATTCTCTAATTTTTGTGAAAAGATTTGTGAGGTATTCATGGATGACTTCTCAATCTATGGATCCTCTTTTGATGATTGTTTGAGCAACCTTGATCGAGTTTTGCAGAGATGCGAAGACACTAGTCTCGTCCGGAATTGGGAAAAGTGTCACTTTATGGTTAATGAAGGCATTGTCTTGGGGCACAAGATCTCCGAGAGAGGTATTGAAGTTGATAAGGCCAAAGTTGATGCTATTGAAAAGATGCCATGTCCCATGGACATAAAAGGTATAAGAAGTTTCCTTGGTCATGCCGGCTTTTATAGGAGGTTCATTTAAGGACTTTTCTAAAAACTCTAGGCCTCTGACTAATTTATTGCAAAAAGATATTCCTTTTGTCTTTGATGATGATTGTGTGGAAGCATTTGAAACACTTAAGAAAGCTTTGATCACTGCACCTATTGTTCAGCCACCTGATTGGAATTTACCTTTTAAAATTATGTCCGATGCTAGTGATTATGCTGTAGGTGCTATTTTAGGGCAAAGAGTCGATAAGAAATTGAATGTTATCCAGTCTAGTAAGACTCTTGATACTGCCCACAGAAATTATGCTACTACTGAAAAAGAGTTCTTAGCAGTTGTGTTTGCATGTGATAAGTTTAGACCTTATATTGTTGATTCCAAAGTTACTATTCACACTGATCATGCTACTATTAAATATCTTATGGAAAAGAAAGATGCTAAGCCTAGACTCATTAGATGGGTTCTCTTGCTCCAAGAATTTGATTTGCATATTATTGATAGAAAGGGAGCTGAGAACCCCGTTGTAGACAACTTGTCTAGGTTAGAGAATGTTCTTGATGACCCACTGCCTATTGATGATAGTTTTCCTGATATACAATTAGCGGTTGTCAATGCTTCTCGTACTGCTCCTTGGTATGCTGATTATGCTAATTACATTGTTGCTAAATATATACCGCCTAGTTTCACATACCAGCAAAATAAAAAGTTCTTTTATGATTTAAGACATTACTTCTGGGATGATCCACACCTTTATAAAGAAGGAGTAGATGGTATTATTAGACGCTGTGTGCCTGAGCATGAACAGGAACAAATCCTACGCAAGTGTCACTCTGAATCCTATGGAGGACACCACGCTGGAGATAGAATTGCACACAAGGTACTACAATCTGGTTTTTATTGGCCTACTCTTTTCAAAGATGCTCGTAAGTTTGTCTTATCTTGTGATGAATGTCAAAGAATAGGTAACATTAGTAGACGTCAAGAAATGCCTATGAATTATTCTCTTGTTATTGAACCGTTTGATGTTTGGGGCTTTGATTATATGGGACCTTTTCCTGCCTCTAATGGTTATACACATATTTTAGTTGTTGTTGATTACGTTACTAAGTGGGTAGAAGCTATTCCAACTAGTAGTGCTGATCATAACACTTCTATTAAAATGCTTAAAGAAGTTATATTTCCGAGGTTTGGAGTCCCTAGATATCTTATGGTGATGGTGGTTCACACTTTATTCATGGTGCTTTCCGTAAGATGCTTGCTAAGTATGATGTCAATCATAGAATCGCATCTCCTTATCACCCTTGATCTAGTGGTCAAGTAGAGTTGAGCAATAGAGAGCTCAAATTAATTTTGCAAAAGGCGTGAATAGATCTAGAAAGAATTGGTCCAAAAACTTGATGATGCATTATGGGCCTATAGAACTGCATACAAAAATCCTATGGGTATGTCCCCATATAAGATGGTTTATGGAAAAGCATGTCATTTACCTCTTGAACTCGAACATAAAGCATATTGGGCTATTAAAGAGCTCAATTATGACTTCAAACTTGCCGGTGAGAAGAGGTTGTTTGATATTAGCTCACTTGATGAATGGAGAACCCAAGCATTTGAGAATGCCAAGCTTTTCAAAGAAAAAGTCAAACGCTGGCATGATAAGAGGATACAAAAGCGTGAGTTTGACGTAGGAGATTATGTGTTATTGTTCAACTCTCGTTTAAGATTTTTTGCAGGAAAACTTCTCTCAAAATGGGAAGGTCCCTACGTTATCGAGGAGGTCTATCGTTCTGGTGCTATAAAAATCAAGAACCTCGAAGGCACAAATCCGAGGGTGGTAAACGGTCAAAGAATTAAACATTATATTTCAGGTAATCCTATCAATGTTGAAACTAATATTATTGAAACCATAACTCCTGAGGAATACATAAGAGACACTTTCCAGAATGTTCCAGACTCCGAAAAGGCATAGGTACGTGGTACGGTAAGTAAACCGACTCCAAAACAACTCTAATGGCAATTTTTATCAGTTTTGGATTATTTAAGAATTTTAGGAAGAAAGAAGTAGTCCGAAAGGGACACGAGGCTCCCACGAGAGAGAGGAGGGCGTGCCCCCCTGTAGGGCGCGCCCCCTGTCTCGTGGGCTCCTCGTGTGCCTCCCGGACTCCGTTTTCTTGTATGTTACGTATTTTGGTCGGTAAAAATTCATTATATATACTCCCGAAGGTTTTGACTACCGTATCACGCAAATATCCCCTGTTTTTGTTTCGAGCTGTTTCTGTTTCAGATCTAGAGCATCATGTCGTCTCCAAGCACTCCCAAGGACAAGTTTTTCGAGAGAGTTATCAACCCCTATCTCGCGCAGGTGCTACATCATCCTCAAACCATTGAGGTGCGTGACGGGGTGCTGCACATCCGCGATGTGGAGGGACCAAGGCGTACCGGGAGCGTGGAGACAAAGCTCGAAGCCGTGGAGCAAGAAGTTTTCAAGTGTCAAGGGATGGTGGAGCGTGGACTCAACGCCAACCAGATGATGATTACGGAGTTCACCAACAACCACAAGCTGGATTCCGAAGTCATTGGGGAAACCATCTTCAAACTTCAAGAGAAAATCTAGCACCTCCAAGCCCAGATCTATGACCTGCAAAACCAGAACTGTGAGTATGAATATAGATTCAAGCGAATGAGTTTGGCTGCAGATTTAAGGATCCCGGAGACTCGATCATCCTTTTATGATGGAGAGCCGATGCCCTGGAAGACGGACGACAAGTCTACATCATCAACAACTCCTACTTCATCACCTATGAAGAAATAATCATATGGGTATGGGCACTCCCCTTGGCAACTGCCAAACTTGGGGAGGTGCCCCGGTATCGTATCACCATCACACTCTTATCTTTACTGCTTTATTTAGTTCGATCCTTTTAGTAGTATCTTGATCTAGTAGATTGAAGTTTTGATATCAAGTAGTTTTGAGTTTTGCTTTGTGATCTCTTTATGTAGGCGAGTCCGTGTGCTATCTATAATAAAGATTAGTGTTGAGTCAAGGGCTTTGCTATGTTGCTATGATCTTGAGAAGGTAGAAAGAACAAACGAGTTCATATTGATCTTATGGATAGTGATAACTTCACACATAGAAAGTATGAGGCATAAAAATTGTTGAGAGTTGATGAACGTAGCCTTGGTCATCATTGCAATTAATGGGAAGTGATAAGGTAAGAGGGGTTCACATATAAATATATTATCTTGGACATCTTTTATGATTGTGAAGCACTCATTAAGTATGACATGCTAAAAGAGTTGATGTTGGACAAGGAATACAACGTAATGGTTTATGTTTTTTGACATCTCAGTTAAAGTATATTGTCATTGACCTTCCAAACATATTGAGCTTGCCTTTTCCCCTCATGCTAGCCAAATTCCTTGCACCAAGTAGAGATACTACTTGTGCTTCCAAATATCCTTAAACCCAGTTTTGCCATGAGAGTCCACCATACCTACCTATGGATTGAATAAGATCCTTCAAGTAAGTTGTCATAGGCGCAAGCAATAAAAATTGCTCTCTAAATATGTATGACTTATTAGTGCAGAGAAAATAAACTTTGTAAGAACTTGTTGCGGAAGTAAGAAAAGCGACGGACTGCATAATAAAGGTCCACATACAAGAGGCAATATAAAGTGACGTTCTTTTGCACTAAGATTTTATGCATCAACCCTAAATGCGCATGACAACCTCTGCTTCCCTCTGCGAAGGGCCTATCTTTTACTTTATGTTTTACCTTATGCTTGAGTCAAGGTGATACTCACCTTTCCCTTTTTATTTTTATCCTTTGGCAAGCTCCTCGTGTTTGAAAGATCATGATAGATGTAAGTTGGCATACGCTATTATTGTTGACATCACCTAAAGGTGAATACGTTGGGAGGCAACACAATAAGCCCCTATCTTTCTCAGTGTCCGGCTGAAACTCTATAACCACAAGTATTGCGTGAGTGTTAATAATTATAGGGGACTACGAGATAGTTGAGTATGTGAGCTTGCTGAAAGGCTCTATTATTGACTCTTTCCGATGTTACGATAAATTGCAATTGCTTCAATGACTAAGATTATAGTTTGTTAGTTCCCAATGAAGTTTTTGAACCATACTTGACATTGTGAATTCCTTATTACTTGAGCATAGGAAATCATATGACAAAATCCATATATGTTGTTGTTATTAGAATGATCGTGATGCCCTCATGTCCGTATTTTATTTTTATCGACACCTCTATCTCTAAACATGTGGACATATTTTTCGATTTGGCTTCGCTTGAGGACAAGCGAGGTCTAAGCTTGGGGAGTTGATCGTCCATTTTGCATCATGCTTTTATATCAATATTTATTGCATTATGGGCTGTTATTACACATTATATCTCAATACTTATGGCTATTCTCTTTTATTTTACAAGGTTTACCATGAAGAGGGGAATCTGGCAATATGGAATTCTGGTGGAAAAGGAGCAAACGTTGAAACCTATTCTGCACAACTCAAAAGTCCTGAAACTCCACGAAACAACTTTTTGGATTTTATAAGAATTTATGAGCAAAAGAAATAGGCCAGGGGCCCACACCTGTCCGAGGAGGCAGGCGCCCCCTATAGGGCGCCCCTATCTCTGGGCCCCTGTGGCCTCCGCGTCCATCTTCTGCTATATCATCACTTTTACCTGGAAAAAATCGTGGGCAAGCTTACGGGATGAAACTCCGCTGCCACGAGGCGGAACCTTGGCGGAATCAATCTAGGGCTCTGGCGGAGCTGTTCTGTCGGGGACACTTCCCTCCGGGAGGGGGAAATCATCACCAACGTCATCACGAACGATCCTCTCATCGAGAGGGGGTCAATCTCCATCAACATCTTCACCAGCACCATCTCCTCTCAAAACCCTAGTTCATCTCTTGTATCCAATCTTGTATCAAAACCACAAATTGGTACCTGTGGGTTGCTAGTAGTGTTGATTACTCCTTGTAGTTGATGCTAGTTGGTTTACTTGGTGGAATATCATATGTTCAGATCCTTTATGCATATTATTACTCCTTTGATTATGAACATGAATATGCTTTGTGAGTAGTTACGTTTGTTCCTGAGGACATGGGTGAAGTCTTGCTATTAGTAGTCATGTAAATTTGGTATTCGTTCGATATTTTGATGAGTTGTATGTTGTCTTTCCTCTAGTGGTGTTATGTGAACGTCGACTACATGACACTTCACCATTATTTGGGCCTAGAGGAAGGCATAGGGAAGTAATAAGTAGATGATGGGTTGCTAGAGTGACAGAAGCTTAAACCCTAGTTTATGCGTTGCTTCGTTAGGGGCTGATATGGACTCATATGTTTAATGATGTGGTTAGGTTTACCTTAATACTCCTTTTTGTAGTTGCGGATGCTTGCACTAGGGGTTAATCATAAGTGGGATGCTCTGCATCACGGCGCAACGGATCGGACGGCTCGATCCATTCCGCTGCGGCCCTGGCTTCGGCAGCCTTCCTCGTCTTGCTCGACGAGGAGGAGGCGCCGTCGCCGGTGAAGAAGACCTCCACATGGACGTCCATTGCCCCGGCGGAAACGCCGCCGCCGAGGGAGAGGGGAGAGTCGGAGTAGCTGAGCACCTCGCTGGGGTACTCGTCGGCCGCGAACGCATCGGAGCTGCGCAACGCGGTGAAGGAGGTGGCAAGTGCGCGATGGCATCGTCCACCAGTGCGACAGACTCGTCGGTGTAGGAGAAGGGCCCCGTCTGAAGCATGCTCCCGGCCAGCTCCTCGAGCTGCCCCACAGTGGGCGCCAACTGTCGTGGTGGGCGCATGACAGATGCCAAGGGATGGCTAAAGAGAGGAGGAGGCTCGAGGGCGCTGGTGGACTCCAGAGGCGAGGTTGGCATGAGCGGGCGCGAGACGCCGGACATACCCAGGTTCGGGGCTCTCCTGAGAGATAATACCCCTAGTCCTGCCGAGTGTAGTTGGATGATCGATAGTACAATGTTGCTCCTGGAGCTGTATGGAGGAGGAAGGAAGCTGGCCAAGGCTTGGGCTTCTCCTTCTCTCCGGTGTTGCTGTTTTGTGGCTAGTCCTATGCTTACTTGCTTTTCTCTCGTATGTGTTTTTTGCTTTCCCTCTGGCTCGCCCCCCGTATGATCGTGGGCTCCCGGGGGGTTTTATAGTCCAACCACCCGGGGGTACAATGGTAATGTTACAAGTCGGTGGGTCCGTATTGTCGGTGTCCGGGGACCCAGGCTGTGTCCCGCTGAGGGCTTGTGGTTCGCAGGGTTCCCCTAGGTGCAGGCCCTGCATGCCTAGGGGGACTGTGCGCCATCTTGTCAACCGTCAGGGCGTGGCCGAGTCGAGTCGCGTACAGTGCTCTTCGTCAGGTTGCCGCTTCTGCCGCCCGGTGGTGAGGGCGGGGCACTTGTGTAGCCACGCCACAGTCGTCGCTGGGTAGGTGAGGGGCGGGGCACTGTTGCCTCGGTCATCGTTGATTGAAGAATTGTCCCCATCATACGGCCTGGATGGGACGGGAGATGACCCGTGGCTGGATTGCGTAGCACGCAATGGGTGGCGCTGGCTTGTCGAGGAGGCTTTGGTCGTGCCGGGTTCGGCTGTCTTGCGCTAGTCGTTGGGGCCGAGTCGATGTGTCTTACCGGGTCGGCTAGTCTGGCGGCTTATGGGCTTGGCGGGTCGGCGACCCGCCAAGCTGCTCTGCCGGTATTGAGGGCGTGCCAGCCCCTTTGTTTTTTTAAGAGGATCCAGGTTCCGTTGCCTGCCCGGGGTCCATCCCCCCCGACAAAAATGGTTTGAAACTTTGTGTGCCTTCTCAAAATATTGTCTAGTAATTATGTGACAAGGTTCATATTTAAATGAACTCATTTAGTGGCTAAGATAAATAGACAATAGAAATAAATAAATAACAGAAAAAGAAAAAGGAAAGAGGACCTATTGTGCAACTAGGCCGCAAGTGCACAGTGCAGTCCAACACACCTCCATCATCATCTTTTACCTCATGTTCATCTAAGGCGCACTAGACGCACGCATCACGTCCATGGCTCGGATGGCCAGCCATCCGGCGCCGCCTTGGCTTGGATAAGGCTGCCCTAGGTCACCTCTCTCTCCCCTGGAACCTTAGCCCTCTCAGCCCCCCCCCCCCCGCGCCCCCTGTCTCGCTTGATCCATCCATGCCCGAGTTGTCGTCTCCATGCCTCACCTCTCCTGCCTGCTGAGATCGTGTGTGGGGGCTGTTCCATCATACGCTGCATCCTCGACACTGACGAGTTCGAGCTCTCCGCCCCTGCATCCCGGGGATCTACTCCATCTTCCTCCTTTAGTCTCCGGAGAGCTCCACCATCGTTTTCGTCGATGTTCTGTGCTACTAACCTCTCACCGAGCCACCATGTGCTCCGCGGTGAGCTCCTCGATGACAACTGCCTCCCCCTTGATCTGTTGCTTCTAGCTGCAACTGCCATAGCCGCCGGAGCTCGCTGTCGCCGCTGTGTCCGTAGCTGTTGCTGTGGTGCCTCATTTTCCCCGGCGAGCCTTTCGTCGTGCTCCTAGCATTGTGTAGGCGTTGTCCATGCCATTAGTTCGGTCGGTCTCTTAGCGTGTTCTCAAATCTGTCGAGCTCCAACTTCGGTCACCGCTCGGCCTTGCTGCTGCCATCATTTTTGGCCACCTTCGGTGCTGTCGTTGCTACTTGTGAGCTGCATTAGGATTTTGTGTGAAGAGGAGAGGAGATGCAGCACCGTAGAGATAAGTATTTCCCCCGAGCGAGAACCAAGGTATCAATCCAGTAGGAGAATCACACAAAGCCTCATGAACAGGACCTGCACACACAAAAGCAAATACTTGCACCCAACGCAGGCAAGAGGGTTGTCAATCTCCTTGAACTAGTTACTTGCAAGGACTAAATCTCCTAGTGGTAGATAGATAAATTGCAAAAACAAAATAAAAATAATAAAATTGCAGCAAGGATATTTTGGTTTTTTTATATATGATAAAAGTAGACCCGGGGGCCATAGTTTTCACTAGAGGCTTCTCTCTCGAACACATAGCATACGGTGGGTGAACAAATTACTGTTGGGCAAGTGATAGAAAAGCGCATAGTTATGACGATATTCAAGGAAATGATCATGTATATATGCATCATGTATGAGAAAAGTAGACCGACTCGTGCCTGCGTCTACTACTATTCCTCCACCCATCGACCGCTATCCAGCATGCATCTAGGGTAATTAAGTTAATAAAAACAGAGTAACACCTTAAGCAAGATGACATCATGTAGACAAAGTAAACTCAACTAATATGAATAAACCCCGTCGTTTTACCCTTAAGGGCAACAATACAAACACATGTCTTGTCCCTTTCTGTCACTGGGATAGAGCACCGCAAGATTGGACCCGTCACAAAGCACCTCTCCCACTGTAAATCAATCTAGTTGGCCAAACATAATAGATAGATTGGAGAGAAATACAAAGCTATAACAATCATGCATAAGAAAGTTCAGAAAAGACTCGATTACTTCTCATATTCAGATCATATGCCCCCAATTCATCGGATCCCAACAAACACACTGCAAAAGAACATTACACCGGATAGAACTTCAAGAACATCGAGGAGAACATGGTAGTGAAGATCAAAGAGGGAGAATAAGCCATCTAGCTACTAGAAATGGACCCATAGGATGAACGACTCACGCATCATCGGAAGGCAGCAAGGATGGTGTAGAAGCCCTCCGTGATAGATTCCCCCTCTAGTAGAGTACCGGAAAAGGCCTCAAGATGGGATCGTGTAAGAACATAAATTTGTGGCTGATTACCCACAAGTATATGGGATCAATCATAGTCCTTTCAATAAGTAAGAGTGTCGAACCCAACAAGGAGCAGAAGGAAATGACAAGTGGTTTTCAGCAAGGTATTCTCTGCAAGCACTGAAATTATAAGTAACGAGTAGTTTGATAGCAAGATAATTTGTAACGATCAAGTAACAGTGACGGTAACAAAAGTGCTGCAAGGTAGCCCAATCCTTTTTAGGCAAAGGAGAGGCCAAAACGGTCTCTTATGATAAGCAAAGCATTCTTGAGGGCACACGGGAATTTCATCTAGTCACTTTCATCATGTTGGTTTGATTTTTGTTCGCTACTTTGATAATTTGATATGTGGGTGGACCGGTGCTTAGGTGATGTTCTTCCTTGAACAAACCTCCTACTTATGATTAACCCCCTCGCAAGCATCCGCAACTACGAGAATAGCGCATAAACTAGGGTTTGACCTTCTGTCACCCTCGCAACCCATCATCTAATAACTACTCCACAATGCATTCCCATAGGACCAAATATGGTGAAGTGTCATGTAGTCGATGTTCACATGACACCACTAAGGGAATCACAACATACATACCATCAAAATATCGAACACATATCAAGTTCACATGATTACTTGCAACAAGATTTCTCCCGTGACCTGAAGAACAAAAGTAACTACTCACAAATGATAATCATGCTCAAGATCAGAGGGGTATTAAATAGCATAATAGATATGAACATATAATCCTCCACCGAATAAACCATATAGTAATCAACTACAAGATGTAATCAACATTACTAGTCACCCACAAGCACCAATCTATAGTTTCGGTACTAAGTTTGAACACAAGAGATGAACTAGGGTTTGAGAGGTGATGTTGTTGTTGAAGATGTTGATGGAGATTGCCCTCCCCAAGATGGGAGAGTTGTTGGTGATGATGATGATGATGATGATTTCCTCTGGGAGGGAAGTTCCCCCGGCGGAATCACTCCACCGAAGGGCAAAAGTGTTCCAGCCCAAGTTCCACCTCGAGACGGCGGCGTTTCGTCCCGAAAGTCCTCTCCTATTTTTTTCTAGGTCAAAATGACTTATATACCAGAAGAGGGGCACCGAGGTGGGCCAAGGAGGCCACAACCCACCAGGGCGCGCCTGGGCTCCCTCGCGCGCACAGGTGGGTTGTGCCCACCTGATGGGCCCCATCTGGTACTTATTTGCTCCAACATTTCTTATATATTCCATAAAAAATATCCATGAAGTTTCAGCTCATTTGGAGTTGTGCAGAATAGGTAGCCTGACGTAGCTTTTTCAGGTCCAAAATTCCAGCTGCCGGTATTCTCCCTCTTTGTGTGAACCTTGCATATTATGAGAGAAAAGGCATTAGAATTACTCCAAAAGGCATTATTATGCATAAAAAACAATATAAATAACAGTAGGAAAACATGATGAAAAATGGACGTATCAACTCCCCCAAGCTTAGACCTCGCTTGTCCTCAAGCGAAAACCGAAATCGAAAAACATGTCCACATGCTTAGAGAGAGAGGTGTCGGTACAAACAAAATACGGACATAGAAGCATCATGTGTATTATTATAACAACAACAAACTTTAGCATAATACTTTATCACAGAACTTTTATCATAAAACTTCTCATGAATAAGTAACAATTCATCACAACATCGAAGTATAAAGCATAAACTCTATTGAAAACCTACAAACTATGTTCTCAGTCAACTTTGCAACTACAATTCATCTCTTTTCAGGGAGGGTCATGTATCGGAGCCTTTAGGCAAGTCCACATACTCAACCATCATATAGTCTTCTATGATTCTAAAACTCATTGAATACACATGAGCAAAACGTTTCAACCGGACACATAGAAAGATAGGGGCTTATAGTTTCACCTCCCAACGTATTCACCTCAAGGGTGATGTCAACAATAATAACTCATGCCACCCATATCCAACTGGATATATGTGCCTAGATCTTTCCTCGCCACATGATGCTTGCCAAAATAGAAAATAAAAAGGAATAGAGAGAAATACTTTGACTCTTGCATAAAAGTAAATACATGAAAGTAGAAGATGGGCCCTTCGCAGAGGGAAGCAGAGGTTGCACTAAAAAAAATACACTTCCGTGATATTACATGTTTGTCACAGTAGGTCACGTTTTCTGTCATGCATGTACATCCATGACAATTTTATGACAGAATCAAGATAGTCATACCTGTGCTGTCGTAGAAGTGTCCCATGACATTACCAAAATTATCATCACAGAAGTGTCCACTTCCATGACGATAAATCGTGCGTCAAAGAATTGCTTTCATCAAGGGTAACCGACACGTGGTATCCACCGTAACGGGTCACTGTTAAGCTATTGGGTTCCGGTTTGGATCCAATAACCCGTTAACAGCCCGGACCAATGGGGATTTTCCACGTGTAAAATTCTCAATGCCAGAGGAACCACGTGTCGGCTCACCGTTGGGACAAATGTCATCCACTCATTGGACAGAAGGCGCCTATGATACGTCGACATGTGGCATGGCCCAACAGAGGCCCATTCCTATGAAAAGGTCGGCCCGTTTGACTTGGTCAAAAGGTAGCGGCCCGGCCCACGGAAAGCCTGTTAACGGCCTGTTCGCATATAGCCCATTTACAGCCTGCTAACTCACGATCTGTTATTGCCTATCCGAATTAGGCCCAGTAGCGTCATCTGGGCCGTCCAATATGATTTTGGCCCGTTGTAACTTCCGGCCCATGTATGGCCCATGTCGTCTTTTGGCCCATATGAGGCCCTTTGTAACTCTTGGCCCATTAACGGCCCGTGGTGAAACTAGCCCGTAATGAACAGTGTATCGCTTTATACCCATTAATGGCCCATTATTCAATTGGGCCGTTTCCAGCCTGTGTTATCTTTCGGCCTTCTCAGGGCCCATTTATTCTTGGGCTCATTTCCAGCATTCGGTTACTTACGACCATTACTGGCCTTTTCTGCTTGTGGGCCAAATTCAGCCCATGGTTAGAGTCGGCCCATTTGTGGCATGTTAATCCGTTGGGCCGTTTTCATAGCGTCATCAAATACGGCCGATTAAGGACGGCCCGCTATGGTCGGCCCATGAACGGATGATTCCAACTCTAGCCCGTTTACGTCCCATAATGTGGTCCGTTATTGGCCCATGTTTGGCCAATTGATCATATGGCCTATAGAAGGCCCATTGATGCTACGCCCCATAGAAGGCCCATTGTTTCTATGGCCCATAGAAGGCCCATTGTTTCTACGGCCCGTAGAGGCCTAGGGTCCCTACAGTAAATATGTAGCCCATGGTTATTGTGGCCTAGTTTTGAAAAATAGGCTATTGCGGTCACTAGCAAACCGCGGAAAAAGAACTGCACTGACTACAAGCAGACAAATAAAAAAGACAACAAGGAAATAAACAAGCAAGCAACTTATGCTAGGCTATCACGGCTATTACACATATTACATCCACTGGGCATCAAAGTTCACCACCAGTGCAAATATAGGGAACAAAGCAGCATATCAGATACACTGGTTGTCAAAGTTGGCGACCAGTGCAAATAAACGCCACAACAAAACAAGTCCAGAACTGAACCCACTTTAGAAGAGCTCAAGAAACAATATCCTGGGTACCCATAATGCTGGCAAGATGCTTAGCAAGCTTATTAAATTTCTCTTATTTGGCGCTTAAATCCTCCAGCGCTTGCTGTTGCACCAGAAAGTATGCATCTGAATTCTGGAGGGACTTCCTCAGTCCTTCGGCTTCTTACCGCGGCACAGCTGATTGATGCCTTTCAGCTTGTAGCTGAGACTGAAGAAGCCAAAGTGATTCAGGCAGCGAGTTCGAAGAGCTTGTGCCAGCGGTACTGGCCAGTAACTCAAACACTACATCAACGCATGACTGTGGGGTTGTCTCAGTGTCTACAAGATCGTTTTTATCACCTTTCTTGGAGACCAACAGGGTTGTCTCACTATCTTGAACCTTATCTGCATTACTTTCTCTACCATTGCATAGTGGGGGTGCTCTTCTCCAACATTCTATTCGCATTCTACAAGAGAAACAAGCAGACCCATCACAGGTTTAGCATGTAGTATACAAAACTCATTTTGGTAAACCGGTTCAGTAGTAAGGTGGACAGGATAACAACATGAAACAAACATATATCTATGTACTATGGTCATTGTATTGTCCATATCATTCTAGTTTATGTTGCCAAATCAAGATAGAGACACAGTTCTAATCATATATTTTTAAGACACAACAACATAGACAGAATATAAGTGTGAGAAACTACACAACACTAGCAACACTTGTAATGTGCATCACATGAGAACATAATTGTTTATACAACTAAAACTGAAATCAACATAGAGCAAGAAGTTAGAACAGCAATCCAGTTAAAGAAATAGGTTTAAAACATACGTGTTGTGCCATTGGAGTTCCAATTGGATCCTTTAAATTCGGAAGTAGTTGGTATGAGTAAATACAGTCATGCAACAACAAAGGAGTATGGACCATAGCTACGGAATTTGACCTAAGAACAATTGCTCTTCTTCTTTAAACGTGGAGTTTGGGTTCGCTGTGGTGGTCTTCGTCCTTTGGGCATTGCAATTACTTTACAAACTGCTCGTGTGGGGGGTACTCTGTGGTGGACATGGTACTATGTCAACTAGAAGTGGGTTACTCTCCGCTGGGGTTGGGGTGAGATGGGTTGTAGCTGGTTCTCTGTCAAACGGTGTAAGTGTGCAATCTAGAAGAGTCTTGATTACGTGTGGTGGGGCTAGTTCGTGGGCCAGTACAACCATGGTTCTATTTGCATCGACGGGTAGCACCATCTTTTGTGAAGAACGGGTTTTTGCTCCCTTAGATACTGCCATCACCCCCTCCAATTCAAATGGCTAATAAACAAGAAAGGAAATTGAACATACAGACATTTTATGATAGACATATATGGTAATTCACATATATGTTGTCTAACCAAACAGGAAATCATGACACAATTTCACATATATATGATGGCTAACTAAACAGGACAGCATGACATAGTTTCAGATATATGATGGATAACTTAACAGGATATAATGGCATAATTCAACATATGATGAGTATCTGAATAGGATGACATGACAAAACTATATGATGCCTTTCTAAAATAGGGATGAAATAATTCACAAACATGTTGTCTAAGTATACAACATGACATGATATAATTGACAGAATTGATTCATATACTAAGCAGCTGGCACTCGCATGTATGATCTCTAAACTAAGCAGATGGAATTTAATATTGTGCATATGATAACTGGTTGAAAAAATAGGGCATTGCATAATTCACATATCTGATATAGAAAGCAAACAGGAAGCATTCACACAAAGCATGTCTAATCTAAGCAGATGGCATGGCAGTGCAAGACACCATATGCATGATATGAGCAATATAACCCTGCCAAGTTAGATCATGCACCATCGGGGGGAGGGAGGGATATGATACGTCTCCAACGCATCTATAATTTTTGATTATTCCATGCTATTATATTATCTATTTTGGATGTTTTATATTTATTAATATGCTATTTTATATGATTTTTGGGACTAAACTATTAACCTAGAGCCCAATGCCACTTTCTGTTTTTCCTTGTATTAGAGTTTCACAGAAAAGGAATACCAAACGGAATAAAACTTTCGCCATGATTTTTCTTGGACCAGAAGGCACCCAGGAGACTTGGAGTTCAAGTCAGAGGAGCCTCGAGGCGGCCACAAGGGTGGAGGGCGTGACCCCGACCTTGTGGGCCCCTCGTAGCTCTCCTGACCTAATTCTTCCTCCTATATATACTCTTATACCCTAAAAACATCCAGGAGAGCCACGAAACCACTTTTCCGCCGCCACAACCTACTGTACCCGTGAGATCCCATCTTGGGGCCTTTTCTGGCATCCTGCCGGAGGAGTATTCGATCACGGAGGGCTTCTACACATCAACACCATTGCCTCTCCGATGAAGCGTGAGTAGTTTACTTCAGACCTATGGGTCCAGAGCTAGTAGCTAGATGGATTCTTCTCTCTCTTTGATTCTCAATACAAAGTTCTCCTTGATGTTATTGGAGATCTATTCGATGTAATACTCTTTTGCGGTGTGTTTGCCGAGATCCGATGAATTGTGGATTTATGATCAACTTATCTATGAATATTATTGATTTGGTTTGGCCAACTAGATTGGTTTTTCTTGCAATGGGAGAAGTGCTTAGCTTTGGGTTCAATATTGCGGTGCTTGATCCTAGTGACAGAAGGGGAACCGACACGTATTGTATTGTTGCCATCGAGGATAAAAAGATAGGGATTTCATCATATTGCTTGAGTTAATTCCTCTACATCATGTCATCTTGCTTAAGACGTTACTCCATTCTTTATGAACTTAATAATCTAGATGCATGCTGGATAGCGGTCGATGTGTGGAGTAATAGTAGTAGATACAGGCATGTGTCAGTCTACTTGATACGGACGTGATGCCTATATTCATGATCATTGCCTTAGATATCGTCATAACTTTGCGCTTTTCTATCAATTGCTCGGCAGTAATTTGTTCATCCACCGTAATACTTTCTATCTTGAGAGAAGCCTCTAGTGAAACTTATGGCTCCCGGGTCTATTTTACATCATATTAGTGTTCCGTCAACTTGCCAATTTCTGTTGTCGTTCCTTTATTTTGCAATCTTTACTTTCTGTTCCATAAACCAGAAATACCAAAAATATTACTTTACCGTTTATCCATCTCTATCGGATCTCACTTTGCGAATAACCGTGAAGGGATTGACAACCCCTTTGTCGTGTTGGTTGCAAGTTGGT
Organism: Aegilops longissima; assembly: GCA_021605205.1. Classification (NCBI taxonomy): domain Eukaryota; kingdom Viridiplantae; phylum Streptophyta; class Magnoliopsida; order Poales; family Poaceae; genus Aegilops; species Aegilops longissima. Next base: position 560,047,417 of record CM038682.1, read on the forward strand.
GTTTGTTTGTGCAGGTATTCGGTGGCTTGCATTGTGGTCTCCTACTGGATTGATACCTTGGTTCTCAAAATTGAGGGAAATACTTACGCTCCTTTGCTGCATCACTCTTTCCTCTTCAAGGGAGAAACCAACGCAAGCTCAAGAGGTAGCAAGAAGGATTTTTGGCACCGTTGCCGGGGAGATCTACGCCAAGCCAAGACATACCAAGTACCCATCATAAACACTCATCCCTTGCATTATAGTATTTGCCATTCGCCTCTCGTTTTCCTCTCGCCCACTTCTAAAACGACTTTCGAAAAGATTCGCCTTTTCTTCGCCCCTCTTCCGTTCATCTTCTTTGTTTGCTTTTTGTGCGCTCATGTGTTGGATTGCTTGCTTTGTCACGATGGCTCAGGATAATACCAAATTGTGTGATTTTTCCAATACCAACAACAGTGATTTTATTAGTACTCCGATTGCTCCCGATGCTAATGTAGAATCTTGTGAGATTAATACCGCTTTGCTGAATCTTGTTATGAAATATCAATTTTCCAGCCTTCCCAATGAAGATGCCGCATCCCATCTTAATAATTTCATTGATTTGTGCGATATGCAAAAGAAAAAAGATGTGGATAATGATATTGTTAAGTTGAAGTCATTTTCCATTCTCGCTTAGGGATCGCGCTAAAACTTGGTTTTCATCTTTGCCTAAAAATAGTATTGATTCATGGAATAAGTGTAAAGATGCTTTTATTTCCAAGTATTTTCCTCACGCTAAGATCATCTCCCTTAGGAATGATATTATGAATTTTAAGCAACTTGATCATGAACATGTTGCACAATCTTGGGAGAGGATGAAATTGATGATTAGAAATTGCCCTACTCATGGTTTGAATTTGTGGATGATTATACAAATTTTTTATGCCGGATTGAATTTTGCTTCTAGAAATCTTTTAGATTCAGCCGCAGGAGGCACTTTTATGGAAATTACTTTAGGAGAAGCTACGAAAATCCTAGATAATATTATGGTTAATTATTCTCAATGGCATACCGAAAGATCATCCACTGGTAAAAAGGTGCATGCAATTGAAGAAATAAATGTTTTGAGTGGAAAGATGGATGAGCTTATGAAATTGTTTGCTAGTAAGAGTGCTCCTATTGATCCTAATGATATGCCTTTGTCTACTTTGATTGAAAACAATAACGAATCTATAGATGTGAATTTTGTTGGTAGGAACAATTTTGGTAATAACGCGTATAGAGGTAATTTTAATCCTAGGCCGTTTCCTAGTAATTCCTCTAATAATTATGGTAATTCCTACAACAATTCTTATGGAAAATATAATAAGATGCCCTCTAAATTTTAGAATAGGGTTAAGGAATTTATTAGTTCGCAAAAGAATTTCAATGCTTTGATTGAAGAAAAATTGCTTAGGATTGATGATTTGGCTAGGAACGTGGATAAGATTTCTCTTGATGTTGATTCTTTGAAACTTAGATCTATTCCACCTAAGCATGATATCAATGAGTCTCTCAAATCCATGAGAATTTCCGTTGATGAATGCAAAGAAAGAACCGCTAAGATGCGTGCTAAGAAAGATTGGTTTATAAAAGCGTGTTCTTCTAGTTTCCGTGAAAATAATGATGAAGATCTAAAAGTGATTGATGTGACTCCTATTTAATCTTTGTTTTATAATGTAAATCTTGATAAAGATGGTACTGGAGATGAGTCAACTTTACTTAGAAGGCATCCCAATGATTCAGAGTTTTTAGATCAAAAATTGATAAAAGTGGGATTGGAGAGGTCAAAACTTTAGATAGAGATGAACCCACTATTTTGGATTTCAAGGACTTTAATTACGATAATTTCTCTTTAATAGATTGTATTTCCTTGTTGCAATCCATGTTGAATTCTCCTCATGCTTATAATCAAAACAAAGATTTTACTAAATATATCGTTGATGCTATGTTGCAATCCTATGAAGAAAAGCTTAATTTGGAAGTTTCTATTCCTAGAAAAATTTATGATGAGTGGGAACCTACTATTAAGATTAAGATTAAATATTATGAATGCTATGCTTTGTGTGATTTGGGTGCTAGTGTTTCCACGATTCCAAAAACTATATGTGATGTGTTAGGTTTCTGTGAATTTGATGATGTTCTTTAAATTTGCATCTTGCGGATTCCACTATTAAGAAACCTATGGGAAGAATTAATGATGTTCTTATTGTTGCAAATAGGAATTATGTGCCCATAGATTTCATTGTTCTTGATATAGATTGCAATCCTACTTGTCCTATTATTCTTGGTAGACCTTTCCTTAGAACGATTGGTGCAATTATTGTTATGAAAGAAGGAAACATTAGATTTCAATTTATGTTAAGGAAAGGCATGGAACACTTTCCAAGAAATAAAATTAAATTGCCTTATGAATCTATTATGAGAGCCACTTATGGATTACATGCCAAAGATGATAATACCTAGATCTATTCGTGTTTTTATGCCTAGCTAGGGGCGTTAAACAATAGCGCTTGTTGGGAGGCAACCCAATTTTTTTGTTCTTGCTTTTTAGGTCCTATTTTGCTTTGAATAAATCATCTAGCCTGTTTTTATATGTGGTTTTGTGTTTTAGTTATTGTTTGTGGCAAGTAAGACCTATGGGATAACCTACGGTGATAGTTAATTTGATCTTGCTGAAAAACAGAAACTTTTGCACTCACAGAAACAATTCTTATTCTTAGCAGGAGCATGACAAAATGCTGATTCTTTTTGCAGAAGATTAATAAACAAATTATATAGTATTTCCTATTTTCTCAGGATATTTGGAGTTACAAAAGTATTCGAAATATTCAGATTGCTACAGTATGTTCTGTTTTTGACAGATTCTGTTTTTCGCGTGTTGTTTGCTTATTTTGATGCATCTATGGCTAGTATCGGGGGGTATGAACCATGGAAAAGTTGGAATACAGTAGATATTACACCAATATAAATAAAGAATGAGTTCATAACAGTACCAAAAGTGGTGATTTATTTTCTTATACTAACGGAGCTTACTAGATTTTCTGTTGGAGTTTTGTGTTGTGAAGTTTTCAAGTTTTGGGTATGGATTTGGTGGACTATGGAATAAGGAGTGTCAAGAGCCTTGGATGTCAAAAAGCCTAAGCTTGGGGATGCCCCGGGAAGGCATCCCCTCTTTCGTCTTCGTGTATCGGTAACTTTACTTAAGGCTATATTTTTATGCACCACATGATATGTGTTTTGCTTGGAGCGTCTTGTATGATTTGAGTCTTTGATTTTTATTTTGCCACAATCATCCTTGCTGTACACACCTTTTGGGAGAGACACGCATGAATCATGATTTATTACAATGCTCTATGTGCTTCACTTATATCTTTTGAGCTAGGTAAAATTTGCTCTAGTGCTTCACTTATATCTTTTTAGAGCACGGCGGTGGTTTTATTTTATAGAAATTGATGAACTCTCGTACTTCACTTATATTATTTTGAGAGTCTTTAGAACAGCATGGTAATTTGCTTTGGTTATAAAATTACTCCAAATATGATAGACATCCAAGAGGGATATAATAAAAACTTTCATATAAAGTGCATTGAATACTATGAGAAGTTTGATTCCTTATGATTGTTTTGAGATATGAAGATGGTGATATTAGAGTCATGCTAGTAAGTTGTTGTGAATTTGAGAAATACTTGTGTTAAGGTTTGTGAGTCCCGTAGCATGCACGTATGGTGAACCTTTATGTAACGAAGTTGGAGCATGAGTTGTTTTTTGATTGTCTTCCTTATGAGTGGCGGTCGGGGACGAGCGATAGTATTTTCCTACCAATCTATCCCCCTAGGAGCATGCGTGTAGTACTTTGTTTCGATGACTAATAGATTTTTGCAATAAGCATGTGAGTTCTTTATGACTAATGTTGAGTCCATGGATTATACGCACTCTCACCTTTCTGCCATTGCTAGCCTCTCTAGTACCGCGCAACTTTCGCCAGTAGCCAGTACCATAAACCCACCACATATCCTTCCTCAAAACTTCCACCATACCTACCTATTATGGCATTTCCATAGCCATTCCGAGATATATTGCCATGCAACTTTCCATCGTTCCGTTTATTGTGACACACATCATCATTGTCATATTGCTTTGCATGATCATGTAGTTGACATCGTATTTGTGGCAATGCCACTGTTCATCATTTTTTATACATGTCGCTCTTGATTCATTGCACATCCCAGTACACCGCCGGAGGCATTCATATAGAGTCATATTTTTGTTCTAGTACCGAGTTGTAAGTAAATATAAGTGTGATGATTTTCATTATTAGAACATTGTCCCATGCGCGGAAAAAAAAGAGAAAGACCAAATAAAAAAAGAGAAGGCCCAAAAAAAGAGAAAAAGGAAAAAAAGAGAAAAGAAAAAATGAGAGAAAAAGAGAGAAGGGACAATGTTACTATCCTTTCTGCCACACTTGTTCTTCAAAGTAGCACCATGATCTTCATGATAGAGAGCCTCTTATGTTATCACTTTCATATACTAGTAGGAATTTTTCATTATAGAACTTGGCTTGTATATTCCAACGATATGCTTCCTCAAATGCCATAGGTCTTCATGAGCAAACAAGTTGGATGCAAACCCACTTAGTTTTCTTTTTTGAGCTTTCATAAACTTATAGCTCTAGTGCAACCGTTGCATGGCAATCCCTATTCACTCAAATTGATATCTATTAATGGGTATCTCCATAGCCTGTTGATATGCCTAGTTGATGTGAGACTATCTCCCTATTTTTGTCTTCTCCACAACCACCGTCTATTCCACCTATAGTGCTATGTCCATGGCTCACGCTTATGTATTGCGTGAAAGTTGAAAAGGTTTGAGAACATCAAAAGTATGAAACAATTGCTTGGCTTGTCATCGGGGTTGTGCATGATTTGAATATTTTGTGTGATGAAGATGGAGCATAGCCAGACTATATGAGTTTGTAGGAATAAGCCTTCTTTGGCCATGTTATTTTGAGAAGACATAATTATTTTTTTAGCATGCTTGAAGTATTATCATTTTTATGTCAATATAAACTTTTGTTTTGAATCTTACGGATCTGAACATTCATGCCACAATAAAGAGAATTACATGGATAAATATGATAGGTAGCATTTCACATCAAAAATTCTGTTTTTATCATTTACCTACTCGAGGACGGGCAGGAATTAAGCTTGGGGATGCTTGATACTGTTGGGGAACGTAGTAATTTCAAAAAAATTCCTACGCACACACAGGATCATGGTGATGCATAGCAACGAGAGGGGAGAGTGTTGTCCACGTACCCTAGTAGACCGAAAGTGGAAGCGTTAGCACAACACGGTTGATGTAGTCGTACGTCTTCACGATCCGACCGATCAAGTACCGAACGTACGACACCTCCGAGTTCAGCACATGTTCAGCTCGATGACGTCCCTCGAACTCCGATCCGGCTGAGCTTTGAGGGAGAGTTCCGTCAGCACGACGGTGTGGTGACGATGATGATGTTCTACCGACGCAGGGATTCGCCTAAGCACCGCTACGATATTATCGAGGTGGACTATGGTGGAGGGGGGCACCGCACACGGCTAAGAGATCCAAGGGATGAATTGTTGTGTCTAGAGGTGCCCCCTTGCCCCCGTATATAAAGGACTAAGGGGGGGAGAGGCGGCCGGCCAGGAGGAAGAGCGCTAGGGAGGAGTCCTACTCCCACCGGGAGTAGGACTCCCTCCTTTCCTAGTTGGAGTAGGAGAAGGGGGAAGGAGGAGGGAGAGAGGAAGGAAAGGGGGCCCCCGCCCCCCTCCTTGTCCAATTCGGACTAGAGGGGGATGGGGCGCGCGGCCTGCCCTGGACGCCCCTCCTCTTCTCCACTAAGGCCCATCTTGGCCCATTAAACCCCCCCGGGGGGGGGGGTCCGGTAACCCCCGGTACTCCGGTAAAATCCCGATTTCACCCGGAACACTTCCGATATCCAAATATAGGCTTCCAATATATCAATCTTTATGTCTCGACCATTTCGAGACTCCTCGTCATGTACGTGATCACATCCGGGACTCCGAAATACCTTCGGTACATCAAAACACATAAACTCATAATATAACCGTCATTGAACTTTAAGCGTGCGCACCCTATGGGTTCGGGAACTATGTAGACATGACCGAGACATGTCTCCGGTCAATAACCAATAGCGGAACCTAGATGCTCATATTGGCACCCACATATTCTACGAACATCTTTATCGGTCAAACCGCATAACAGCATACGTTGTTCCCTTTGTCATCGGTATGTTACTTGCCCGAGATTCGATCGTCGGTATCTCAATACCTAGTGCAATCTCGTTACCGGCAAGTCTCTTTACTCGTTCCATAATACATCATCCCGCAACTAACTCATTAGTTGCAATGCTTGCAAGGCTTATAGTGATGTGCATTACCGAGTGGGCCCAGAGATACCTCTCCGACAATCGGACTGACAAATCCTAATCTCGAAATACGCCAACCCAACAAGTACCTTCGGAGACACTGTAGAGCACCTTTATAATCACCCAGTTACGTTGTGACGTTTGGTAGCACACAAAGTGTTCCTCCGGTAAACGGGAGTTGCATAATCTCATAGTCATAGGAACATGTATAAATCATGAAGAAAGCAATAGCAGAATACTAAACGATCGAGTGCTAAGCTAACGAAATGGGTCAAGTCAATCACATCATTCTCCTAATGATGTGATCCCGTTAATCAAATGACAACTCATGTCAATGGCTAGGAAACATAACCACCTTTGATCAACGAGCTAGTCAAGTAGAGGCATACTAGCGACACTCTGTTTGTCTATGTATTCACACAAGTATTATGTTTCCGGTTAATACAATTCTAGCATGAATAATAAACATTTATCATGATATAAGGAAATAAATAATAACTTTATTATTTCCTCTAGGTCATATTTTCTTCAGTCTCCCACTTGCACTAGTGTCAATAATCGATATTACACAGTAATGGTTCTAACACCCATGGAGCCTTGGTGTTGATCATGTTTTGCTCGTGGAAGAGGCTTAGTCAACGGGTCTGCAACATTCAGATCCGTATGTATCTTGCCAATTTCTATGTCTCCCACCTGGACTCGATCCCGGATGGAGTTGAAGCGTCTCTTGATGTGCTTGTTTCTCTTGTAAAATCTGGATTCCTTTGCCAAGGCAATTGCACCAGTATTGTCACAAAAGATTTTCATTGGACCCGGTGCACTAGGTATGACACCTAGATCAGATATGAACTCCTTCATCCAGACTCCTTCATTTGCTGCTTCCGAAGCAGCTATGTACTCCGCTTCACACGTAGATCCTGCCACAACGCTTTGTTTAGAACCGCACCAACTGACAACTCCACCGTTCAATGTAAACACGTATCCAGTTTGCGATTTAGAATTGTCTCGATCAGTGTCAAAGCTTGCATCGACGTAACCATTTACGACTGCTCTTTGTCACCTCCATAAATGAGAAACATATACTTAGTCCTTTTCAGGTATTTCAGGATGTTCTTGAGCGCTGTCCAGTGATCCACTCCTGGATTACTTTGGTACCTCCTGTCAGGACCCCGATTCCAAGTCACATCGATCTAGCCGGTAACACCTCATATCACTTTGCGGCCTCACGCACGGTATTCCCACGGGTGTCGCCTTACCATGGCCCGGGACCGCTTGCGTCTTTTGGCTCACGATATGATAGTGTCGCTAGCATCCATATGACAGAGAACCGGGCCGACATGGCTAGTCGTGAACCCAAAGCGGCACTAACCCATGGGGACAGGCATACATGAATCACATCGAGCATGTCGGTCATCAACGTATGAATCCGGGCTGTAGCATTGGGCTAACAGGACTCCGTGACCCGGCTGTAGCAGCTAGGCAGACTCCGGATATCACCGCGTGACATTTCCCAAGGGACGGACATAGGAACGAAGTGAAACACATGCCGCCATCAAGTGTCCAAAGCAGTAGTCTTTGGGCTAGCAGGACTCCAGTGAACCGGCTGTAGCGGACTACTATCGCTCAGAAGCACGAGACTACATTTCCCCATATGAGAGGCTGCCAAGGATAAACAACTAGATTGTCGGATCCCACACATACCAAGCATTTCAAACATACACACAATATGCTCAATATGTGTAAATACAACATGGCATCACAACATAACTCTATGACTCAAATATTTATTCATTAGGCTCCGAGGAGCGAGATATTACAAACATGGGTCTCATGACCCAACACTCAGAGCATACAAGTCAAAGCACAAGCAGAAGCTAAACATGTCTGAGTACAGACAACTATAAATGAAAAAGGCTGAGAAGCCTGACTGTCTACCAGATCCTGCCGAGGACACAAGATCGTAGCTGAGGTAACAAGCTAAACGTCGAAGCCCAAGCGAACTACTAAGAGACCGACGCCTCTCGCAAAACATAAAATAAGCAAACGTGAGTACAAACGTACTCAGCAAGACTTACATCGAACTATCTACATATGCATCATTATCAACAAAGGGGTGGTGGAGTTTGACCGCAGCAAGCCAGCTTTGACTCGGTGGCTATCCTAAACTACAATCGCAAGTAACTCTTTTGAGGTGGCGCTACGAGTCCACATATTCACCATATCAATACACCACTATGGACCCGCTCCCGCCTCCCTCACGAGAACGCCATCCATAGCACTCACGCTTATCTTGCGTATTTTAGAGTATCCACTTTCACTTGTCTATGAACTTATATAGGCAACCCGAAGTCCTTTTCGCGGACACGGCTATTCGAATAGATCATATTAACCCTGCAGGGTGTACTTCTTCACACACTCTCACCACTTACCGTTTACATGACATGTACTCGGCAACCTTCAAGCGGAAGCCCAGCGAGGGTGTCGGCCACGGCCTACCTAAACACTCAAGTCCCTAGTCCAGGTTTATCGCCTATTCGGGTTCCATCCGCAGGAGTCCGCCGAGGTTTCCACTAACGGCCCCGAACGATGTGTGCAGGGTTCCCGAGATACCAAACGGGCATTTGCACACCGGCCACGGTGTATCTACCGCATCATAGCCCACCCCTAGGGTCAGGCCACGCACGGCCTCCAACACATATCCTACAAACACCGTAAACTAGTTGCAACTCCCGGACAGAGAACAAGGGTGGTTAAGAAGCCGAGAGGGTCCATTGGTTTCGGGCCCAATGCGTGGTAGTAACTGTTTCATGGATCACAAACATAGAACTCAGTTCCCGAGGGCGGCTGCAATGAGACAACCCACCATGTACTCCTACATGGCCTCTCACCGCTACCTTTACCAAATCGTGTTCACACACTTAGCTCACACACAGTAGGACATGTTTACACACCTCCGATTCATTCCCGATGAATCGACCTGACTCAACTCTAAGCAGTAGCAGGCATGACAAACAAGCATGAATGAGTAGGCACAACAGGCTCAAACAACTCCTACTCATGCTAGTGGGTTTCATCTAATTCTTGTGGAATGACAGTCATACAGAGGATAAAGGGGTTCAGCCATCGCAGCAAGTAACAGCTTGAATCGATGTTGTCCTAATGCAGTAAAAGAGAGCAGGAGAGAGAGTGGGATTGTATCGAATGAACAAGGGGTTTTGCTTGCTCGGCACTTCTGAAGATATTATAGTTCTTCATCGGTGTCATCGAACAATCGTCGGAACGTCCTCTACTGAGAGGGGACAGTCACCGGCAACAAAGAAAGAACACAATCAATGCAATGCACAATATGATGCATGATCATGACATGTAAATATGCTGTGATTTGAGCTAATGCAACTACCAACAGGTTAAATGAAGTTGGCTTGAATCAAAGATTCAAATTCAAACTCCATATGTGATGGTTTAAATGCCCTTTATATGATTTGTTCTAAACAGCAGCTATAAGTTGTTCTAACACGCATGAAAATAGTACAGATGGATAGATTGGATTTTTCTGATAATTTTTCATATATAAATTATTTAATTTGGAGTTACGGTTGATTTTATATGAATTTTAGAAGTTTATACTATTTTCTGGAATTTCCTGGAAAAGAATAAATCCAGAAAAGGCATTACTGCGTCAGCATTGCGTCACTATGACGGCAGCGGTCAACTGACCTGGTCCAGGTCAAACCTGACCTGTGGGGCCTACCTATCATTGACTAACTAAACTAACCTAGTTTAATTAGCACTAACCTAGGTTAAGCTAATTTAGTTTAAACCTAAACTAGATTAGTTAGCAGGCGGGACCCGATGTCATGGACCTGTGGGAGGTCAACCCCTGGTCAATCGAGGCTAACTCGCGGCGGCTCGACGCCGGCGATGATAGGTGCGGCGGAGGGCTCGGGTTCGCGCTACAGGGCACCGTTTGATGCGCGGGTTGCACCTATGGGTTCCTGGGAGTGAGGCGCATCCATTGGTGGCGGTGGTAGGAGTTGCGGTGGTCGGGATCGACGGCGGCGACCAAATCGGCGGCGGCCGGAGTTCGGGTGCAGGCGGTTTTGGTGCTACGGGGCACGGCGGGGCGAACGGCCTGGTACTACGGCCTCCAGGGATCTCGGTGAGCACGGAGGCATGCTCAAAAACGGGCGAGGGCGATCGGGCCGGCAACGACATGGCACGCCGGGCGTAAGCTCTCGGGTCCGGCGGAAACAACGGCTAGAGCGCCAATCGGCATGGGAAGAAGAGGGGAACGGTTCAGCGGCTCACCGCGAGTCCAACGAGCGCGAGGGCGAGGCCGGGGACGCTCTGTGGCCGGTGAATCGAGCAACGGCGGCCGTCGGTGCGGAGGACGAAGATGGCGTCGAGGACGGCGTTGTAGGGCTTCCGCAGGCGTGTCTCGGTGGGGAGGAAGAGGGGTCGAGGCGGAGCGTCTTGGCGCGCCGGCGAGGCGAGGGAGCACGGTGGTTGTGGCAACGGCGCGGCGGGCGAGCTCCGCTTCGGCGCGGCAGGAGAGAGAGCAGAGGAGGGGAGAGCGTCGGGAGAGAGGAGAGGGGCTGTGGTCGGGCGGCGCCGAGGAGAAAGCCCGAGGCATCGTGGTGGCCTCGATGGACGCAGCCGAGCAGGAGGTGCGTGGCGCTGTGGCAGCGTCGTCTCTCTCCTCCTCGCCTCTTGGCAGAGGTAGGTGATGGCTGGCACGGCCAGGTGGGCCGGGCCAGCACAAGTGAGGCCCGGGTAAGTGGGCTGCCAGGTGAGTTTTTCTGCTCTGTTTTCTATTTTTCTGCAGCTTTGTGGCTTTATTAAAAATACTAAATCAATCCCAAAAATCATGCAACTGCTCATGACCACTGTTGGAAATACATCCTACAGTAAACATTTCAGTTTGGGATTATTTGAGCATTTAAAATATTTTATAGTATTTAAATGCCCAAATGCAAATAAGTAATGATTTAATTCAAAAATCCAGAATGGCCTAGGAAAATGTGCAGCATTTTTGGGAGAAGTTCTAGACCAATCCAAAAATAATGAACTTTTCTGAAGAGCATTTTGGGTTCATTGAGAATATTTTTATTTGAACCTAGTTGATTTGATCTGTTGCTAGGGTTTGAGCAATCCCCATTTCAAATTTCTTAGAAATTTAAACATGATGACATGAGGAGCAAGCAAAGTCAAGCAAGGCCGATCTGGGGCTGTGACAGCTCACCCCCTCTAAACAAGAATCTCGTCCCGAGATTCAAGACGTGAGGTAAAAAGTCAGAGGGGTCACAAGCTAACACGATCTTCACGATCCAACTGTCCTTCTCAAGATGTTGATTCATTGCTTCATATTGATCTTGACGTCTTTGCTTTCGAGAACTCCATCCAACACGACAATGACAGAGAGGAACTCTGCAGGAATCGATCTTCTTAAAGATCGAGCGACTCACGATCAACTCACGGAATGAGATGGTGAAACATCTCGAGTTGAGACACCAAACACATCGAGAGGGATGGAAGAACAAACAACGGGGTTTGATTGGTGGGCAACAATTCCACGCTTAGAAAGATGGTGGATGGTGTCAAGGTGGCGAGGAAATATTTACCATGATCCCGTGAACGGGCACCTTGGGAAAAGTGCGCGAAAGAACTATTCCTTAAGTGGCAAAAGAATTACTTTTGATCCATAGATCATTGGAACTCTTTATACCAGCCTAAGGCAATCACAATCGATCATTTTAAGGAGTTCGAAAGAATGACATACTCGGACTAGAATGGATGATGTGGACTACCTTGTTGAAGACAACGTAATGGATGATTTGCTTATCATCGGAAATGGATGGGACCCATGGTAAGTCCACTTTTGAGGATGATCCTAGACAGGAATTACTAAGAAGGCAGCCCATAGTGAAATGGCACAAAGACGGTGCAAGCTAGGAACAAGATGCAAATGTTGGAATGTTCCAACCATCATATCTGCCTGAGATTCAGATCTGGTTAGTAACAGGATACTTCAGACTCAGCATGTCCGAAAAGAAAGGTTGCAACACAAATCGACGAGATGACGTTGCGAGATTCTCGGGATATGAACTACGATAGTAAGCTCCAAAACATGAGCTGGTTTCGCTACATACATGTGCGCATGTTGTCCAAGACAAGAATGGCCACATAGTAGTCTTATAATAAAATACTATCAAGTTCTGGTCGGGAACCATCATCAAGGATTTCGAAGTCTTTACGCAAGTCCATGGATTAGATCCCAAGCATAGACTTCTCTTCCTTGAACAAGTCAATCAGTGGCTTGGTGTGCTAAGAATACATATAGAATGGATGCGGCCAACCTATCAAACCATAGAATACCTCGCACATGCATGATTGACTTGGGATGATTCCAAAGGAGTCAAAAACAATCTTTCTCGAACTCACGGCGGCAACTTGCATAAGATGCACATGAGTTAGGGAAAGTCACTTCTTTCATCCAAACATATGCTTCACAAACGGTCATGAAGAAAATGCTTACACAAGTTTCCAATACTAGGTTAATGTTCAACATGAATCATGGGGGAGACAAGATGTTGTTGATGGGCTCAACAACAATTCATCAGAATTTCCATATCACTGGATTTCCACCATCATGTGAACACAGTGATAGCATTGGTCAGACCAAAGATGTAATGGTGTATGCTCGAGGGATCAACCACGAGTAATACAACATTACGAACATCGTTGGTACTGATTTGATTTGACGATAGCCCATACTCAAATCAAGGGTTGGATAAGACAATAGCACCGACAACGGATCACGAAGATCCATCAACGAAGATATCATCTTTCTTCGACACACACACACACATACACAAGGATATCCCTTAGAGATGAACTAAGTCAGGTAAGCTTTATCTTCCAACTCTCCAAGTTGTTGTTTAGCTTAACCAACTAGCTCATGGGTATCCAACACAGATTCTTGGAGAAGGGGTGGTTTGTAATAAAACCAACTTGATCACGAGCTCAACATAGCAGTAAAGGGATAACCTGGTAATACTTCCGAGAAGATATTCGGAAAATCACGAACCACCAATATGTTACTAAGCTCGAGAACAATCTTGCTTTTCAGGGCAAGATGATATGAACAATAAGCAAGGGATTGAATAATCCTAACTCATTGATCGAAGGGTGCACCAGAAATAAGGACTAGGTAGCACGATCAGTCTTAGTATGATGATTTAGTAACCAACACGCTAAGAATGAGAATATTGTCCATTAACTACCAAGCAACACGGTTGCTAGGAGTATTGATTTCACACATCACGATTCACCTGTCGGCATTCCGGTTACAACAACACGGGACCGAGGAAAGAATAATGATAGCGAGAAGTATCACTGCGTCAAGAATTCATAAGAGAAGGTGCAATTCTCATGATGTTCCTGACATAAAGTGGGTAATACTTCAGGATAGAACAGAATCAAAAGCTTGATTTCATTTGATCTGCGGATTACGACTGCTTTGACCCAATCCTGGATATGGATGAGGTACTGGAGTTTGTTTCTCCTAGTCATTCCAGAACAGAATGGCTTGACGGACCACAAGAAAAATGGGCATCGATGAGGACGAGAGCACGACTACTCCTGACTATCAACTGATAGACGGGGATTGGAATACAACTAAGGAGGAACAACTCGAGGAACATATAACTTTTCGAGTTGTGGAGGCATGGATTAGTATATCGAGCAAAGCTCAACATTTCTCCCGGATAACCCATGCGGAAAGGGTAGAACTGGCAGTGTCACAATTATGAATGGAGAACTCCTCAAGAGTACTCTGATTATGATCTTTTAGTTCAAAGAACTTCTGCCTTATTGGTTCATGGTATTTGGAAGAAGGAAATACCACAGACCTCGAGGGCTATCACAAAGTTACTAATAACCTAAGGGAGCTAGCAATTACTATCAACATGAAGTAAGTAGGGTGAATCTCGGGTTCAAGAACCCAGGAGTAGAATACCTACTACTAAGTGGCATCACGGGATGCTTTCGAGAATGATGGCCAGAATCATCACACTAGGGACACAAAGCATGGCTGGATTACTAAGTGATACTTTAGACACCTAGGGTCATAATAATAACTCCAACATATATGTCGAGGCAATAGGGTACCTCAACTCAACGATTAGTGTGCTTAATCTGGCCCAAAAGGACATCAGGAATGGGAGGAAGGAATTTGCAAATGCATCAGATAGTTTAGAAACCTGGGATGACTTGGACAACATAACGGCTGTAAATGCTCAAAAAGATCTGAGACATCATGCAAAATGGTGGCATAACCACTCTACAACATCATAACAAGATTCTGAGATCAACAGTTAACATACGAAATAGTAGGAACTGAAGCTGGGCTTAAATCCAACAATCTTAAAGGTCTAGGGATTAGTAACACGTCATCTCGATAGATAGATGAGAAGCCTAGTTCTTAAACCCGTAGAAGAGAAGAGGTTGACTCGGATCGAGGGCCATGGGGTATAAGGAGTAAAAGAGCCTTACGTTCCTTCCACAATCAATTCCCCTACATAACTAAAGCATTTCTAGACACAACTTCGACCAGTTTGGCTTGGTAATCCTACAGGCAGTCAGGCTCTCATACCAACGCTGTCAGGACCCCGATTCCAAGTCACATCGATCTAGCCGGTAACACCTCATATCACTTTGCGGCCTCATGCACGGTATTCCCACGGGTGTCGCCTTACCATGGCCCGGGACCGTTTGCGTCTTTTGGCTCACGTATATGATAGTGTTGCTAGCATCCATATGGCAGAGAACCCGGCCGACATGGCTAGTCGTGAACCCAAAGCGGCACTAACCCATGGGGACAGCATACATGAATCACATCGAGCATGTCGGTCATCAACGTATGAATCCGGGCTGTAGCACTGGCTAACAGGACTCGTGACCCGGCTGTAGCAGGCTAGGCAGGACTCCGGATATCACAGAGTGACATTTCAAGGGAGACATAGGAATGAAGTGAAACACATGCCGCCATCAAGTGTCCAAAGCGGTAGTTCGGGCTAGCAGGACTCCGTGAACCGGGCAGTAGCGGACTACTATCGCCAGAAGCGGAGACTACATTTCCCCATATGAGAGGCTGCCAAGGATAAACAACTAGATTGTCGGATCCCACACATACCAAGCATTTCAAACATACACACAATATGCTCAATAGGTGTAAATACAACATGGCATCACAACATAACTCTACGACTCAAATATTTATTCATTAGGCTCGAGGAGCGAGATATTACAAACATGGGTCTCATGACCCAACACTCGAGCATACAAGTCAAAGCACAAGCGAAGCTAAACATGTCCGAGTACGCATAACTATAAATGAAAAAGGTGAGAAGCCTGACTGTCTACCAGATCCTGCCGAGGACACAAGATCGTAGCTGAGGTAACAAGCTAAACGTCGAAGCCCAAGCGGAACTACTAGCGAGACTGATGTCTCTCTGCAAAACATAAAATAAGCAAACGTGAGTACAAACGTACTTCAGAAGACTTACATCGTAACTATCTACATATGCATCATTATCAACAAAGGGGGTGGTGGAGTTTGACTGCAGCAAGCCAGCTTTGACTCGGTGGCTATCCTAAACTACGACTGCAAGTAACTCTTTTGAGGTGGTGCACACGAGTCCACATATTCACCATATCAATACACCACTATGGACCCACTCCCGTCTCCCTACGAGAACGCCATCCATAGCACTCACGCTTATCTTGCGTATTTTAGAGTATCCACTTTCACTTGTCTATGAACTGATATAGGCAACCCAGAAGTCCTTTTCCGCGGACACGACTATTCGAATAGACCATATTAACCCTGCAGGGGTGTACTTCTTCACACACGCTCTCACCACTTACCACCGTTTACACGACATGTACTCGGCAACCTTCAAGCGGAAGCCCAGCGAGGGTGTCGGCCACGGCCTACCTAAACACTCAAGTCCCTAGTCCAGGTTTATCGCCTACTCGGGTTCCATCCGCAGGGAGTCCGGCCGAGGTTTCCACTAACGGACCCAAACGATGTGTGCAGGGTTCCCGAGATACCAAACGGGCATTCGGTACACCGGGCCATGGTGTATCTACCGCATCATAGCCCACCCCTAGGGTCAGCGCTACGCACGGCCTCCAACACATATCCTAGAAACACCAGAAACTAGTTGCAACTCCTGGACAGAGAACAAGGGTGGTTAAGAAGCCGAGAGGGTCCATTGGTTTCGGGCCCAATGCGTGGTAGTAACTGTTTCATGGATCACAAACACAGAACTCAGTTCCTGAGGACGGCTGCAATGAGACAACCCACCATGTACTCCTACATGGCCTCTCACCACTACCTTTACCAAATCGTGTTCACACACTTAGCTCACACACAGTAGGACATGTTTACACACCTCCGATTCATTCCCGATGAATCAGACCTGACTCAACTCTAAGCGATAGCAGGCATGACAAACAAGCATGAATGAGTAGGCACAACAGGGCTCAAACAACTCCTACTCATGCTAGTGGGTTTCATCTAATTCTTGTGGAATGACAGGTCATGCAGAGGATAAAGGGTTCAGCTACCGCAGCAAGTAACAGTTGAATCGATGTTGTCCTAATGCAGTAAAAGAGAGCAGGAGCGGGAAAGTGGGATTTTATCGGAATGAACAAGGGGGTTTTGCTTGCCTGGCACTTCTGAAGATATTATAGTTCTTCATCGGTGTCATCGAACAATCGTCGGAACGTCGTCTACTGAGCGGGGACAGTCATCGGCAACAAAGAAAGAACACAATCAATGCAATGCACAATATGATGCATGATCATGACATGTAAATATGCTGTGATTTGAGCTAATGCAACTAGCAACAGGTTAAATGAAGTTGGCTTGAATCAAAGATTCAAATTCAAACTCCATATGTGATGGTTTAAATGCCCTTTATATGATTTGTTCTAAACAACAGCTATAAGTTGTTCTAGCATGCATGTAAATAAAACAGATGGATATATTGGATTTTTCTGATAATTTTTCATATATAAATTATTTAATTTGGAGTTACGGTTGATTTTATATGAATTTTAGAAGTTTATACTATTTTACGGAATTTCCGGAAAAGAATAAATCCAGAAAAGGCATTATCGTCAAGATTGCATCACTATGACGTCGGCCGTCAATCGACCGGTCCAGTCAAACGACGACTGTGGGGCCTACTGTCATTGACTAACTAAACTAACCTAGTTTAATTAGCACTAACCTAGGTTAAGCTAATTTAGTTTAAACCTAAACTAGATTAGTTAGCCGGGCGGGGCCCGCATGTCATGGACCCAGGGGAGGTCAACCCCCCTGGTCAACTGAGGCTAACTCGCGGCGGCTCGACGCCGCGCGACGATAGGTGCTTGGCGGAGGGCTCGGTTCGCTTCTGAGGCACCGCTTGATGCTTGTGGTTGCACCTATGGGTTCCTGGGAGTGAGGCGCATCCATTGGTGGCGGTGGTAGGAGCTGCGGTGGTCGGGATCGACGGCGGCGACCTAATAGGCGGCGGACGGAGTTCGGGTGCAGGCGGTTTTGGTGCTACGGGGCACGGCGGGGCGAACGGCCTGGTGCTACGGCCTCCTGGGATCTCGGTGAGCACGGAGGCATGCTTCAAAACGGGCGAGGGCGACTGTGGCCACGGCAACAACATGGCACGTCGGCGGCAAGCTCTCGGGTCCGGCGGAAACAACGGCTAGAGCGGCCAATCGGCATGGGAAGAAGAGGGGGACGGTTCAGCGGCTCACCGCGAGTCCAACGAGCGCGAGGGCGAGGCCGGGGACGCTCTGTGGCCGGTGTTGGGTAACGTAGTAATTTCAAAAAATTTCCTACGATCACGCAAGACCATGGTGATGACATAGCAACGAGAGGGAGAGTGTCCGCCCACGCACTCGTGAGACCGAAAGCGGAAGCGTTATATTAACGCTGTTGATGTAGTCGACGCCTTCACGATCCGACCGATCCAAGCACCGTTACTCGCACCTCCGAGTTCTTGGCACACGCTCAGCTCGATGACGATCCCCGGCTCCGATCCAGCAAAGCATCGGGAAGGAGTTCCACAAGACGACGGCGTGGGACGATCTTGATGTTCTACCGCCGCAGGCTTCGCCTAAGCACCGCTACAATATGACCGAGGTGGAATATGGTGGAGGGGGCACCGACACGGCTAAGGAACGATCACGAAGATCAACTTGTGTGTTCTAGGGTGCCCCCTGCCCCGTGATATAAAGGAGCAAGGGGAGGGCGGCCAGCCCTTGGGGCGACCAGGGGGGGGAGTCCTCCTCCTAGTAGGAGTAGGACTCCCTTTCCTAGTCCTACTAGGAAGAGGGAAGGGGAAGGAAAGAGAGGGAGAGGAGAGGAAAGGGGGCTGCGCCTCCTAGTCCAATTCGGACTCCCCATGGAGGGGGGCGCACCACCTCTGGTGCAGCCCTCTCTCCCTCTTGGCCCAATAAGGCCCATAACTTCCCGAGGGGTTCCAGTAACCCTCCGGCACTCCGGTTTTCTCCGAAACTTCCGAACCTTTCCGTGTCCGAATATAACCATCCAATATATCAATCTTTATGTCTCGACCATTTCGAGACTCCTCGTCATGTCCGTGATCACATCCGGACTCGAACTCCTTGGTACATCAAAATACATAAACTCATAATAACCGTCATTGAAACCTTAAGCGTGCATGGACCCTACGGTTCGAGAACTATGTAGACATGACCTAGAACTATTCTCGGTCAATAACCAATAGCGGAACCTGGATGCTCATATTGGTTCCTACATATTCTACTAAGATCTTTATCGGTCAAACCGCATAACAACATACGTTGTTCCTTTGTCATCGGTATGTTACTTTCCGAGATTCGATCGTCGGTATCCAATACCTAGTTTAATCTCGCTATCGAAAGTCTCTTTACTCGTTCCGTAATACATCATCTCACAACTAACTCTTTAGTTGCAATGCTTGCAAGGCTTATGTGATGTGTATTACCGAGAAGGCCTAGAGATACCTCTCCGACAATCGGAGTGACAAAACCTAATCTCAAATACGCCAACCCAACAAGTACCTTTGGAGACACCTGTAGTACTCCTTTATAATCACCCGCTTACGTTGTGACGTTTGGTAGTACCAAAGTGTTCCTCCGTAAACGGAGTTGCATAATCTCATAGTTACAGGAACATGTATGGGTCATGAAGAAAGCATTAACATACTAAACGATCAAGTGTTAAGCTAACGGAATGGGTCATGTCAATCAGATCATTCAACTAATGATGTGACCTTGTTAATCAAATAACAACTCCTTGTTCATGGTTAGGAAACATAACCATCTTTGATTAACAAGCTAGTCAAGTAGAGGCATACTAGTGACATACTGTTTGTCTATATATTCACACATGTATTATGTTTCCGGTTAATACAATTCTAGCATGAATAATAAACATTTATCATGATATAAGGAAATAAATAATAACTTTATTATTGCCTCTAGGGCATATTTCCTTCAGTCTCCCACTTGCACTAGAGTCAATAATCTAGATCACATCACCATGTGATTAACATCGATAGTTCACATCATCATGTGATTAACACCCATAATTCACATCGCCATGTGACCAAGACCCAAAGGGTTTACTAGATTCAGTAATCTAGTTCACATCGCTATGTGATTAACACCCAAAGAGTACTAAGGTGTGATCATGTTTTGCTTTGTGAGAGAATCTTAGTCAACGGGTCCGCCACATTTAGATCCGTATCTATTTTGCAAATCTCTATGTCAACAATGCTCGCACGGAGCTACTCTAGCTAATTGCTCCCACTATCAATATGTATCTAGATCGAGACTTAAAGTCATCCAGATCGGTGTCAAAACTTGCATCGACGTAACCCTTTACTTACCTAACCTTTTATCACTTCCATAATCGAGAAACATATCCTTATTCCATTAAGGATAATTTTGACCGCTGTCCGATGATCTATTCCTAGATCACTATTGTACTCCTTGCCAAACTCGGTGCAGGGTATACAATAGATCTGGTACACAGCATGGCATACTTTATAGAACCTATGGACAAGGCATAGGGAATGACTTTCATTCTCTTTCTATCTTCTCGCCGTGGGCGGGTTTTGAGTCTTACTCAATTTCACACCTTTGTAACACGTGCAAGAACTCTTTCTTTGACTGCTCCATTTTGAACTACTTCAAAATCTTGTCAAGGTATGTACTCATTGAAAAACTTATCAAGCGCCTTGATCTATCTCTATAGATCTTAATGCTCAATATGTAAGCAGCTTCACCGAGGTCTTCCTTTGAAAAACTCCTTTGAAACACTCCTTTATGCTTTGCGAATAATTCTACATTATTTCCGATCTACAATATGTCATTCACATATACTTATCGAAATGCTGTAGTGCTCCCACTCACTTTCTTGTAAATACAGGCTTCACCGCAAGTCTGTATAAAACTATATGCTTTGATCACACTATCAAAGCGTTTATTCCAACTCCGAGATGCTTGCACCAGTCCATAGATGGATCGCTGGAGCTTGCACATTTTGTTAGCTCCTTTAGGATTGACAAAACCTTCTGGTTGCATCATATACAACTCTTCTTTAATAAATCCATTAAAGAATGTATTTTTGACATCCATTTGCCAGATTTCATAAAATGTGGCGATTGCTAACATGATTCAGACAGACTTAAGCATCGCTACAATTGAGAAAATCTCATTGTAGTCAACACCTTGAACTTGTCAAAAACCTTTTTGCGACAAGTCGAGCTTTGTAGATAGTAACACTACTATCGTTGTCCGCCTTCCTCTTGAAGATCCATTTATTCTCAATGGCTTGCCGATCATCGGCAAGTCAACCAAAGTCCATACTTTGTTCTCATACATGGATCCCATCTCAGATTTCATGGTCTCAAACCATTTCGCAGAATCTGGGCTCATCATCGCTTCCTCATAGTTCGAGGTTCATCATGGTCTAGTAACATGACTTCTAGAATAGGATTACCGCATCACTCAGTGCGGATCTTACTCGAAGACCCACGAGGTTTGGTAGCAACTTGATCTGAAGTTTCATGATCATCATCATTAACTTCCTCACTAATTGGTGTAGGAATCATCGAACTGATTCTGTGATGAACTACTTTCCAATAAGGGAGAAGGTACAATTACCTCATCAAGTTCTACTTTCCTCCCACTCACTTCTTTCGAGAGAAACTTCTTCTCTAGAAAGGATCTATCTTAGCAACGAAAAACTTGCCTTCGGATCTGTGATAGAAGGTGTACCCAATAGTCACCTTTGGGTATTCTATGAAGACGCATTCTCCGATTTGGGTTAGAGCTTATCGGTGAAAACTTTTTCACATAAGCATCACAATTCCAAACTTTAAGAAACGACGACTTAGGTTTATCGCTAAACCATAGTTCATACGGTGTCATCTCAACGGATTTTAGATGGTGCCCTATTAAACGTGAATGCAGCTGTCTCTAATGCATAACCCCAAAACGATAGTGGTAAATCGGTAAGATACATCATAGATCGCACCATATCAAAATAAAGTACGGTTCTGACGCTCGACACACCATAACGTTGTGGTGTTCCGGTGGCGTGAGCTGTGAAACTATTCCACATTGTTTTCATTGAAGACCAAACTCAGAACTCAAATATTCATCTCCACGATCAGATCGCAGAAACTTTATTTTCTTGTTGCGATGATTTTCCACTTCACTCTGAAATTCTTTGAACCTTTCAACTATTTCAGACTTATGTTTCATCAAGAAGATATACGCATATCTGCTCAAATCATCTGTGAAGGTCAGAAAATAATGATACTTGCCACGAGTATCAACACTCATTGGATTGCATACATCGGTATGTATTATTTCCAACAAGTCAAGAGCTTCGTTCTATTGTTCCGAGAACGGAGTTTTAGTCATCTTGCCCAAAAGGCACGGTTCGCAAGCATCAAATGATTCATAATCAAGTGATTCCAAAAGTCCATCAGTATGGAGTTTCTTCATGCGCTTTATACCGATATGACCTAAACGGCAGTGCCACAAATAAGTTGCACTATCATTATTAACTTTGCATCTTTTGGTTTCAATATTATGAATATGTGTATCACTATGATCGAGATCCAATGAACCATTTTCATTGGGTGTGTAACCATATAAGGTTTTATTCATGTAAATGTAACAACAATTTATTCTCTTACTTAAATGAATAACAGATTGCAATAAACATGATCAAATCATATTTATGCTCAACACCAAATAACACTTATTCAGGTTCCACACTAATCCCGAAAGTATAGGAGTGTGCGATGATGATCATATCAATCTTGGAACTACTTCCAATACTCATCGTCACTTCCCTTCAACTAGTCTCTGCTTATTCTCAACTCCTGTTTCGAGTTACTAATCTTAGCAACCGAACGAGTATCAAATACTCAGGGGCTACTATAAACACCAGTAAGGCACACATCAATAACCTGTATATCAAATATAGCCTTGTTCACTTTGCCATCCTTCTTATCCACCAAATATTCAGGGTATTTCCGTTTCCAGTGACCATTTCCTATGCAGTGTAAGCACTCAGTTTCAGGCTTTGGTTCAGCTTTGGGTTTCTTCGTGGGAGTGACAACTTGCTTGTCATTCTACTTGAAATTCCCCTTTCTTTCCCTTTGCCCTTTTCTTGAAACTAGTGGTCTTGTCAATCATCAACACTTGATGCTCTTTCTTGATTTCTACCTTCGCTGATTTCAACATCACGAAGAGCTCGGGAATCGTTTTCGTCATCCCTTGCATACTATAGTTCATCACGAAGTTCTAGTAACTTAGTGATGGTGACTAGAGAATTCGTCAATCACTATCTTATCCGGAAGATTAACTCCCACTTGATTCAAGCGATTAAAGTACCTGCATAATCTGAGTACATGCTCACTAGTTGAGCGATTCTTCTCCATCTTTTAGCTATAGAACTTGTTGGAGACTTCATATCTCTCAACTCGGTATTTGCTTGAAATATTAACTTCAACTCCTGGAACATCTCCTATGGTCCATGACGCTCAAAACGCCTTTGAAGTCCCGATTCTAAGCCGTTAAGCATGGTGCACTAAACTATCAAGTAGTCATCATATTGAGCTAGCCAAACGCTCATAACGCCCGTGATCCGCTCCTGCAATAGGTCTGTCACCTAGCGGTGCATTAAGGACATAATTCTTCTGCGCAGCAATGAGGATAAACCTCAGATCACGGATCCAATCCGCATCATTGCTACTAAGATTTTTCAATACAATTTTCTAGGAACACATATAAAAACATAGGGAAGCAACAACGCGAGCTATTGATCTACAACATAATTTGCAAAATACTACCAGACTAAGTTCATGATAAATTTAAGTTCAATTAATCATATTACTTAAGAACTCCCACTTAGACAGACATCTCTCTAGTCATCTAAGTGATCACGTGATCCAAATCAACTAAACCATAACCGATCATCACGTGAGATGGAGTAGTTTTCAATGGTGAACATCTTATGTTGATCATATCTACTATATGATTCACGCCGACCTTTCGGTCTCCGTGTTCCGAGGCCATATCTGCATATGCTAGGCTCGTCAAGTATACCCTGAGTATTCTGCGTGTGCAAAACTGGCTTGCACCCGTTGTAGATGGACGAGAGCTTATCACACCCGATCATCACGTGGTGTCTCGGCACGACATTTAACTTTGGCAACGGTGCATACTCGTGGAGAACACTACTTGATAATTTTAGTGAGAGATCATCTTATAATGCTACCGTCAATCAAAGCAAGATAAGATGCATAAAGGATAAACATCACATGCAATCAATATAAGTGATATGATATGGCCATCATCATCTTGTGCTTGTGATTCCATCTCCAAGCACCGTCATGATCACCATCGCCACCGCGCGACACCTTGATCTCCATCGTAGCATCGTTGTCGCCTCGCCAACTATTGCTTCTACGACTATCGCTATCGCTTAGTGATAAAGTAAAGCAATTACATGGCGCTTGCATTTCATACAATAAAGCGACAACCATATGGCTCTCGCCATTGCCGATAACTCGTTACAAAACATGATCATCTCATACAATAAAATATAGCATCACGCCTTGACCATATCACATCACAACATGCCCTGCAAAAACAAGTTAGACGTCCTCTACTTTGTTGTTGCAAGTTTTACGTGGCTGCTACGGGCTGAGCAAGAACCGTTCTTACCTACGCATCAAAACCACAACGATATTTCGTCAAATAGACTCCGCTTTAACCTTCTCAAGGATCGGGCGAGCCACACTCGGTTCAACTAAAGTGAGAGAGACAGACACCCGCCACCACCTTTAAGCAACGAGTGCTCACAGCGGTGAAACCAGTCTCGCGAAGCGTCACGCGTAATGTCGGTCCGGCCGCTTCATCTCACAATGCCGCTGAACCAAAGTATGACATGCTGGTAGGCAGTATGACTTGTATCGCCCACAACTCACTTGTGTTCTACTCGTGCACATGACATCAACGATAAAACCAGGCTCGATGCCATGTTGGGTAACGAGTAATTTCAAAAATTTCCTACGATCACGCAAGACCATGGTGATGACATAGCAACGAGGGGAGAGTGTCCGCCCACGCACCCTGAGACCGAAAGCGAAGCGTTATATTAACGCTGTTGATGTAGTCGACGCCTTCACGATCCGACCGATCCAAGCACCGCATTCGCACCTCCGAGTTCTTGGCACACGCTCAGCTCGATGACGATCCCCGGCCCGATCCAGCAAAGCATCGGGAAGGAGTTCCACAAGACGACGGCGTGGTGACGATCTTGATGTTCTACCATCGCAGGCTTCGCCTAAGCACCGCTACAATATGACCGAGGTGGAATATGGTGGAGGGGGCACCGACACGGCTAAGGAACGATCACGAAGATCAACTTGTGTGTTCTAGGGTGCCCCCTGCCCCGTGATATAAAGGAGCAAGGGGAGGGCGGCCAGCCCTTGGGCGCACCAAGGAGGGGGAGTCCTCCTCCTAGTAGGAGTAGGACTCCCTTTCCTAGTCCTACTAGGAAGAGGGAAGGGGAAGGAAAGAGAGGAGAGGGAGAGGAAGGGGGCTGCGCCCCCTCCTAGTCCAATTCGGACTCCCCATGGAGGGGGGCGCACCACCTCCTGGTGCAGCCATCTCTCTCCCTCTTGGCCCAATAAGGCCCATAACTTCCCGAGGGGTTCCGTAACCCCCCAAGCACTCCGGTTTTCTCCGAAACTTCCGAACCTTTCCGTGTCCGAATATAACCATCCAATATATCAATCTTTATGTCTCGACCATTTCGAGACTCCTCGTCATGTCCGTGATCACATCCGGACTCGAACTCCTTGGTACATCAAAATACATAAACTCATAATAACCGCCATTGAAACCTTAAGCGTGCGGACCCTACGGTTCGAGAACTATGTAGACATGACCTAGAACTATTCTCGGTCAATAACCAATAGCGGAACCTGGATGCTCATATTGGTTCCTACATATTCTACGAAGATCTTTATCGGTCAAACCGCATAACAACATACGTTGTTCCCTTTGTCATCGGTATGTTACTTTCCGAGATTCGATCGTCGGTATCCAATACCTAGTTTAATCTCGTTACGGAAAGTCTCTTTACTCGCTTCGTAATACATCATCTCACAACTAACTCTTTAGTTGCAATGCTTGCAAGGCTTATGTGATGTGTATTACCGAGAAGGCCTAGAGATACCTCTCCGACAATCGGAGTGACAAAACCTAATCTCAAATACGCCAACCCAACAAGTACCTTTGGAGACACCTGTAGTACTCCTTTATAATCACCCAGATTACGTTAGACGCTTGGTAGTACCAAAGTGTTCCTCCGTAAACGGAGTTGCATAATCTCATAGTTACAGGAACATGTATGGGTCATGAAGAAAGCATTAACATACTAAACGATCAAGTGTTAAGCTAACGGAATGGGTCATGTCAATCAGATCATTCAACTAATGATGTGACCTTGTTAATCAAATAACAACTCCTTGTTCATGGTTAGGAAACATAACCATCTTTGATTAACAAGCTAGTCAAGTAGAGGCATACTAGTGACATACTGTTTGTCTATATATTCACACATGTATTATGTTTCCGGTTAATACAATTCTAGCATGAATAATAAACATTTATCATGATATAAGGAAATAAATAATAACTTTATTATTGCCTCTAGGGCATATTTCCTTCATCTCCCACTTGCACTAGAGTCAATAATCTAGATCACATCACCATGTGATTAACATCGATAGTTCACATCATCATGTGATTAACACCCATAATTCACATCGCCATGTGACCAAGACCCAAAGGGTTTACTAGATTCAGTAATCTAGTTCACATCGCTATGTGATTAACACCCAAAGAGTACTAAGGTGTGATCATGTTTTGCTTTGTGAGAGAATCTTAGTCAACGGGTCTCGCCACATTTAGATCCGTATCTATTTTGCAAATCTCTATGTCAACAATGCTCGCACGGAGCTACTCTAGCTAATTGCTCCCACTATCAATATGTATCTAGATCGAGACTTAAAGTCATCCAGATCGGTGTCAAAACTTGCATCGACGTAACCCTTTACGCATTTAACCTTTATCACTTCCATAATCGAGAAACATATCCTTATTCCATTAAGGATAATTTTGACCGCTGTCCAAATGATCTATTCCTAGATCACTATTGTACTCCCTTGCCAAACTCGGTGCAGGGTATACAATAGATCTGGTACACAGCATGGCATACTTTATA
Organism: Aegilops longissima; assembly: GCA_021605205.1. Classification (NCBI taxonomy): domain Eukaryota; kingdom Viridiplantae; phylum Streptophyta; class Magnoliopsida; order Poales; family Poaceae; genus Aegilops; species Aegilops longissima. The sequence goes on from CM038682.1 coordinate 560,074,740, forward strand.
GAACCTATGGACAAGGCATAGGGAATGACTTTCATTCTCTTTCTATCTTCCGCCGTGGCGGGTTTTGAGTCTTACTCAATTTCACACCTTTGTAACACAGGCAAGAACTCTTTCTTTGACTGTTCCATTTTGAACTACTTCAAAATCTTGTCAAGGTATGTACTCATTGAAAAACTTATCAAGCGCCTTGATCTATCTCTATAGATCTTAATGCTCAATATGTAAGCAGCTTCACCGAGGTCTTCCTTTGAAAAACTCCTTTGAAACACTCCTTTATGCTTTGCGAATAATTCTACATTATTTCCGATCTACAATATGTCATTCACATATACTTATCGAAATGCTGTAGTGCTCCCACTCACTTTCTTGTAAATACAGGCTTCACCGCAAGTCTCAGATAAAACTATATGCTTTGATCACACTATCAAAGCGCTTATTCCAACTCCGAGATGCTTGCACCAGTCCATAGATGGATCGCTGGAGCTTGCACATTTTGTTAGCTCCTTTAGGATTGACAAAACCTTCTGGTTGCATCATATACAACTCTTCTTTAATAAATCCATTAAAGAATGTATTTTGACATCCATTTGCCGATTTCATAAAATGTGGCGATTGCTAACATGATTCGGACAGACTTAAGCATCGCTACAATTGAGAAAATCTCATTGTAGTCAACACCTTTGAACTTGTCAAAACCTTTTGCGACAAGTCGAGCTTTGTAGATAGTAACACTACTATCAGTGTCCGTCTTCCTCTTGAAGATCCATTTATTCTCAATGGCTTGCCGATCATCGGGCAAGTCAACCAAAGTCCATACTTTGTTCTCATACATGGATCCCATCTCAGATTTCATGGTCTCAAACCATTTCGCAGAATCTGGGCTCATCATCGCTTCCTCATAGTTCGTAGGTTCATCATGGTCTAGTAACATGACTTCTAGAATAGGATTACCGTACCACTCTGGTGCGGATCTTACTCTGGAAGACCTACGAGGTTTGGTAGCAACTTGATCTGAAGTTTCATGATCATCATCATTAACTTCCTCACTAATTGGTGTAGGAATCACTGGAACTGATTCCTGTGATGAACTACTTTCCAATAAGGGAGAAGGTACAATTACCTCATCAAGTTCTACTTTCCTCCCACTCACTTCTTTCGAGAGAAACTTCTTCTCTAGAAAGGATCTATCTTAGCAACGAAAAAACTTGCCTTCGGATCTGTGATAGAAGGTGTACCCAATAGTCACCTTTGGGTATTCTATGAAGACGCACTTCTCCGATTTGGGTTAGAGCTTATCAGGTGAAAACTTTTTCACATAAGCATCACAATTCCAAACTTTAAGAAACGACACTTAGGTTTATCGCTAAACCATAGTTCATACGGTGTCATCTCAACGGATTTTAGATGGTGCCCTATTAAACGTGAATGCAGCTGTCTCTAATGCATAACCCCAAAACGATAGTGGTAAATCGGTAAGATACATCATAGATCGCACCATATCAAAATAAAGTACGGTTCTGACGCTCGGACACACCATAACGTTGTGGTGTTCCTGTGGCGTGAGCTGTGAAACTATTCCACATTGTTTTCATTGAAGACCAAACTCAGAACTCAAATATTCATCTCCACGATCAGATCGCGAAACTTTATTTTCTTGTTGCGATGATTTTCCACTTCACTCTGAAATTCTTTGAACCTTTCAACTATTTCAGACTTATGTTTCATCAAGAAGATATACGCATATCTGCTCAAATCATCTGTGAAGGTCGAAAATAATGATACTTGCCACGAGTATCAACACTCATTGGATTGCATACATCGGTATGTATTATTTCCAACAAGTCAAGAGCTTCGTTCTATTGTTCCGAGAACGGAGTTTTAGTCATCTTGCCCAAAAGGCACGGTTCGCAAGCATCAAATGATTCATAATCAAGTGATTCCAAAAGTCCATCAAGATGGAGTTTCTTCATGCGCTTTATACCGATATGACCTAAACGGCAAGTGCCACAAATAAGTTGCACTATCATTATTAACTTTGCATCTTTTGGTTTCAATATTATGAATATGTGTATCACTATGATCGAGATCCAATGAACCATTTTCATTGGGTGTGTAACCATATAAGGTTTTATTCATGTAAATGAACAACAATTTATTCTCTTACTTAAATGAATAACCAGATTGCAATAAACATGATCAAATCATATTTATGCTCAACACCAAATAACACTTATTCAGGTTCCACACTAATCCCGAAAGTATAGGGAGTGTGCGATGATGATCATATCAATCTTGGAACTACTTCCAATACTCATCGTCACTTCCCTTCAACTAGTCTCTGTTTATTCAGAACTCCTGTTTCGAGTTACTAATCTTAGCAACCTAACGAGTATCAAATACTGGGGCTACTATAAACACCTAGTAAGGCACACATCAATAACCTGTATATCAAATATAGCCTTGTTCACTTTGCCATCCTTCTTATCCACCAAATATTTGGGGTATTTCCGCTTCAAAGGACCATTTCCTATGCAGTGTAAGCACTCAGTTTCAGGCTTTGGTTCAGCTTTGGGTTTCTTCGTGGGAGTGACAACTTGCTTGTCATTCTACTTGAAATTCCCCTTTCTTTCCCTTTGCCCTTTTCTTGAAACTAGTGGTCTTGTCAATCATCAACACTTGATGCTCTTTCTTGATTTCTACCTTCGTTGATTTCAACATCACGAAGAGCTCGGGAATCGTTTTCGTCATCCCTTGCATACTGTAGTTCATCACGAAGTTCTAGTAACTTAGTGATGGTGACTAGAGAATTCTGTCAATCACTATCTTATCTGGAAGATTAACTCCCACTTGATTCAAGCGATTAAAGTACCTGCATAATCTGAGTACATGCTCACTAGTTGAGCGATTCTTCTCCATCTTTTAGCTATAGAACTTGTTGGAGACTTCATATCTCTCAACTCGGTATTTGCTTGAAATATTAACTTCAACTCCTGGAACATCTCCTATGGTCCATGACGCTCAAAACGCCTTTGAAGTCCCGATTCTAAGCCGTTAAGCATGGTGCACTAAACTATCAAGTAGTCATCATATTGAGCTAGCCAAACGCTCATAACGCCTCGCATCCGCTCCTGCAATAGGTCTGCTCACCTAGCGTGCATTAAGGACATAATTCTTCTGCGCAGCAATGAGGATAAACCTCAGATCACGGATCCAATCCGCATCATTGCTACTAAGATTTTTCAATACAATTTTCTAGGAACACATATAAAACATAGGGAAGCAACAACGCGAGCTATTGATCTACAACATAATTTGCAAAATACTACCGGGACTAAGTTCATGATAAATTTAAGTTCAATTAATCATATTACTTAAGAACTCCCACTTAGACAGACATCTCTCTAGTCATCTAAGTGATCACGTGATCCAAATCAACTAAACCATAACCGATCATCACGTGAGATGGAGTAGTTTTCAATGGTGAACATCTTATGTTGATCATATCTACTATATGATTCACGCCGACCTTTCGGTCTCCGTGTTCCGAGGCCATATCTGCATATGCTAGGCTCGTCAAGTATACCCCGAGTATTCTGCGTGTGCAAAACTGGCTTGCACCCGTTGTAGATGGACGAGAGCTTATCACACCCGATCATCACGTGGTGTCTCGGCACGATTTAACTTTGGCAACGTGCATACTCAGGAGAACACTACTTGATAATTTTAGTGAGAGATCATCTTATAATGCTACCGTCAATCAAAGCAAGATAAGATGCATAAAGGATAAACATCACATGCAATCAATATAAGTGATATGATATGGCCATCATCATCTTGTGCTTGTGATCTCCATCTCCAAGCACCGCCATGATCACCATCGCCACCGGCGCGACACCTTGATCTCCATCGTAGCATCGTTGTCGCCTCGCCAACTATTGCTTCTACGACTATCGCTACCGCTTAGTGATAAAGTAAAGCAATTACATGGCGTTTGCATTTCATACAATAAAGCGACAACCATATGGCTCTCGCCGATTGCCGATAACTCGTTACAAAACATGATCATCTCATACAATAAAATATAGCATCACGCCTTGACCATATCACATCACAACATGCCCTGCAAAAACAAGTTAGACGCCCTCTACTTTGTTGTTGCAAGTTTTACGTGGCTGCTACGGGCTGAGCAAGAACCGTTCTTACCACGCATCAAAACCACAACGATATTTCGTCAAATAGACTCCGTTTAACCTTCTCAAGGATCGGGCGAGCCACACTCAGTTCAACTAAAGTGAGAGAGCAGACACCCGCCACCACCTTTAAGCAACGAGTGCTCACAGCGGTGAAACCAGTCTCGCGAAGCGTCACGCGTAATGTCGGTCCGGCCGCTTCATCTCACAATGCCGCTGAACCAAAGTATGACATGCTGGTAGGCAGTATGACTTGTATCGCCCACAACTCACTTGTGTTCTACTCGTGCACATGACATCAACGCATAAAACCAGGCTCGGATGCCACTGTTGGGTAACGAGTAATTTCAAAAATTTCCTACGATCACGCAAGACCATGGTGATGACATAGCAACGAGAGGGAGAGTGTCCGCCCACGCCCTCGTGAGACCGAAAGCGGAAGCGTTATATTAACGCTGTTGATGTAGTCGACGCCTTCACGATCCGACCGATCCAAGCACCGTTACTCGCACCTCCAGTTCTTGGCACACGCTCAGCTCGATGACGATCCCGGGCTCCGATCCAGCAAAGCATCGGGAAGGAGTTTCACAAGACGACGGCGTGGTGACGATCTTGATGTTCTACCATCGCAGGCTTCGCCTAAGCACCGCTACAATATGACCGAGGTGGAATATGGTGGAGGGGGCACCGCACACGGCTAAGGAACGATCACGAAGATCAACTTGTGTGTTCTAGGGTGCCCCCTGCCCCGTGATATAAAGGAGCAAGGGGAGGGCGGCCAGCCCTTGGGGCGCACTAGGAGGGGGGAGTCCTCCTCCTAGTAGGAGTAGGACTCCCTTTCCTAGTCCTACTAGGAAGAGGGAAGGGGAAGGAAAGAGAGGAGAGGAGAGGGAAGGGGGCTGCGCCTCCTAGTCCATTCGACTCCCCATGGAGGGGGCGCACCACCTCCTGGTGCAGCCCTCTCTCTCCCTCTTGGCCCAATAAGGCCCATAACTTCCCGAGGGTTCCGTAACCCCTCCGGCACTCCGGTTTTCTCCGAAACTTCGGAACCTTTCCGTGTCCGAATATAACCATCCAATATATCAATCTTTATGTCTCGACCATTTCGAGACTCCTCGTCATGTCCGTGATCACATCCGGGACTCGAACTCCTTCGTACATCAAAATACATAAACTCATAATAACCGCCATTGAAACCTTAAGCGTGCGGACCCTACGGTTCGAGAACTATGTAGACATGACCTAGAACTATTCTCGGTCAATAACCAATAGCGGAACCTGGATGCTCATATTGGTTCCTACATATTCTACGAAGATCTTTATCGGTCAAACCGCATAACAACATACGTTGTTCCCTTTGTCATCGGTATGTTACTTTCCGAGATTCGATCGTCGGTATCCAATACCTAGTTTAATCTCGTTATCGAAAGTCTCTTTACTCGTTCCGTAATACATCATCTCACAACTAACTCTTTAGTTGCAATGCTTGCAAGGCTTATGTGATGTGTATTACCGAGAAGGCCTAGAGATACCTCTCCGACAATCGGAGTGACAAAACCTAATCTCAAATACGCCAACCCAACAAGTACCTTTGGAGACACCTGTAGTACTCCTTTATAATCACCCGATTACGCTGTGACGCTTGGTAGTACCAAAGTGTTCCTCCGTAAACGGAGTTGCATAATCTCATAGTTACAGGAACATGTATGGGTCATGAAGAAAGCATTAACATACTAAACGATCAAGTGTTAAGCTAACGGAATGGGTCATGTCAATCAGATCATTCAACTAATGATGTGACCTTGTTAATCAAATAACAACTCCTTGTTCATGGTTAGGAAACATAACCATCTTTGATTAACAAGCTAGTCAAGTAGAGGCATACTAGTGACATACTGTTTGTCTATATATTCACACATGTATTATGTTTCCGGTTAATACAATTCTATCATGAATAATAAACATTTATCATGATATAAGGAAATAAATAATAACTTTATTATTGCCTCTAGGGCATATTTCCTTCAGCCGGTGAATCGAGCAATGGCGGCCGTCGGTGCGGAGGACGAAGATGGCGTCGAGGATGGCGTTGTAGGGCTTCCGGCAGGGCGTGTCTCGGTGGGGAGGAAGAGGGGGTCGAGGCGGAGCGTCTTGGCGCGTCGGCGAGGCGAGGGGAGCATGGTGGTTGTGGCAACGGCGTCGGTGGCGGCGCGACTCCGCTCGCCTGGGGCAAGCGAGGAGAGAGCAGAGGAGGGGAGAGCGTTCGGGAGAGAGGAGAGGGGCCAGGGTCGGGGCGGCGCCGAGGAGAAAGCCCGAGGCATCGTGGTGGCCTCAGTGACGCAGCAGCAGGGAGGTGCGTGGCGCCACGGGCGCGCGTGCGCTGTCTCCCTCCTCTGCCTACTGGCAGAGGTAGGTGATGGCTGGCACGGCCAGGTGGGCCGGGCCAGCACAAGTGAGGCCCGGGTAAGTGGGCTGCCAGGTGAGTTTTTCTGCTCTGTTTTAAATTTGTTCTGTTTTCTATTTTTCTGCAGCTTTGTGGCTTTATTAAAAATACTAAATCAATCCCAAAAATCATGCAACTGCTCATGACCACTGTTGGAAATACATCCTACAGTAAACATTTCAGTTTGGGATTATTTGAGCATTTAAAATATTTTATAGTATTTAAATGCCCAAATGCAAATAAGTAATGATTTAATTCAAAAATCCAGAATGGCCTAGGAAAATGTGCACCATTTTTGGGAGAGGTTCTAGACCAATCCAAAAATAATGAACTTTTCTGAAGAGCATTTTGGGTTCATTGAGAATATTTTTATTTGAACCTAGTTGATTTGATCTGGTGCTAGGGTTTGAGCAATCACCATTTCAAATTTAAACATGATGACATGAGGAGCAAGCAAAGTCAAGCAAGGCCGATCTGGGGCTGTGACACCTCCCTGCTAAACTTATAGCAAGGCACACATCAGGTCTGGTACACAGCATTGCATACATGATAGAGCCTATGGCTGAAGCATAGGGAACATCTTTCATCTTCTCTCTATCTTTTGCAGTGGCCGGGCATTGAGTCTTACTCAACTTCACACCTTGTAACACATGCAAGAACCCTTTCTTTGCTTGATCCATTTTGAACTTCTTCAAAACTTTGTCAAGGTATGTGATTTGTGAAAGTCCAATTAAGCGTCTTAATCTATCTCTATAGATCTTGATGCCCAATATATAAGCAGCTTCACCGAGGTCCTTCATTGAAAAACTCTTATTCAAGTATCCCTTTATGCTATCCAGAAATTCTATATCATTTCCAATCAGCAATATGTCATCCACATATAATATCGAAATGCTCTGAGCTCCCACTCACTTTCTTGTAAATACATGCTTCTCCAAAAGTCTGTATAAAACCATATGCTTTGATCACACTATCAAAGCATTTATTCCAACTCCGAGAGGCTTGCACCAGTCCATAAATGGATCGCTGGAGCTTGCACACTTTGTTAGCTCCCTTTGGATCGATAAAACCTTCTGGCTACATCATATACAACTCTTCTTCCAGAAATCCATTCAGGAATGCAGTTTTGACATCCATTTGCCAAATTTATAATCATAAAATGCGGCAATTGCTAACATGATTCAGACAGACTTAAGCATCACTACGGGTGAGAAAGTCTCATCGTAGTCAATCCCTTGAACTTGTCGAAAACCTTTTGCAACAAGTCAATCTTTATAGACAGTAACATTACCGTCAGCGTCAGTCTTCTTCTTGAAGATCCATTTATTCTCAATGGCTTGCCGATCATCGGGCAACTCAACCAAAGTCCACACTTTGTTCTCATACATGGATCCCATCTCAGATTTCATGGCCTCAAGCCATTTTCCGGAATCTGGGCTCACCATCGCTTCTTCATAGTTCGTAGGTTCGTCATGTCTAGTAACATAATCTCCAGAACAGGATTACCGTACCATTCTGGTGCGGATCTTACTCTGGTTGACCTACGAGGTTCAGTAACAACTAGATCTGAAGTTTCATGATCATCATCACTAACTTACTCACTAATTTGTGTAGGTGTCACAGGAACCGGTTTCTGTGATGAACTACTTTCCAATAAGGGAGCAGGTACAGTTACCTCATCAAGTTCTACTTTCCTCCCACTCACTTCTTTCGAGAGAAACTCCTTCTCTTGATAGGATCCAAATTTAGCAACAAAAGTCTTGCCTTCAGATCTGTGATAGAAGGTGTACCCAACAGTTTCCTTTGGGTATCCTATGAAGACACATTTCTCCGATTTGGGTTCGAGCTTATCAGGTTGAAGCTTTTTCACATAAGCATCACAGCCTCAAACTTTAAGAAACGACAACTTTGATTTCTTGCCAAACCATAGTTCATAAGGCGTCGTCTCAACGGATTTCGATGGTGCCCTATTTAACGTGAATGCAGCTGTCTCTAAAGCATAACCCCAAAATGATAGCGGTAAATCAGTAAGAGACATCATAGATCGCACCATATCTAGTAAAGTACGATTACGATGTTCGGACACACCATTACCCTGTGGTGTTCCGGGTGGCGTGAGTTGCGAAACTATTCCACATTGTTTCAAATGAAGACCAAACTCGTAAATCAAATATTCTCCTCCATGATCAGATCGTAGAAACTTTATTTTCTTGTTACGATGATTTTCAACTTCACTCTGAATATCTGCTTAAATCATCTGTGAAGGTGAGAAAATAACGACACCCGTCGCGAGCCTCAACATTCATCGGACCACATACATCTGTATGTATGATTTCCAACAAATCTGTTGCTTGCTCCATAGTTCCGGAGAATGGCGTTTTAGTCATCTTGCCCATGAGGCACGGTTCGCAAGTACCAAGTGATTAATAATCAAGTGGTTCCAAAAGTCCATCAGTATGGAGTTTCTTCATGAGCTTTACACCAATATGACCTAAATGGCAGTGCCACAAATAAGTTGCACTATTATTATCAACTCTGCATCTTTTGGCTTCAATTTATGAATATGTGTATCACTACTATCGAGATTCAATTAAAATAGACCACTCTTCAAGGGTGCATGACCATAAAAGATATTACTCATATAAATAGAACAACCATTATTCTCTGATTTAAATGAATAACCGTCTCGCATCAAACAAGATCCGGATATAATGTTCATGCTCAACGCTGGTACCAAATAACAATTATTCATGTCTAAAACTAATATCGAAGGTAGATGTAGAGGTAGCGTGCCGACCACGATCACATCGACTTTGGAACCATTTACCATGTGCATCGTCACCTCGTCCTTAGCCAATCTTTGCTTAATCCGTAGTCCCTGTTTCGAGTTGAAAATATTAGCAACAGAACCAGTATCAAATACCTAGGTGCTACTACGAGCATTAGTAAGGTACACATCAATAACATGTATATCACATATACCTTTGTTCACCTTGCCATCCTTCTTATCCGCCAAATACTTGGGGTAGTTACGCTTCAAAGGACCGATCTGTTTGCAGAGAAGCACTCGGCCTCGTGCTTAGGTCCAGACTTGGGTTTCTTCTCCTGAGCAGCAACTTGTTTGCTGTTCTTCTTGAAGTTCCTCTTCTTCTTCCCTTTGCCCTTTTTCTTGAAACTGGTGGTCTTGTTGACCATCAACACTTGATGCTCCTTCTTGATTTCTACCTCCGCAGCCTTTAGCATTGTGAAGAGCTCGGGAATCATCTTATCCATCCCTTGCATGTTATAGTTCATCAGGAAGCTCTTGTAGCTTGGTGGCAGTGATTGAAGAATTCTGTCAATGACGCTATCATCCGGAAGATTAACTCCCAGTTGAATCAAGTGATTGTTATACCCAGACATTCTGAGTATATGCTCACTGACAGAACTATTCTCCTCCATCTTACAGCTGTAGAACTTATTGGAGATTTCATATCTCTCAATCTGGGCATTTGCTTGAAATATTAACTTCAACTCCTAGAACATCTCATATGCTCCATGATGTTCAAAACGTCGTTGAAGTCCCGGTTCTAAGCCGTAAAGCATGGCACACTGAAGTATCGAGTAGTCATCGGCTTTGCTCTGCCAGACGTTCATAACATCTGGTGTTGCTCCTGCAGCTGGTCTAGCACCTAGCGGTGCTTCCAGGACGTAATTCTTCTGTGCAGCAATGAGGATAATCCTCAAGTTACAGACCCAGTCCGTGTAATTGCTACCATCATCTTTCAACTTTGCTTTCTCAAGGAACGCATTAAAATTCAACGGAACAACAAAGACGGGCCATCTATCTACAATCAACATAGACAAGCAAAATACTATCGGTACTAAGTTCACGATAAATATAAGTTCAATTAATCATATTACTTAAGAACTCCCACTTAGATAGACATCCTCTAATCCTCTAAGTGATCACGTGATCCAAATCAACTAAACCATGTCCGATCATCACGTGAGATGGAGTAGTTTCAATGGTGAACATCACTATGTTGATCATATCTACTATATGATTCACGCCGACCTTTCGGTCTCGGTGTTCGAGGCCATATCTGCATATGCTAGGCTCGTCAAGTTTAACCTGAGTATTCGGCGTGTGCAACTGTTTTGCACCCGTTGTATTTGGACGAGAGCCTATCACACCGATCATCACATGGTGTCTCAAAGACGAAGAACTTTCGCAACGGTGCATACTCAGGAGAACACTTGTACCTTGATAATTTAGGGAGAGATCATCTTATAATGCTACCGTCAATCAAAGCAAGATAAGATGCATAAAAGATAAACATCACATGCAATCAATATAAGTGATATGATATGGCCATCATCATCTTGTGCTTGTGATCTCCATCTCCGAAGCACCGTCATGATCACCATCATCACCGCCGTGACACCTTGATCTCCGTCGTAGCATCGTTGTCATCTCGCCAACTTATGCTTCTACGACTATCGCTGCCGCTTAGTAATAAAGTAAAGCAATTATAGGGCGATTGCATTGCATACAATAAAGTGACAACCATATGGCTCCTGCCAGTTGCCGATAACTCGGTTACAAAACATGATCATCTCATACAATAAAATATAGCATCATGCCTTGACCATATCACATCACAACATGCCCTGCAAAAACAAGTTAGACGTCCTCTACTTTGTTGTTGCAAGTTTTACGTGGCTGCTACGGGCTGAACAAGAACTGTTCTTACCTACGCATCAAAACCACAACGATAGTTCGTCAAGTTAGTGTTGTTTTAACCTTCTCAAGGACCGGGCGTAGCCACACTCGGTTCAACTAAAGTTGGAGAAACTGACACCCGCCAGCCACCTGTGTGCAAAGCACGTCGGTAGAACCAGTCTCGCGTAAGCGTACGCGTAATGTCGGTCTGGGCCGCTTCATCCAACAATACCGCAGAACCAAAGTATGACATGTTGGTAAGCAGTATGACTTGTATCGGCCACAACTCACTTGTGTTCTACTCATGCATATAACATCTATGCATAAAACCAGGCTCGGATGCCACTGTTGGGGAACGTAGTAATTTAAAAAAAATTCCTATGCACACATAGGATCATGGTGATGCATAGCAACGAGAGGGGAGAGTGTTGTCCATGTACCCTCATAGACCGAAAGCGAAAGCATTAGCACAATACAGTTGATGTAGTCGTACGTCTTCACGATCCGACCGATCAAGTACCAAACGCACGACACCTCCGAGTTCAGCACACGTTCAGCTCGATGACATCCCTCGAAATCCGATCCAGCCGAGTTTTGAGGGAGAGTTCCGTCAGCACGACAGCATGGTGACGATGATGATGTTCTACCGACGTAGGGCTTCGCCTAAGCACCACTACGATATTATCGAGGTGGACTATGGTGGAGGGGGGCACCGCACACGGCTAAGAGATCCAAGGGATCAATTGTTGTGTCTAGAGGTGCCCCCCTGCCCCCGTATATAAAGGACCAAGGGGGAGAGGCAGCCGGCTAGGAGGAGGAGCGCCAGGGAGGAGTCCTACTTCCACCGGGAGTAGGACTCCCTCCTTTCCTAGTTGGAGTAGGAGAAGGGGGAAGGAGGAGGGAGAGAGGAAGGAAAGGGGGCCCCCGCCCCCCTCCTTGTCCAATTCGGACTAGAGGGGGATGGGGCGTGCGGCCTGCCCTGGACGCCCCTCCTCTTCTCCACTAAGGCCCTTCTTGGCCCATTAAACCCCCGGGGGGGTTCTGGTAACCCCCGGTACTCCGGTAAAATCCCGATTTCACCCGGAACACTTCCGATATCCAAATATAGGCTTCCAATATATCAATATTTATGTCTCTGCCATTTCGAGACTCCTCGTCATGTCCGTGATCACATCCGAGACTCCGAACTACCTTCGTATCAAAACACATAAACTCAAATATAACCGTCATTGAACTTTAAGCGTGCGGACCCTACGGGTTCGAGAACTATGTAGACATGACCGAGACATGTATCCGGTCAATAACCAATAGCGGAACCTGGATGCTCATATTGGCTCCCACATATTCTACGAAGATCTTTATCGGTCAAACCGCATAACAGCATACGTTGTTCCCTTTGTCATCAGTATGTTACTTGCCCGAGACTCGATCGTCGGTATCTCAATACCTAGTTCAATCTCGTTACCGGCAAGTCTCTTTACTTGTTCCGTAATACATCATCCCGCAACTATCTCATTAGTTGCAATGCTTGCAAGGCTTACAGTGATGTGCATCACCGAGTGGGCCGAGAGATACCTCTCCGGCAATCGGAGTGACAAATCCTAATCTCAAAATATGCCAACCCAACAAGTACCTTCAGAGACACCTGTAGAGCACCTTTATAATCACCCAGTTACGTTGTGATGTTTGATAGCACACAAAGTGTTCCTCCAGTAAACGGGAGTTGCATAATCTCATAGTCATAGGAACATGTATAAGTCATGAAGAAAGCAATAGCAGAAAACTAAACGATCGAGTGCTAAGCTAACTGAATGGGTCAAGTCAATCACATCATTCTCCTAATGATGTGACCCCGTTAATCAAATGACAACTCATGTCAATGTCTAGGAAACATAACCATCTTTGATCAACGAGCTAGTCAAGTAGAGGCATACTAGTGACACACTGTTTGTCTATGTATTCACACAAGTATTATGTTTCAGGTTAATACAATTCTAGCATGAATAATAAACATTTATCATGATATAAGGAAATAAATAATAACTTTATTATTGCCTCTAGGGCATATTTCCTTTTGATACGTCTCCAACGTATCTGTAATTTTTGATTGTTCCATCCTATTATATTATCTATTTTGGATGTTTTATATGCATTAATATGCTATTTTATGTGATTTTTTGGACTAACCTATTAACCTAGAGCCCATTGCCAGTTTCTGTTTTTTGCTTGTTTTAGAGTTTCGTAGAAAAGGAATATCAAACGGAGTCCAAACGAAATAAAACTTTCACCGTGATTTTTCTTGGACCAGAAGACACTGATGTCGAGCTACGTCGGTATTTCCCAAAGAGGAAGGGATGATGCAGCACAACAGCGGTAGGTATTTCCTTCAGATATGAAACCAAGGTTATCGAACCAGTAGGAGAACCAAGCAACACAACATAATCAGCCCCTGCACAAAGATAACAAATCCTCGCAAACCGACGTGTTAAAGGGGTCGTCAATCCCTTCCGGGTACGGCCCCTCAAGATAGGCAAACAGACGTGAGATAAATTTGTAGTAAATTGATAGATCGAACGCCAAATAAATTAAATAGAAATAAAACGCAGCAAGGTATTTTTGTATTTTTGGTTTAATAGATCTGAAAATAAATGCAAGGATAAAGTAGATCACAAAGGCAAATATATGAGAAAGAGACTCGGGGGCCGTAGGTTTCACTAGTGGCTTCTCTAGAGAAAAATAGCAAACAGTGGGTGAACAAATTAATGTTGGGATAGAACTTCAAATACTCATGATGATATCCAGGCAATGATCATTATATAGGCATCACGTCCAAGATTAGTAGACCGACTCCTGCCTGCATCTACTACTATTACTCCACACATCGACCGCTTTCCAGCATGCATCTAGTGTATTAAGTTCATGGAAAAACAGAGTAATGCAGTAAGAACGATGACATGATGTAGACAAGATCTATCTAGGTATAGGTAGACCCCATCGTTTTATCCTTAGTAGCAAGGATACATACGTGTCGTTTCCCTTTCTGTCACCGGGATCAAGCACCATAAGATCGAGCCCACTACAAAGCACCTCTTCCCATTGCAAGATAAATATATCAAGTTAGCCAAACAAAACCCAAATATTGGTGAAGAAATACGAGGCTATAAGAGATCATGCATAAAAGAGATCAAAGAAACTCAAATACTTTCATGGATATAAAAAGATAGATCTGATCATAAACTCAAAGTTCATCGATCCCAACAAACACATCGCAAAAGAGTTACATCATATGGATCTCCAAGAGACCATTGTATTGATAATTCAGAGAGAGAGAGAGAGAGAGAGAGAGAGAGAGAGAGAGAGAGAGAGAGAGAGAGAGAGAGAGAGAGAGAGAGAGAGAGAGAGAGAGAGAGATGAAGCCATCTAGCTGCTAACTACGGACCCGAAGGTCTACAAAGAACTACTCAGGCATCATCGGAGAGGCACCAATGGAGGTGGTGAACCCCATCCGAGATGGTGTCTAGATTGGATCTGGTGGTTCTGGACTCTGCGGCGGCTGGATGAATATTTCGTCGACTCCCCTAGGGTTTCCTGAATATTGGGGTATTGATAGAGCAAAGAGGCGGTCCGGGGAGCACCCGAGGTGGGCACAACCCACCAGGGCACGCCTGGGCCTCCTGGCGCGCCCTGGTGGGTTGTGCCCCCCTCGGGGCACCCCAGGCGCAGCCATGGCCCATTATGTTCCTTCTGGTCCATAAAAAATCTCCGTGGAGTTTTGTTGCGTTTGGACTCCGTCTGATATTGATTTCATGCGATGTAAAAAACATGCAGAAAACAACAACTGGCACTTGGCACTATGTCTATAGGTTAGTACCAAAAAATGATATAAAATGACTATAAAATGATTATAAAACATCCAAGATTGATAATATAACAACATGGAACAATAAAAAATTATAGATACGTTGGAGACGTATCAGCAGGGATCCGCTCTCTAGACCGTCTTTCGCCGCCTCAGATCTTCTTCCACGCCGCTGATAGCCACGACAACTGCATTTCCATCATCAACTGAGCAGATGACCTTGAGGACTACACGGGTCCGCAAGAGAGGTCGCACTCTTCCGTGTCTGCTTATGTTATGCATCGCTTAATATGATAACATGCTACTTTATCGTCGTGTTCACCTATTAGACTCCGAATTAGGTCCAAACTAATGCTGAAACTTGAGTTTTTAAATGGTTGTGGGGTACATATTGGGGCAGAAATCAGTACTATATGTCTACTATCTGGTTAATCTCGGGTGTCTACTATGGGTTTCATGTTGGGTGCAAACAAACATTAAAGGAGCCATTATCTGTATTTTTTAACTAAAGCTATTATCTGCCTGCTATTATTGGTTTTGGGTCTATCCACAGTTTGCTACCATCACTCTGGAATTGTGCATGCACTCCTTACATAATCTCACTATATTTTATTCCTATGCATGTCAGTTATTGTACGCAATGGAGCTGAACATGTAGAGCAAAAGAGACGAGCCTTGCGTGGCAATAAAATTTCATGCAGACGTCGCTCCATGGTGGGCGCAAAGGCAGCCGCCCCTTCACCCATTTCGGATTTTAATCAAGAGGAAGATAACCATTCTGAGGGGGATTAAGAAGGAGAAGACCACTCCTATTTACTCCCTAAGGTCTTCGCTCTAACTTGGCATGCTGATGTTGGTTATATCATGAATACGGTGCCTTACATTGCTTACTTTATACATCAAATATGTCATCTGCTTAGTTTAGACATGCTTTGTGTGAATGCCATCTGTTTAGTTTCTTCATCGTATATGTGAATTATGCAACGCCATCTTGTTTAGCCAAGCATCATATATGTGAATTTTGGAATGCCATCCTGCTTAGCCAGTCATCTTATATGTGAATTATATCAGGTCGTCCTTTTTTCTATTATGTATTACATTTGTCAACAATGTTAGTACATTCAACTACTCTTCGTGTGCATCAGCCATTTGACACGGTGATGGAAAATTCTGGAGTGAAAACAAGGTCTTCAGAGCAGACTATGCTATCTGATGAAGCACATATCTTGCTGGTTACAGATAGCTCCTCAGAGGAGGATTCAAAGACAGATGACCAGTCATATTCCCCCCAAGGTGTATGATCTAACTCGGCAGGGTTATGTTGCTCATATCGTGCATATGGTGTCTTGCATTGCTATGTCATTTGATTAGTTTAGACATGCTTTGTGTGAATGCCACTTGTTTAGTGTCTAATTATCACATATGTGAATTATGCAATGCCATCTTGTTGCAAGACATTATATATGTGAATTATGCAATGCTATCTTGTTGCAAGGCATTATATATGTAAATTATGCAATGCCATGCTGTTTAGCCAATCATCATGTATGTGAATTATATCATGCTATCCTTTTTTTTGTATTACGTGTTCCATCTGTTGACGATGTTTGTATATTCAACTACTCTTCCTGTACATCAGCCATTTGAAGTGGTGATGGAAGTATCTGGAGTGAAAACAAGGTATTTAGAAAAGACAATGCTACCTGCTGAAGCAGACATCTTGTTAGTTACAGAGAGCTCCTCAGAGGAGGATTCATAGACTGATGACCAGTCCTATTTCCCCCCTGAGGTCTATGCTCAAACTTGGCAGGGTTATATTACTCATGTCATGCATGTTGTCTTGCATTGCTTAGTTTTTACATCATATATGTGATTGCCATCTGCTTACTTGCTTACTTTATAAATCATATATTTGAATTATATCATGCCATCATGTTTACATACACATCATCTATCTAAATTATGGCATGCCAACCCATTTAATAAAGACATCATATAGTTATATCATATCATCCTGTTTAGTGTTTACAGTCATCATATTTAGAATTATGTCATTCTATCCGTGAATTATATCATGCTATCATGTTTCCATAGGCGGCATGCATGTGAATTATGGCAAGCCAACCTATTTAATAAACACATTATATACTTATATCATGTCATCCTGTTTACATAGTCATCATATTTTGAACTATGTCTTTCCGTATTTTTTAGTTAGCCATCATATATGTGAAATTGTATCATGCTATCCTGTTTAGTTAGCCATCATATATGTGAAAAATTGTCATGCTATCCTGTTTGGTTAGACAACATAAATGTGAATTATTTCATGCCCTCTTTTATGCCCCACTATCCATTGCACATGTCTATCATACAATGTCTGTACATTCAATTACTTTTCTTGTTTATTAGCCATTTGAATTGGAGAGGGTGATGGCAGTATCTAAGGGAGTAACAATGCAATCTTTAGAAAAGATAGTGCTACCAGTTGATGCAGATAGAACCACGGTTGTACTTGCCCAAGAACCAGCCCCACCACACATAAACAGACTCTCACAGATTGTACCCCTACCCAGTTGGACAGAGAATCAGCTACACCCTGTCTAACCCCAACCCCAGCAGATAGTAACCCAGTTCAGTTGACACGGCACTGTCTCCACCACATAGCACCCAAACACGAGTAGTTAGTGAGGGAACTGGAGTGCCCAAAGCACGAGGACCACCACTTCGAATCCCAACTCGATGCTTAAAGCAGAAGAAGAATTGTTCTCAAGTCAGTTTCTGTAGCTATGGTTCATACTCCTTTGCTCTTGCATCACTGTATTTACTCATACCAACTATTTTCAAATTTTAAGGATGGAATTGAACTCCAATAGCGCAACAGGTATGTTTTAAACCTGTTTCTTTAACTGGTTTGCTGTTATAACTTGCTCTATGTTGATTTCAGTTTCAATTGAATAAACAGTTATGTTCTCATGTCATGCACATTACAGGTGTTGTTATTGCTTTGTAGTTTCCCACACTTATATTCTGTCTATTCCGCTTTGTCTTGAAGAAATATTATTTGAACTATGTCTCTATCTTGATTTGGCAACAAAAACTAGAATGATATAGACCATAAAGTGACAGTGGTACATAGCTATATGTTTGTTTCATGTTGTTATCCTATCCACTTTACTAGTGAACTGATTTACCAAAATGAGTTTCATATACAACATGGTAAACCTGTGATGTGTCTGCTTGTTTCTCTTTTAGAATGCAGACAAAATATTGGAGAACAGTACCCCGTTATGCAATGGTAAGGGAAGTAATGCAGATAAGGTTCAAGATAGTGAGACATCCCTGTTAGTCTCCAAGAAAGCTGATAAAACTATCTTGACGGTGAGAGAACCCAAAAGTCATGTCTTGATGTAGTGTTCGATTCATCGCCACTATCTGCCGCACAAGCTCTTCGAACTCGCTGCCTGAATCAGTTCGTCTTCTTGAGTCTCAACTTCATGTTGAAAGACATCGATCAGATGTGCTACGCCAGGAAGCTGAAGGACTAAGGAAGTCCCCACAGAATTCAGATGCATACTTTATGGTGCAACAGCAAGCGCTGGAGGATTTAAGCGCCAAACAAGAGAAAGTTAATAATCTTGCTAAGCATCTTGCCAACATTATGGGTACCCAGGATATTGTTTCTTGAGCTCTTCTGAAGTGGTTTCAGTTCTGGACTTGTTTTGCTGCAGCGTTTATTTGCACTGATCGCCAACTTTGACAACCAGTGTATATGATATGCTGCTTTGTTCCCTATATTTGCACTGGTGGTGAACTTTGATGCCTAGTGGATGTAATATGTTTGCCGTGATAGCCTAGCGTAAGTTGCTTGCTTACTTATTTCCTTGTTGTCTTGTTTATTTGTTTGCTTGTAGTCAGTGCAGTTCTTTTTTCGCGGTGTGCTAGTGGCCGCAATAACCTATTTTCTAAAACTAGGCCACAGTAACCATGGGATACATTTTTACTGTAGTTACCATGGGCCTCCTACGGGCCATAGAAACAATGGGCCTTCTAAGGGCCATAGAAACAATGGGCCTTCTATGGGTCATAGAAACAATGGGCCTTCTACGGGCCATAGAATCAATGGGCCTTCTATGGGCTGTAGCATCAATTGGCCTTCTACGGGCCGTATGATCGATCGGCCAAACATGGGCCAATAACAGACCGCATTATGGGCCGTAAAAGGGCTAGATTTGGAATCGTCCGTTCATGGGCCGACCAAAACGGGTTGTCGTTAATCGGCCGTATTTGATGACGCTATGAAAACGGCCCAATAGATTAACAGGTTGCAAACGGGCCGATTGTAACCACGGGCTGAATTTGGCCCACAAGCAGAAAAGGCCAGTAACGGGCCGTAAGTAACCAAAAGCTGGAAATGAGCCCAAGAATAAATGTGCCCTGAGAAGGCCGAAAGATAAACAGGATGGAAATGACTGTCGGTGTCAAAACCAGCGGATCTCGGGTAGGGGGTCCCGAACTGTGCGTCTAGGCGGATGGTAACAGGAGACAAGGGACACAATGTTTTTACCCAGGTTCGGGCCCTCTCGATGGAGGTAATACCCTACTCCTGATTGATTAATATTAATGATATGGGTAGTACAAGAGTAGATCTACCACGAGATCAAGGAGGCTAAACCCTAGAAGCTAGCCTATGGTATGATTGTTCTTCGTCCTACGGACTAAAACCCTCTGGTTTATATAGACACCGGATAGGGTTAGGGTTACACAGAGTCGGTTACAATGGTAGGAGATCTACATATACGTATCGCCAAGCTTGCCTTCCACGCCAAGGGAAGTCCCATCCGGACACGGGACGAAGTCTTCAATCTTGTATCTTCATAGTCCAGGAGTCCGGCCAACGGTGATAGTTCGGCTATCCGGACACCCCCTAATCCGGGACTCCCTCAGTAGCCCCCGAACCAGTCTCCAATGGTGATGAGTCTGGCGCGTAGATTGTCTTCGGCATTGCGAGGCGGGTTCTTCTCCAAATTCCATATACTTGTCGAACAGTGTCCGGCTTCTGATAAATGCTGCGCTCCTTGGCTTCCACGCCCAATAATGGCCATCTTCCACGTGTTTGAATGAATGCGAAAAGCCAGGGTATTTTTACACTTATCCCCCTAGCTGCGCAAATGAGCCGCCTATAAAAGGGACGAGGATCTAGATCTGAGTCACACCAACCCCCCTCCGCGAGCTTTCATCGGAGCGCCTTCGACAAAAATCCATTCCATCATGGACAGTCGACGCGGCTCCTCCTCTCGCGCTCCCAGCCCATAGCCTGGAAATTGGGAGAGATGCTCATTCCCGCATAGCGAGCTAGTGACACTCCAAACCAAGGAATTTCTTCCCCTGGCCTTCATGGTTCCGGTTCGAGCCGGACTTGCCACCTACAAGGGCGGAAAGCAAGCGGAGAGTGTCCCCGATCCCTCTAAAGGAGAGCGGGTATGCTTTATCTCCTATCTAGTAAGAGGACTCGGATTCCAATTCATCCATTTCTCCGGGGGCTCTTGGAGTTCTACGGCCTCCAGTTGCACCACCTTACGCCTGCCTCCATTTTGCACATCGCGGGCTTCGTGGCCCTTTGCGAACTGTTGTTGGGCGTCGAGGCTCATTTTGCGCTGTGGAAGAGATTATTCTGCCTTGTACCCCGTTCTCATGAGGGGTCAATATATCAAGTGGGCGGGTTAACTATAGCGCATCACGGGACCGGATATCTATCCGAAACCCGAAGAAGGCGTCCGAAGACTGGCCTTCGGAATGGATTTACATGGAGGACGTCCCGCTGCCGGATCCTGTTCGGATCGGCCTTCCGGAGTTTAGCAACGCTCCTCTGAAGAAGCACCTAAGCTGGCGCCCGTGGAGCCCCCAGAGGGGAAATGACCGGGACGTCCTTTACTTGATGAGCCGAATAAGGTTACTGGCTCATGCCGGATTGATGATGATTGGAGTCATGCAATCTGCATTATGAGGGGAGTGCAGCCGCTCCAATATAGGGGCCACCCCATGTGGGACTTCAACGGGGAGGACGATGCCACCCGCCATGGCCGCAAAGGGCCGGGATCGGTCACCGAACTGGTGAAGACCTTGTCCGCCATGTACAAAGGGGAGGAGGAGGATTTTCTCCGCGTCAGTCCACTGAATGGGTTTTCTTCGAATAATCCTCGAAGTTGGGTAAGCAAACATCTTTGTGGCCTGTCCGATCCATGTTCCCGTGGTTAAATATCTCATTTCATGGTTTCTACGCAGGAACTGCGCCGGGCCGTGGAGAAGATACACAGCCCGCCCGCACAACCCGAGGATCCGGAATGGTCCCTCGATCCGGCCTCCGAAGAGGACCCGGATATAAAGGTGGAGCTGATCGACGGGGTGTTCCACCAACTTAGCATCGACAATGCTTTGGTTGCCATTACGGCCGACTACCCCGGATTATTTCTGGCCTCCCAGGTAACCGTGACCGAAGTCTGGATACCATGACCCACCCGTGCTTTACTTCTAATCACCACGTATTTTATGGTGTTTCGCAGGGGGTGCCTTCAGAACGGGAAGCCGAGCCTGCCGCGGCCGTCCAACAAGGGGTAGCTCGGCCCAGCAGGCGGAAAAGAAGTGCGGTACGACTCGCGGCAACGGCATGATGTGCCATCGTGTTTTAAGGAGAGGTTCCTGGGAGGCACACTGACGCTCGTGGTTTTTCGGAAAGAGCGCCACGGACCGAGTCGGAGAAGTTGCTAATCGGACCTCCGCCAACCAGGCTCAAAAGCCGAGTCGGAAGGGGTACAAACACGAGGCGTCGTTGGATGCTCCTCCAACGGAGGATGCCGACAGACTGTCCGCCACCAAGTCGGAGGTGGAGAGCGCCATGAATCATAGGCGCCACGGACTATTCTACGTGACGCATGTTTCTCCCAAGAGGCGTTGGACGCCTTTAGTTCGGGAGAAGCGCACCTCGGGCCGCTCAAGATGGCCTAGCCGAGCCACGGAGCAGTATGTGAAAGACATACGGTAAGGAATTTTGACAGATTATATATGCCAAGAGCCCCGAGAATTAAAATAGTTAGGATAACTGATTTAAGGATCATTTGGAATGCGAGTTCTTACGAAAAGAATACCCGTTTGTCCTGGGAGCTTGAAGAGTGCGGGGCCCAACTTGAGGCCGATCAAGCCGCGACCGGGAAGCCATGAAGACTCCCTCCGTAATATATGCCCTTCAAAGTAGAAGTAGTTTCGCAAAGTGCGGCGTGTGCATAAATCGACATTAACATTGCAGATGGCGCGGGATGGATCCGGACAAGCAACAGCTCCTGCGCCAGCTAAAGGCGGCGAGAGCGTGCTTACGAGGGTGCGGCAGAGAAAAATAACCTCCAAGATGCCAACATCCAACCGAGTGAGGAACTAAAGGATGTTCGTGCCAGGTTGTCCGACTCAGAAGGAGAATCGACGGCTTCGTCGCGGCATTTTCAGTAAGTGCTTAAACGAACTTTGAAAGAGTTCGGCGAGGAAGGAGACTAACATAAACATGTATGTAGGTTTGCTCACAGGTCGTCCTGAAGAGGAGATGCCCAGTTCTTCGGGTGATCTTCTTCCCGACTGCGCTACTGCACTAACGAAGTTCGGCGGTGATGAAAGGCGTCGCCCAGGCCTTGTGGCCATCTATCTCCCTGCCCAAAGGCATTGGGGAGCTGGCAGAGCGGCTTTAAGGAGCACGGTGGCGCTTCCGACTATGGAAGATATCGGCCTGCCGTCAAGGCGCCAGGGAGGCCTGGGCCATGGTAAAGACGCGGTACACGAAGGCTGACCCAAACCACATGGCCGAGGTCGGACCTGTGGGGCCTGATGGGAAGGAGATCCCTGTAAGCTTAGTGTACGGCCAAGTAGAACTGGCCGCCAAGTATTCCCAGCAAGATTGTAAATTAGATAGCCTATTAGATGGCATTGAGGAGGAATACAATTAGTCTAGTTGACTATGTAATTGAATATGACTACATGAAAAATGTCTTCTAGCCGGATTGTAGATTGTTTGTCATAGCGGACCTTTTCGCTTCGACCTCGGGACCCAATAGTCCGGAGTGTGTCTGAATACCCACGCGGTTATGTAAGAACCGGGGCATGCATGGAGACAAGGAGTAGGGGTC
The DNA here is from genome assembly GCA_021605205.1 of Aegilops longissima. Lineage (NCBI taxonomy): Eukaryota > Viridiplantae > Streptophyta > Magnoliopsida > Poales > Poaceae > Aegilops > Aegilops longissima. The sequence continues at coordinate 560,098,105 of CM038682.1, forward strand.
ATTATTGCTGTATCGGATAAGTGCCCAACTAGTTATGTTATATTACATGGATAGTAAGAAACATCTTCCAGGAGAATAGTTCCGTTAAGGGTTCCTTTCTGGGAGGCATGCCTCAAGTGCATGTCCAAACTGCTAAGAAAGCATAAAATCATCCGGGGCAGATGGATAAATAGTTAAAATCATCTTTCAATTCACCGACCGAATATTCCCTTAAGAACGCTAGCTTTCGGCTTCACCCGGTCCGAGGTACACATCCGCTGACCGGCAAGAATAATCGCAGAGGTGCTCCTTTACCACCTAGCCGAACAATCGGGAACGTAAGGGTAAGCACAGAGCCAGCAACCCAGCTTGGCCAAAACTTAAGTCATATCGATGCATATAATGGCGAGTAAAAGGTACATGCGAATTTTGACACATGTGTTGGGCATGAAGCCCAGATAAATAAGCTTCGTTAAAGAAGCCCTAGGTATAATGGAGCGGACAGCGCGTCAAGTATGTCTTGAACAAAGCGAACGAGCCTCTAAAGGCTTCAAGAAGAAGGAGGAGGAAGGAGAGAAATAAAAGACAGCAAAAATAGAAAATGTGGATGGAGGAAGGAGACGAACTCGGAGTCCGGCGCTTAGGCGTAGAATCTTCATAGACGGGCTGCGTTCCATGGGTTCGGCTCGAGTCGGTTATCCGATGCTTTCGCAGACGGTATGCTCCGCCGGTCAGGACCTGGCAAATGATGAAGGGACCTTCCCATTTGGGCTTGAGTTTGTCCTTTTTCTTGTCCAGCAGGCGTAGAACTAGTTCGCCAACGTTGTAAGCTTTGGCTCGTACTTCCCTTCTTTGATATCTTTGAGCCCGCTGTTGATAAAATGCGGAACAAGCTTTTGCCACGTCGTGCTCCTCCTCCAATGCGTCCAAACTATCCTGCCGATCGAGCTCGGCTTCTCTTTCTTCATACATGCGCACGCGAGGTGAGTCATGCATTATGTCGCAGGCAAGGCGGCTCTGCGCCGTACACCATAAAAATGGTGTGAATCCGTAGTACGATTCGGCGTGGTCCGCAGCCCCAGTACGGAGTCGAGCTCCTCAACCCAGGGCGTGTTAGATTCCTTGAGGACCGCACTAGTGCGGGTTTAATGCCGCTCATGATTAGACCGCTTGCTCGCTCGACTTGACCGCTGGTTTGAGGGTGATAGATCGAGGCGTAATCGAGCTTGATGCCCATGTTTTTGCACCATAAATTGACCTCATCGGCGCGAAGTTGGTGCCATTATCGTGATGATACTATGGGGGACGCCGTAACGGTGCACTACCCCTGATATGAAGTCTATCACCAGCCCGGATTCGCCGTTTTAACGAGCTTGGCCTCTATCCATTTGGTGAATTTATCCACCATGACCAATAGGTATTTTTGCTTGTGGGTTCCTCCCTTAAGGGGTCCAACCATGTCAAGCCCCTGGACATGAACGGCCGGTGATGGATATAGTTTTGAGGCGGTGGGTGGCATCTAGCTTTGGTTAGCAAAAGCTGGCAACCAACGCATCGTTGGACTAAATCCTCAAGATCTGCCGGGCCGTCGGCCAATAAAATCCTATCGGAAGGCCTTGCCTACAAGGGCCCGGGCTGCGGCGTGGTGCCCACCCAGTCCGGCATGAATTTTAGCCAGGAGGTTTCGCCCTTCATCTTTGGAGATACACCTTTGAAGGACTCCTGTTGTGCTTTTCTTATAGAGCTCTCCCTCATGGACTTTATAGGCTTTGGATTGTCGTACCATGCAGCGAGCCTCATTTTGGTCTTCAGGGAGTTCCTGCCTAGTTAGGTAGGCTAGGAATGGTTCCGTCCACGGGGCGATAACCGCCATTATTTCGTGGGCAGAGGATGTTATCTCGTTGGCAGAGCCTCCGATTGTGTCAGAGTGTTCGGTGTCAGGCATTGCGGTTGGGTCCGGATTATTATTTCCGGACTCCCCTTCCCATAGTACGGATGGCTTGAACAGCCGTTCCAGGAAGATGTTGGGCGGGACGGCATCGCGTTTTGCACCGATGCGTGCCAATACGTCCGCCGCCTGGTTGTTATCCCGCGCTATATGATGAAATTCGAGCCCTTCGAACCGTGCTGACATTTTTAGGACCGCATTGCGGTACGCTGCCATTTTCTGATCTTTGGCATCAAAGTCTCCGTTTATTTGAGATATCGCGAGGTTCGAATCCCCGCGCACCTCTAGGCGTTTAATGCCCATGGAGATCGCCATCCGGAGGCCGTGCAGAAGGGCCTCGTATTCGGCTGCGTTGTTGGAGTCCGTATACATTATCTGAAGAACGTATTGGACTGCGTCCCCGGTTGGGGACGTCAGGACGACGCCAGCCCCCAGGCCGGCCAACATTTTCGAGCCGTCAAAGTTCATGATCCAATTGGAGTATGCGCCGTACTCTTTAGGGAGTTCGGCTTCGGTCCATTCGGCCACGAAGTCGGCCAAAACCTGTGACTTAATAGCTCGTCGTGGCTTATAGGTTATGTTGAATGGAAGGAGCTCTATGGCCCATTTAGCAATCCGGCCCATCGCATCGCGGTTGTTTATAATGTTGTTAAGAGGTACTTCGAAGGCTACCGTTATCGAACACTCTTGAAAGTAGTGTCGCAGCTTCCGGGATGCCATGAACACCGCAGATGCTATCTTTTGATAATGTGGGTACGGGACTTGCATGGAGTTAGGGCGGTGGACACATAGTAAACCGGTTTTGAAGAGGGAACTGTGTCCGTCCGTTTCGCTCGACGACGAAAGCACCGCACCGACAACTTGATGTGTTGCGCGATATATAATAGCATTGGTTCGCCCATGTTGGGCGCGCCAGACCGGATTTGTTGCCAATATGGCTTTTATTTCTTCGAGTCCGGCCGTGGCGGCATCCGGCCCACTTGAAGTGTTGGTTCACGGAGGAGGCGGTAAAGGGTAACGCCTTTTCTCCCAAGCGGAAATAAAGCGGCTTAGAGCCGCTCGCATCCGATCAATTTTGTATTTGTTTGAGGTCTTTTGAATATCCAATTGTGACAGAGCTCGGATCTTGGCTGGGTTTGCTTCAATTCCTCTACCGAACACAATGAAGCCCAAGAGCTTTCGGCTGGACGCCAAGACGCATTTTCCGGATTGAGCTTAATGTCATATTTTGGAGATTGTCGAATGTGAGCCTCAAGTCGTCTACTAGAGTTTCGACATGCTTGGATTTGACGACCACGTCATCTACATATGCTTCCACTGTTTTGCCGATCTGGTTTGCGGACATGTCCGAATCATGCGCTGATATGTTGTGCGGCGTTTTTAGCCCGAAGGGCATTGTGTTGAAGCAGAATGGGCGTATGGAGTGATGAATGCTGTTGCGGCTTGGTCGGCTCCGCCATCTTGATTTGGTGGTAGCCGAGATGCGTGCCGAGGAAGCACAATGAGTCGTGTCTGCTGAAGCGTCGATAATTTGATCAATGCGAGGGAGGGGGAAGGGATCCTTTGGGCAAGCCTTATTAAGGTCTTTGAAATCAACACATAGGCGCCAGGATTTATCCTTCTTTGGTACCATAACCAGATTTGCTAGCCAGTCCGGATGTTTTATATCTCTGATGAATCCGGCTTCCAGAAGTTTGGCTAGCTCCTCTCCCATGGCCTGTCTCTTGGGTTCGAAAAAGCGCCGAAGAGCCTGTTTGACTGGCTTGAATCCTTTTAGGGTATTAAGGATGTGCTCGGCCAGCCGACGTGGGATTCCTGGCATGTCTGAAGGGTGCCAGGAAAAAATGTCCCAGTTTTCTCACAGAAATTCTCGTAGTGCGGCGTCTACATCAGGGTTTAATTGTACCCCAATGGAGGCCGTGTTTGCAGGGTCCATTGGGTGGACTTGGAATTTGACTATTTCATCCGCTGGTTTAAAAGAGGTGGACTTGGATCTTTTATCAAGTATCACATCGTCCATGTTCATCATGGGGCGAATCGCAGTGAGTTCTTCGGCCGCTAGGGCTTCGGATAGTGCCTCGAGGGCTAGTGCGGCTGTCTTGTTTTCGGCGTGGAGTGCTATGTTCGGATCACTAGCGAGAGTGATGATTCCGTTAGGTCCGGGCATTTTAAGCTTCATGTACCCATAATGGGGTATAGCTTGAAAAATTGTGAATGCCTCTCGCCCTAATAAAGCATGATATCCGCTGCTGAACGGGCCACTTGAAATGTGACCTCCTCGGACTGTAATTGTCCGTGAGCGAACACTACGTCCATTGTGATTTTTCTGTGCAGCATGCTTCCGGCTAGGGATTATTCCTCTAAAGGTTGTGTTGCTTCGCTCAATGCGGCTCCATCTATTTCCATTTTTGGAGGGTTTCCTCGTAGATGAGGTTTAGTCCTGCCGCCATCCATGAGTACCTTAGTAGGCGAAAGCCATCCACTATTGGATGAGGACCAATGCGGTGGTGCTCGGGCTGTTCGAATTTAGGTTAAATCACGGCATTGAAGGTAATAGCCGTGTTACCCATGGATTTATTGTTGCTACTTGGTAGACTTCGCAAGGTTGTGGAGTGTTCATTTCGCATGTTATTTGATGCGAAAGTCTCAAGACTATTAATACCGTCTTGGTGTTGCTGGGCTGGGATTCTGAGGCTAGAAGCTCTTCACCACTTTTGGCCACCTGCCGTAGTATCCAACATGCTCGAAGGCTATGAGTTGGAGTGGCGCCCTATGTGCTATGAATTTTGCAGGGTCCGTTTAGCCAACCCTCCAGTGCGGTTCCGTGCCCTTTAGGGGGTTTTTGTTTTTTGATGTTTAACCCAGGTGCTTGGTGATGATGCACCCTTTTATTTCGGACTAGGGTTGTATTCGGGGCCGGATTATCCCAAAATTTACTTTCGGTTTTCCAAGCACTCTCCATTGCACAGTACTTTTGTACTATGGTCACCAAGTCAGCAAAGCGTGTAATTTCGCAACGACTTATGGCGTTTAGGATTCCCTTGTCCGTGCAATTATTGCAGAAAAGTGAGATTGCGTCCTCCTCTCGGCAGTACTTTATCTTGTCCATAACCAGGAGGAATCTGGCCCAGTAATGATGTACTGTTTCAGCGGGCTCTTGCCGAATTCGGGATAGATCGCTAATGTTTGGGTGGGCGTGTGGAACTAGATCCGGAACCCCGTCCAATTTAAGACTCAGGGGCCGAGAAGTTTCCGCACTTGGAAGTTTGGATTTTTGAATGCTATCCAATGAATCCAACCCGCCGCCTGACTTTAAGTTCAGGGCTTGATCGACATCTGTCCCTCTGCGGGAATCCGGCATGGAGGGATCGGGAATCTGGACGTAACTAGTCCATAAGATAGAAGAAGAATCGCCGTATTGCTCCTCTACCACAGCAACATGATGAGTAGTCTGGGGAGAGTTGATCTCTCTCAGATCGGTTTTAGGCCCGATCTGGTCATAGTCTGTGGCGACTCCCAGGACGGCGATGCGATCCAAGAGCTCGTTTACGGAGGAGAGCTCGATCGGATCTAACTGCTCGGCAAGTTCCGAGTTAACGTGAAGATTGGTTTCGATGACCCGAGAAGTCATCGTCGGCGTGGTGGCCGAACTGGCGGTCATAAGAAAACCACCTAACCGAAGAGTCTGGCCAGTGGCCAAGGCTCCTTTGGCGATAGTATTGTCTTTAAAGACGGGATGAGGCATCCTTCCTGATGGCAATGACGTAGAGGAACTCTCAATGAAAGCACCAATGTCGGTGTCAAAACCGGCGGATCTCGGGTAGGGGGTCCTGAACTGTGCGTCTAGGCGGATGGTAACAGGAGACAAGGGACATGATGTTTTTACCCAGGTTCGAGCCCTCTCGATGGAGGTAATACCCTACTCCTTCTTGATTAATATTGATGATATGGGTAGTACAAGAGTAGATCTACCACGAGATCAAGGAGGCTAAACCCTAGAAGCTAGCCTATGGTATGATTGTTCTTCGTCCTACGGACTAAAACCCTCCGGTTTATATAGACACCGGATAGGGTTAGGGTTACACAGAGTCGGTTACAATGGTAGGAGATCTACATATCCGTATCGCCAAGCTTGCCTTCCACGCCAAGGAAAGTCCCATTCGGACACGGGACGAAGTCTTCAATCTTGTATATTCATAGTCCAGGAGTCCGGCCAACGGTGATAGTTCGGCTATCCGGACACCCCCTAATCCAGGACTCCCTCAATGACCCAATGGAATAATGGGCCGTTAATGGGTATAAAGCGGTACATTGTTCATTACGGGCCAAATTCACCACGGGCCGTTAATTGGCCAAGAGTTACAAAGGGCCTCATATGCGCCGAAAGACATCATGGGCCATACATGGGCCGTAAGTTACAATGGGCCGGAATCATATTGGACGGCCCAGTTGAAGCTACTGGGCTTAATTCTGATAGGCCGTAACGGGTCGTGAGTTAGCAGGCTGTAAATGGGATATATACGAACAAACCGTTAACAGGCTTTCCATGGGCCGGCCCGTTACCTTTTGACCAAGTCAAACGGGCCGGCCTTTTCACTGGGATGGGCCTCTGTTGGGCCGTGCCACGTGCCGACGTATCAAAGGCGCCTCCTGTCCAATGAATGGATGACATCTGTCCCAACGGTGAGCCAACACGTGTTTCCTCCGGCCAATGAGAATTTTACACATGTAAAATCCTCATTGGTCCGGGTTGTTAACGGGTTATCGGATCCAAAACCGGACCCGATAGCTTAACGGCGACCCGTTGTGGTGGATGCCACGTGTCGGTTACCCTTGAAGAAAACACTTCCATGACGCGCCATCTATCGTCATGGAAGTGGACACTTCCATGATGATAATTTTGGTAATGTCATGGAACACTTCTACGACAGCACAGGTATGACTATCTTGATTCAGTCATAAAATCGTCATGGATGTACATGCATGACAAAAAACGTGACCTACTGTGACAAAAACGTATCATCACGGAAGTGTATTTTTTTGTAGTGCATGGACCAGAGATGTGGAGCTAAGGACAAATATTGGCAAGACTCTTCATTTCCTATTTTAGTGATCCAAGATCACATTGAGTCCGTAGGAAAGCCAATACTATTCAAAGGGGATGAGGTGTTGCTTAATGGTCTACTTGCTCAAAATGCTTAGTGATATGCTCCAAAGCCCTCAACCAATTTCTCAAATCCAAATATGTCCTAAACCCAAAGTCAAACTCGGCCCCACCGATTTGATTCATCCGGCGCCACCGAGTTCACTTGACATGGCCATAGCCAGAAACCCTAATCAGTTCGATCTCACCGATAGGGATATCGGTCTCATCGAGATGGGACTGCAAACTCTCTATTTCCCTTCGTAGCGTTTCGGTCTCACCGAAATGAGCAATCAGTCCCACCGAGTTAGCAGTGAAAACTCTCTGTTTCTCTTTCATAACGTTTTGGTGTCACCGAAAGGAGCGATCGGTCCCACCGAGTTTGCCTGACCAACTCTGTGTTTGCTAATTACTGAAATTGGTCTCACCGAGTTGAAGTAATCGGTCAAATCGAGATCAAGTTTTGCCCTAATCCTAGCTCATCGGTCCCACCGAGTTGATCATGTCGGTCCCACCGAAGAACCTACCGATTTTGAATCGGTCTCACCGAGTTCATCTATTCGGTCTAACCGAGTTGGCTCTTTTGTGTGTAACGGTTAGATTTTGTGTGGAGGCTATATATACCCCTCCACCCTCCTCTCCATTAGTGAGAGAGCCATCAGAACATGCCTACAGTTCCAGTATTCATTTTCTGAGAGAGAACCATATACTCATGTGTTGAGACCAAGACGATCACCAACCACAAGAATCTTGATCTCTAGCCGTCCACAATTTGCTTTCCACTCAAACCATCTTTCCACCATAGCCAAATCTGTGAGAGAGAGTTGAGTGTTGGGGAGACTATCATTTGAAGCACAAGAGCAAAGAGTTCATCGTCAACACACCATCTATTACCTTTTGGAGAGTGGTGTCTCCTAGATTGGTTAGGTGTCACTTGGGAGCCTTCGTCAAGATTGTGGAGTTGAACCAAGGAGTTTGTAAGGGCAAGGAGATCGCCTACTTCGTGAAGATCTACCCAAGTGAGGCAAGTCCTTCGTGGGCGATGACCATGGTGGGATAGAAAAGGTTGCTTCTCCGTGGACCCTTCGTGGGTGGAGCCCTCCGTGGACTTGCGCAACCGTTACCCTTCGTGGGTTGAAGTCTCCATCAACGTCGATAGCACCACCTACCGGAACCACGCCAAAAATCTCCGTGTCTACATTGTGTTTGCCTTTCCAAACCCTTCCCTTTACCTTCATATGCAATGATTTACATTCCGCTGCTATACTCTTAGAATTGCATGTGTAGGTTGATTGCTTGACTTGTGCTAAGTTGTTGAAATCCGCCAAGTCTTAAAATTGGGAAAAGTTTAGATTTTATTTGGTCAAGTAGTCTAATCACCCCCCGTAGATCTACTTTCGATCCTATACATGGCTTCGATTTCCCCCTCCGGGAGGGAAGTTTCCCCGGCAGAACAACTCCGCCGGAGCCCTAGATTGGTTCTACCCAACTTCCGCCTCGAGACGGCGGAGCTTCTTCCCGAAAGCTTGCTCTTCATTTTTTTCCAGGTAAAAACCCTTCATATAGCAAAAGATGGGCACCGGGGGCCTGCCAGGTGGGCGGCAAGGCATGGGGCGCGCCCAGGGGGTAGGGCACGCCCCCACCCATGTGGCTGCCTGGTGGGTCCCCTCAGGTGCTTTCTTTGCCCAATATTTTTTATATATTCCAAAATAATTCTCCGTGAAGTTTCAAGACTTTTGGAGTTGTGCATAATAGGTCTCTTAGATTTGCTCCTTTTTCAGTCCAGAATTCTACCTGCTGGCATTCTCCCTCTTCATGTAAACCTTATAAAATAAGAGAGAAAAGGCATAAGTATTGTGCCATAATGTGTAATAACAGCCCATAATGCAATAAATATCAACATAAAAGCATGATGCAAAATGGACGTATCAACTCCTCCAAGCTTAGACCTCGCTTGTCCCCAGACGAAAGTCGAAATCGAAAAATATGTCCACATATTTAGAGATAGAGGAGTCGATAGAATAAAATACGGACATGAGGGCATCATGATCATCTTTAGAACAACAACACATATTGTCATATAATTTCTTATGCCAAAGTAACAATTCGTTCACAAGGTAAAGTATGGATCAGAAACTTCACTGAAAACTAACAAACTATGATCTCAGTCATTGAAGCAATTGCACTTTATCATAACATATGAAAGAGTCAATATAAGAGCTTTTCAGCAAGTCCACAGACTCAACTATCATTTAATCTTTCACAATTGCTAACACTCACGCGATACTTATGAGTTCAAAGTTTCGCCTCCCAACTTTTTACCTCAAGGGTAATGTCAACAATAATACTTTATGATAACCTACATCCGAGTGGATATATATATCTGGATCTTTCTCCAACACATAGTGCTTGCCAAAAGAAAAAGTGTAAAAAGAAAGGTGAAGATCACCATGACTCTTGTATAAGGGTATAAAATAAAAGTAAAAGATAGGCCCTTCGCAGAGGGAAGCAAAGGTTGTCATGCGCTTTTATGGTTGGATGCACAAAATCTTAATGCAAAATAATGTCACATTATATTGCCGCTTATGATAAAGAACTTTATTATGTAGTCTATCGCTTTTATTTATTCCATATCACAAGTCCGTATAAAGCTTATTTTCTTCACAATAATAGATCATACATATTTAGAGAGCAATTTTTAATGCTTGTACCAATGACAACTTACTTGAAGGATCTTACTCAATCCATAGGTAGGTATGGTGGACTCTCATGGCAAAACTGGTTTAATTAAGGGATGTTTGGAAGAACGAGTAGTATCTCTACTTGGTGCAAAGGATTTGGCTAGCATAAGAGAGAAAAGTAAGCTCAACATGTTGGAGGATCCATAAAAATATAACTTCTATTCGGATATAGGAAAACATAACCCATTATGTTGTCTTCCTTGTCCAACATCAACTTTTTAGCATGTCATATTTTAATGAGTGCTCACAATCACAAAAGATGTCCAAGATAGATATTTATATGTGAAGCCTCTCTTTCTTTATTACTTCCTATTAATTGCAACAATGACCAAAACTATGTTTGTCAACTCTCAACAACTTTTATTCATCATACTCTTTATATGTGAAGTCATCACTCTCCATAAGATCATTATACGATCTATTTATTTATTTTTATTCTTTCTCTTATTTTATTTCCTCAAGATCATAGCAAGAAAGCAAAGCCCTCAACTCAAAACTACACTTTATTATATATAACTCATGGACTCGATTATATAGGTAGATCTCAAAACAAAACTCAAAGCTAGATCATACTAAAAACTTTATTCTACTAGATCAAGATATAACCAAAAGGATCGAACTAAGAAAAATGATAAAGGTAAAGGTGTGATGGTGATACGATGCCAGGGCACCTCCCCCAAGCTTGGCAGTTGCCAAGGGGAGTGCCCATAACCATGTGTTTAGGTCTCTATCTTCGGAGGTGGTGATGATGGAGTTATGGATGAAGTGGTGCCACACTTCAAGCGCGGCAGGTACTCCAATCTACGAATGATGCTCTGGAGGGTGATGATATGCTCTTGCAACAGAATATTTTCGCGAGTGAGATATTTATTTTGCACACGAGCTATTTCAATGATCTTAAAAGCTTCAATTTTAGTAGGGGTAAGACGATTATAGTATGGTTGGAGGATGTTCTCTTCTTCTGCTGCCGGAACTTGATCTCCCGCGGCCTTCTTAATCTTATCACCCTCGCTGGTTTCCCCAAGTTCTTCTCTCTTCATCTCTATCACCTGCGTTGATTATAGTGCCCTAGAGGCAATAATAAAGTTATTATTTATTTCCTTATTTCATGATAAATGTTTATTATTCATGCTAGAATTGTATTAACCGGAAACTTAGTACATGTGTCAATACATAGACAAACAGAGTGTCACTAGTATGCCTCTACTTGACTAGCTCGTTGAATCAAAGATGGTTAAGTTTCCTAGCCATAGCCATGAGTTGTCATTTGATTAACGGGATCATATCATTAGAGAATGATGTGATTGACCTGACCCATTCCGTTAGCTTAGCACTTGATCATTTAGTATGTTGCTATTGCTTTCTTCATGACTTATACATGTTCCTATGACTATGAGATTATGCAACTCCCGAATACCGGAGGAACACTTTGTGTGCTACCAAACATCACAACGTAACTGGGTGATTATAAAGGTGCTCTACAGGTGTCTCCAATGGTGTTTGTTGAGTTGGCATAGATCGAGATTAGGATTTGTCACTCCGATTATCGGAGAGGTATCTCTGGGCCCTCTTGGTAATGCACATCACTATAAGCCTTGCAAGCAATGTAACTAATGAGTTAGTTGCGGGATGATGTATTACAGAACAAGTAAAGAGACTTGCCGGCAACGAGATTGAACTAGGTATTGAGATACCGACGATCGAATCTCGGGCAAGTAACATACCGATGACAAAGGGAACAACGTATGTTGTTATGCGGTTTGACCGATAAAGATCTTCGTAGAATATGTGGGAGCCAATATGAACATCCAGGTTCCGCTATTGGTTATTGACCGGAGACGTGTCTCGGTCATGTCTACATAGTTCTCGAACCCGTAGGGTCTGCACGCTTAACATTCGGTGACGATCGGTATTATGAGTTTATGTGTATTGATGTACCAAAGGTAGTTCGGAGTCCTAGATATGATCACGGACATGACGAGGAGTCTCGAAGTGGTCGATACATAAAGATTGATATATTGGACGGCTATATTCGGACACCAGAAGTGTCCCGGGTAGCTTGGGAGAAATCCGGAGTGCTGGAGGGTTACCGGAACCCCCCCCCCCCTCGGGGAAAGTTGGGCCTACATGGGCCATAGGGAAGAGGGTAGGCAGCCCACAAGGGGCAGCCACGCCCCTCCCTATAGGGAGTCCGAATTGGACTAGGGAGGGGGGCACGCCCCCCTTTCCTTCTCCTCTTCCTCTCCCTTCCCTCTTTCCCCTTCTCCTCCTAGTTGGACTAGGAAAGGAGGAGTCCTACTCCTACTAGGAGGAGGACTCCTTCCCTCCTTGGCGTGCCCTAGGGCCGACCGGCCTCCCCCCTTGCTCCTTTACATACGGGGGCAGGGGGCACCCTAGAAGACACAACAGACATTGATCTTAGCCGTGTGCGGTGCCCCCCTCCACCATAGGTCATATCATTGCAGTTCTTAGGCGAAGCCCCTGCGCCGGTAGCTTCATCATCACCGTCATCAAGCCGTCATGCTGACGAAGCTCTCCCTCGACACTCTGCTGGATCGTGAGTTCATGGGATGTCACCAAGCCGAACATCTGTAGATCACGGAGGTGTCGTACTTTTAGTGCTAGGATCGGTCGATCGTGAAGACGTACGACTACATCAACCGCGTTGTCATAATGCTTCCGCTTACAGTCTATGAGGTATGTAGACAACACTCTCCCCTCTTGTTACTATGCATCACCATGATCTTGCGTGTGCGTAGGATTTTTTTTGAAATTACTACGTTCCCCAACAGTGGCATCAAAGCCAAGTTTATGTGTAGATGTTATATGCACGAGTAGAACACAAGTGAGTTGTGGGCGATAATAGTCATACTGCTTACCAGCATGTCATACTTTGATTCGGCGGTATTGTTGGATGAAGCGGCCCGGACCGACATTACGCCAGACGCTTACGCGAGACTGGTTCTACCGACGTGCTTCGCATATGTGGATGGCGGTGTCGGTTTCTCCAACTTTAGTTGAATCGAGTGCATACGCCGGTCCTTGTTGAAGGTTAAAACAACACATACTTGACGAAAAATCATTGTGGTTTTGATGCGTAGGTAAGAACGGTTTTTGCTCAGCCCGTAGCAGCCACGTAAAACTTGCAACAAGAAAGTAGAGGACGTCTAACTTGTTTTTGCAAGGCATGTTGTCACGTGATATGGTCAAGACATGATGCTAAATTTTATTGTATGAGATGATCATGTTTTGTAACAGAGTTATCCGCAACTGATAGGAGCCATATGGTTGTCGCTTTATTGTATGAAATGCAATCGCCATGTAATTTCTTTACTTTATCACTAAGCGGTAGCGATAGTCGTAGAAGCAATAGTTGGCGAGACGACAACGATGCTACGATGGACATCAAGGTGTCGCACCGGTGACGATGGTGATCATGACGGTGCTTTGGAGATGGAGATCAAAGGCACAAGATGATGATGGCCATATCATATCACTTATATTGATTGCATGTGATGTTTATCCTTTATGTGTCTTATTTTGCTTAGTTCGACGTAGCATTATAAGATGATCCCTCACTAAATTTCAAGGTATAAGTGTTCTCCCTGAGTATGCACAGTTGCGAAAGTTCGTCGTGCTGAGACACCACGTGATGATCGGGTGTGACAAGCTCTACGTTCACAAACAACGGGTGCAAGCTAGTTTTGCACACGCAGAATACTCGGGTTAAACTTGATGAGCCCAGCATATGCAGATATGGCCTCGGAACACTGAGACCGAAAGGTCGAGCGTGAACCATATAGTAGATATGATCAACATAGTGATGTTCACCATTGAAAACTACTCCATCTCACGTGATGATCGGACATGGTTTAGTTGAATTGGATCACGTGATCACTTAGATGATTAGAGGGATGTCTATCTAAGTGGGAGTTCTTAAGTAATTTGATTAATTGAACTTTAGTTTATCATGAACTTAGTCCTGATAGTATTTGCATAACTATGTTGTAGATCAATAGCTCGCGATGTAGCTCCCCGTTTATTTTTTATATGTTCCCAGAGAAAAACTATGTTGAAAGATGAGAGTAGCAATGATGCGGACTAGGTCCGTGATCTGAGGATTATCCTCATTGCTGCACAGAAAAATTATGTCCTTGATGCACCGCTAGGTGACAGACATATTGCAGGAGCAGATGCAGACGTTATGAACGTTTGACAAGCTCGGTATGATGACTACTTGATAGTTTAGTGCACCATGCTTTACGGCTTAGAACCGGGACTTAAAAAATGTTTCGAACGCCATAGAGCATATAAGATGTTCCAAGAGTTGAAATTGGTATCTCATACTCATGCCCGTGTCAAGAGGTATGAGACCTCTGACAGTACTTTGCCTACAAGATGGAGGAGAATAGCTCAACGAGTGAGCATGTGCTCAGAATGCCTGAGTACTACAATCACTTGAATCAAGTGGGAGTTAATCTTCCTGATAAGATAGTGATTGACAGAGTTCACTAGTCACTATCACCAAGTTACTAGAACTTCATGATGAACTAAAATATGCAAGGGATAACGGAAACGATTCCCAAAGCTCTTCGTGATGCTAAAATCGGCGAAGGTAGAAATCAAGAAAAAGCATCAAGTGTTGATGGTTGACAAGACCACTAGTTTCAAGTAAAAGGGCAAGGGAAAGAAAAGGAACTTCAAGAAGAATGGCAAGAAAGTTGCCACTCCCATGAAGAAGCCCAAAGCTAGACCCAAACCTGAAACTGAGTGCTTCTACTGCAAAGGAAATGGTTACTGGAAGTGGAACTGCCCTAGATACTTGGCGAATAAGAAGGATGGCATAGTGAAGAAAGGTATATTGGATATACATGTTATTGATGTGTACTTTACTAGTGTTTATAGCAACCCCTCGGTATTTTATACTGGTTCAGTTGCTAAGAGTAGTAACTCGAAACGGGAGTTGCAAAATAAATAAAGACTAGTTAAGGGCAAGGTGATGATGTGTGTTGGAAGTGATTCCAAGGTTGATAAGATCACCATCACACACTCCCTTTACCTTCAGGATTAGTGTTGAACCTAAAATAAATGTTATTTGGTGGTTGCGTTGAGCACGAATATGATTGGATCATGTTTATTGCAATACGATTATTCATTTAAGTTAAAGAATAATTGTTGTTCTATTTACATGAATAAAACCTTCTGTGGTCATACACTCAATATAAATGGTTTATTGAATCTCGATCATAGTGATACACATATTCATAATATTGAAGCCAAAAGATGCAAAGTTAATAATGATAGTGCAACTTATTTGTGGCACTGCCATTTAGGTCATATTGGTGTAAAGCGCATGAAGAAACTCCATGCTGATGGGCTTTTGGAATCACTTGATTATGAATCACTTGATGCTTGCGATCCATGCCTCATGGGCAAAATGACTAAGACTCCGTTCTCTGGAACAATGGAGCGAGCAACTGACTTATTGGAAATAATACATACTGATGTATGCGGTCTGATGAGTATTGGGGCTCGCGGCGGGTATCGTTATTTTCTGACCTTCACAGATGATTTGAGCAGATATGGGTATATCTACTTGATGAAACATAAGTCTGAAACGTTTGAAAAGTTCAAAGAATTTCAGAGTGAAGTGGAAAATCATCGTAATAAGAAAATAAAGTTTCTACGATCTGATCGCAGAAATGAATATTTGAGTTACGAGTTTGGTCTTCAATTAAAATAATGTGGAATAGTTTCATAAATTCATGCCACCTGGAACACCACAACATAATGGTGTGTCCGAACGTCATAACCGTACTTTATTGGATATAGTGCAATCTATGATGTCTCTTACCCATTTACCACTATCGTTTTGGGGTTATGCATTAGAGACAACTACATTCATGTTAAATAGGGAACCGTCTAATCCGTTGAGACGACACCGTATGAACTATGGTTTGGCTAGAAACCTAAGTTGTCATTTTTTTAAAGTTTGGGATTGCGATGCTTATGTGAAAAAAGTTTCAGCCTGATAAGCTCAAACCCAAATCGGAGAAGTGCGTCTTCATAGGATACCCAAAAGTAACTGTTGGTTACACCTTCTATCACAGATCAGAAGGCAAGATATTTGTTGCTAAGAATAGATCCTTTCTAGAGAAGGAGTTTCTCTCGAAAGAAGTGAGTGGGAGGAAACTAGAACTTGATGAGGTAATTGTACCTGCTCCCTTATTGGAAAGTAGTTCATCACAGAAATTTGTTCCTATGACTCCTACACCAATTAGTGAGGAAGCTAATGATGATGATCATGTAACTTCATATCAAGTTACTACCGAACCTCGTAGATCAACCAGAAAAAGTTCTGCACCAGAGTGGTACGGTAATCCTGTTCTGGAGGTCATGTTACTTGACCATGACGAACCTACGAACTATGAGGAAGCGATGATGAGCCCATATTCCGCAAAATGGCTTGAAGCCATGAAATCTGAGATGGGATCCATGTATGAGAACAAAGTGTGGACTTTGGTTGACTTGCCCGATGATCGGCAAGCCATCGAGAATAAATGGATCTTCAAGAAGAAGACAAACACTGACGGTAATGTTACTGTCTACAAAGCTCGACTTGTCGCGAAAGGTTTTCGACAAGTTCAAGGCGTTGACTACAATGAGATTTTCTCACTCGTAGCGATGCTTAAAGTCTGTCCGAATCATGTTAGCAATTGCCACATTTTTTGAAAGCTGGCAAATGGATGTCAAAACTACATTCCTTAATGGATTTCTTAAAGAAGAGTTGTATATGATGCAACAAAAAGGTTTTGTCAATCCTAAAGGTGCTAACAAAGTGTGCTCCAGTGATCCATCTATGGACTGGTGCAAGCATCTCGGAGTTGGAATATACGCTTTGATGAGTTGATCAAAGCATATAGTTTTATACAGACTTGCGGTGAAGCCTATATTTACAAGAATGTGGTGGGAGCACTACAACCTTTCTGACAAGTATATGTGAATGACATATTATTGATCGAAAATGATGTAGAATTATTCTGGAAAGCATAAAGGAGTGTTTGAAAGGAGTTTTTCAAAACACCTCGGTAAAGCTGCTTACATATTGAGCATCAAGATCTATAGAGATAGATCAAGACGCTTGATAAGTTTTTTCAATGAGTACATACCTTGACAAGTTTTTGAAGTAGTTCAAAATGGAACAGTCAAAGAAAGAGTTCTTGCCTGTATTGCAAGGTGTGAAGTTGAGTAAGACTCAAAGTCCGACCACGGCAGAAGATAGAGAGAGAATGAAAGTCATTCCCTATGCGTCAGCCATAGGTTCTATGAAGTATGCTATGCTGTGTACCAGACCTATTGTGTACCTCACCAAGGGTTAGGTAAGAGGGTACAATAGTGATCCAGGAGTGGATCACTGGACATCGGTCAAAATTATCCTTAGTGGAATAAGGATATGTTTCTCGGTTATGGAGGTGACAAAAAGTTCGTCGTAAAGAGTTACGTCGGTGCAAGCTTTGACACCGATCTGGATGACACTGAGTCTCAAGTTGGATACATATTTAAAGTGGGAGCAATTAGCTAGAGTAGCTCCATGCAGAGCATTGTAGACATAGAAAATTTACAAAATACAGCTCTGAATGTGGCAGAACCATTGACTAAGTTTCTCTCTCTAGCAAAACATGATCACTCTTTGGGTATTAATCACATAGCAATGTGAACTAGATTATTGACTCTAGTAAACCCTTTGGGTATTAATCACATGGAGATGTGAACTAATCACATAAAGATGTGGACTATTGGTGTTGAATCACATGTGAACTAGATTATTGACTCTAGTACAAGTGGGAGACTGAAGGAAATATGCCCTAGAGGCAATAATAAAGTTATTATTTATTTACTTATTTCATGATAAATGTTTATTATTCATGCTAGAATTGTATTAACCGGAAACTTAGTACATGTATGAATACATAGACAAACAGAGTGTCACTAGTATGCCTCTACTTGACTAGCTCGTTGAATCAAAGATGGTTAAGTTTCCTAGCCATAGACATGAGTTGTGATTTGATTAACGGGAGAATGATGTGATTGACTTGACCCATTCCATTAGCTTAGAACTTGATCGTTTAGTATGTTGCTATTGCTTTCTTCATGACTTATACATGTTCCTATGACTATGAGATTATGCAACTCCCGAATACCGGAGGAACACTTTGTGTGCTACCAAACGTCACAACGTAACTTGGTGATTATAAAGATGCTCTACAGGTGTCTCCGATGGTGTTTGTTGAGTTGGCATAGATCGAGATTAGGATTTGTCACTCTGATTGTCGGACAGGTATCTCTGGGCCCTCTCGAAAATGCACATCAGTATAAGCCTTGCAAGCAATGTAACTAATGAGTTAGTTGCGGGATGATGTATTACGGAATGAGTAAAGAGACTTGCCCGTAACGAGATTGAACTAGGTATTGAGATACCTACGGTCGAATCTCGGGCAAGTAACATACCGATGACAAAGGGAACAATGTATGTTGTTATGCGGTTTGACTGTAAAGATCTTCTTAGAATATGTGGGAGCCAATATGAACTTCCAGGTTCCGCTATTGGTTATTGACCGGAGACGTGTCTCGGTCATGTCTACATAGTTCTCGAACCCGTAGGGTCCGCACGCTTAACGTTCGGTGACGATCGGTATTATGAGTTTATGTGTATTGATGTACCGAAGGTAGTTCGGAGTCCCGGATATGATCACAGACATGACGAGGAGTCTCGAAATGGTTGAGACATAAAGATTGATATATTGGACGGCTATATTCGGACACCGGAAGTGTTCCGGGTGGTTTCGGAGAAAACCGGAGTGCCGGAGGGATATCGGAACCCCCCCCCCCCAGGGGAAAGTTGGGCCTACATGGGCCATAGGGAAGAGGGGAGGCAGCCCACAAGGGGCAGCCGTGCCCCCTCCCTATAGGGAGTCCGAATTGGACTAGGGAGGGGGGCGCGCCCCCCTTTCCTTCTCCTCTTCCTCTCCCTTCCGTCTTTCCCCTTCTCCTCCTAGTTGGACTAGGAAAGGGGCAGTCCTACTCCTACTAGGAGGAGGACTCCTCCCCTCCACTACTGGAATCAGCTACTTTGCCATCTGCCAGATCTTTGCCGTCTGCTAGCGGACGGCAAATGAGCTCTTGCCATCAGCTACCCAAAAGCGGACGGGAAGAACTGGCCGATGGCAAAGACCAAGGTTACCATCAGCCATTTCTTTGCCGTCCGCTCATGACAAAAAAGATTCGCCGTCTGCTAGCGGACGGCAAAGAGGAGAGGCCCCACCGACGAGTTGCAAAAAAAAAAACCTAACGGGCCCTCTTTGCCGTCGCTAGCGGACGGCAAAGAGCACGAAGGCGACGGCAAAGGGTGGCGGGCGGCAAAGAGGAGGGCCCCACGTAACGTTAACGACGCCCCCCCCCTCTCTCTCTTTCTCTCCCACCTCTCGCGCCCCTTCGCACCACCCTTGCCGCCGCCGCCCAGCGCCCCCCCTGTCGCCCCACCACCCGCCACCCCGGCGCCCCCCCCCTGCCCCCGCCGCCACCTGTCTGGCGCCACACGCCAGCGCCCAGCACCTCGCGCCCGCCGCCCGGCCGGCCAGGGCCCGCCGCCCAGGCCGCCCGCCCCCCTCCTCCGCCCCAGGCGCACCGCCCCCTCCTCCACCCTCGCCGCCACCCCAGCGCCCCCCGCCCGCTGCCCCGGTGAGTATCTTCTTCTTTTTTTTTCCTTTTTCTGTTTTTTAGTTTTAGGTTTATGTTTAGTTTTAGGTTTATAGGTTTAGTTTTAGTTTAGTATTAGGTTTATAGGTTTAGTTTTAGTTTAGTATTAGGTTTAGATTTAGTTTAGTATAAGAAGAAGAAAAGAGAGGAGAGGAGGAGAAGAAGAAGAGGAAAAGGAAAGGAGGAAGAAGAAGAAGAAGAAGAAGAAGAAGAAGAAGAAGAAGAAGAAGAAGAAGAAGAAGGAAAAAGGAAGAAAAAGAAAAGGAGGAAGAAGAAGAAAAGGAAAAAAAGGAAGAAAAGGAAAAGGAAGAAGAAGAAGAAGACACCCCGACCCCGAGACCCCGACCCCGACCCCGACCCGACCCGACACGGTACCCAGACCCCGACCCGGCACCCCGACACGACACCCCGACCCGAGACCCGACCCGACCCGAGACCCGACCCGACACCCCGACCCGACCCGACCCGACCCGACCCCCGACACCGACCCGACACCCCGACCCGACCCGACACCCCGACCCCCAAGGCTGACCCGACACCCGACCCGACACCCCGACCCCAGAGCCTGACCCAACACCCGACCCGAGCCTGACCCGACACCCTGACGCCGACACCACACCCCGACCCCGAAACAACACCCCGACACCGACACGGCACTACCCCGACATCGACCGACACCCCGACCCCCGACCTGAAACAGCACACCGACCCGACCGGCACCCGACACCGACAGGACACCCGACCACCGACACCTCCGAAAAGGTGTTCTTTGGCCTTCGAGGCCGACGGGTCATATATATATTTGTGAATTATTAGTTAGGTCATATATTTTTCGATTTTGCTATGGAAAACATCATATATAATTGTGTTGATCGTGTAGTTTTAATTGTGCAGTTGTTTCATCGCTGCGAGGTTTGGTGTTCGACGACCTCGCCGTGTGTTTGTGAGCTCGCCCCTTCGTTCGTGGGTGAGCACAAATGACAACTCCTCCTCCCCATTAATTATTTGATCTATTCCGATGAAACTTGATAGCTAGCTATATATGTGTCTTGAATCATCGAGATATCGTAACCAATATGTGTCTCCCGTTCGAAAGCGTCATAGTTATAAATATGCATGCATTTGCATATTTATAACCTTGATTCTTCGAATTGTCCAACGCTATCCATGGACAGCCAGTATGTGTAGATTGGGTTCATTTTCCCATATGCTTTGCTCGGATCCGGCGCATATATTTAATCGATGCCTCCCTGTTGTTCTCGGTTACACATCCTCTCATTTATTGCGTAGAGGCGTGTATCGAGAGAACGGCGGGAGGTGCTGCCAAATTTTGCGTCGGATCCGGAGCATAGCATGGGAAAATGAACCCAATCTACACATACACGGGTGAGATTAGGACCTATCATTACCTATTAAAGTGTAGGTTGCATGGACGTAATAAAATTGACAAAGTAGATCAACTGATGAATATATACATGGTGAATTACATATATAATTGTTGTGTATCCAGTAGCTCGAAAGTCAAGATGAGTGACCGTGCTTGGATGTATACGGTCACACTGGTCGAGAACAAATGGAGCGCTGAATGGTTCACAAAAACTAAGGGTTTGTGCAAGCCGCATTTGCAAATGGCCAAAAGAAAACCTGGTGCCCTGTTTCCGGTGCGGCAATTGGGAAAAGAAGACAGAGGCTGAAATGGTCAAACACCTGCAGAAGAGTGGTTTCGCCCGATTATATGGTGTGGACATTTCATGGTGAGTCTGCCCAACATGACCGAGCTGAGGTGGATCGTCGTCGCACCGGCGAGCATGGTACCGGATGGAAAACATGGTGCAAGGCTATGATGATGCTCGGGATTGGACGAGGAGATGGAGGAATCTGCAAAGGCCTTCAATGAAATGTTGGAGTCTTCAAACGTCCGCTCCACGAGCACACCGAGCTTTGTCGGTTGGATGTCATCTCACAAGTAATGGCTCAAGGCTCAGTTCAACTTGGGCAGAGAATGCTATGACGCAATTATGACAGATTTGGACGCTTTCTACCCAAAGGCCATGTAATGCATGCAAACCTGTACCGATCGGACAAAATCCTCCGTGCAATCAAGATGCCCTATGAGAAGATACATGCCTGTGAGAAAGGATGTGCCTTATTTAGGCTTGACTATGCGGACTTGAACTATTGTCCCATTTGCAAGTCTTCGGTATATTGTGGTAGACAACGGTATGGGTGAGAAGACATGCAGACCAAAATCCCGTTAGTGTTCTTGGTATATGCCAATCGTACCAAGACTTCAACGTCTTTTCATGGTCGAAGAGACGGCGGACAGATGACATGGCACAAAACAGGCAAAAGAACCGAACTAGATGCAGATGGGAATCGATGATGGTACACACATCGATGGTGTTGCGTGGAAAAAGTTTGATGAATTACATCTCGACAAAGCGGCAGATCCGAGGCATCCTCGAGTCGGCATCAAGACGGATGGGTTCATGTGTTTGGTATGACGGCAGCCCAATACAGCTTGTTGGCCCGTATTTGTCTTTCCACTCAATCTCCCCGGACAGATTATGCAAAGAAAGAACATTTTCCCGACGTTGATAATTCCAGGACCCAACTATCCGGGCAAAAATATGAATGTGTACATGCAGCCGCTTAAGGACGAATTGCAAGAAGCCAGGATAATGGGTTCAAGACATCGACGCATTTAGCAAGCGGAACTTCATAATGCGTGTATCGGTACATGTACTCGACGCATGACTTGCGGCGTATGCGCTATTCGTTGGCTGGTGTGTGCATGGAAGGTTCCGTGCCCCACATGCAAGGGAGCTCTTGAGTTTCGTTGGCTTCAGGCGGTCGCAAGTTTTCTTGCTTCGACATGCATAGACAGTTCTGGATCCTCGCCATAAGTTCAGGAAAGACAAGAAGAACTTCATCGAGGGTAGAGTTGTCAAAACTCGCACCACCTGCATTGACAGGCCAACAGACACTGGATCGGTTAAACGCTCTCGAGCCAGATCCACAGCGTCCGGGGTACTTCAAGGGGTATAATACTAAGCACGCGTGGACTCACAAAACATGCTTATGGGATCTGCCTTACTTCAAAGACCTCCTTTGCCCACACAACATCGACGTGATGCACACTGAGAAGAATATCGCCGAGGCACTTTTTGGTACATTGTTCGGCATAGATGGGAAGTCAAAGGATAATACTAAGGCTAAAGTCGATCTGGAGGCGCTATGTGATAGGCCGTTACAAAACATGAAAGAACCGAAAGGAAGAAGCTGAATCGAAGCCAAAGGCATGGTTCAATCTTGGAAGGCCAGCTATGAGGGAAATTCTCTTGTGGGTGCAACAGCAGTTGATGTTCCCGATGGGTATGCAGCGAATCTAAAGAGGGAGCGAATCTTGATAAACGAAGATATTTGGTCTCAAGAGTCATGATTGGCACATATGGATTGAGCGGGTAATGCCGGTGATGTTGCGTGGCTTCATCCACGAGGATGAATGGCTAATCTTGGCAGAACTCAGCTATTTCTTCCGTGTTCTTTGTGCGAAAGAACTATCGCTGGCGTGCTAGAAGAAATGGAAGAGTTGGCGCCGGAGTTGATCTGCAAGTTAGAGAAGATCTTTCCACCGGCTTCTTTAATCCAATGCAGCATTTGATTTTGCATCTCCGACCGAGGCAAGATTGGGGGCCGTGCAAAATCGTTGGTGCTACCTAACCGAGAGAATGCGAAGGCGCCGACAAAAATGTAAAATAAGCGTAGAATTGAAGCATCGATGGCTGAGGCATTCATCACAGAGGAGGCGGCAAACTTCGTAACAGCGCCTCTGAAGCCAAAAAGCGTCATTTGCATAATCCAAGCCTCGGTACAATCTTGACGAGCCTAAAAAGGTGGATCAACCTCAGCCTATTCAAAGGGAATCTCGCACCAGCTAGTGTTTCACATCCGGTATCTTTGAATAACGAAGAATGGCGGACCATTTCGTTGTATATCTTCAACAACCTGATAGAAGTGCGGCCGTACATCGAGTAAGTTCTCGGTACATTGTTTCGCAACTTCTATTTCCTTTGAACTACTCTTATTCCTGGATATGTCATACGATCGATACGTCGCCATATTCTCGTATGGAGCGGAGATCCAAAAGGACTCCGTCGAAGAGTATGAGCTTCGCAAAGCAAGGAGGTGGCTATCCCGGTTTCATCTCTTGGTTCAAACAAGCGGTAATTTCTATTAGACAATTTCATTTCATTTGCTAATTTGTGCATAATGCAACAATCCTTTCATATTAAACTTGTAGGCTAATTCAGAGTCTATGGACGCCGAATTGAGACAAGTCGCTAATGGTTTTGACTATAAGGTCCGTTCATTTGACAAGTACGACATCAATGGGTATCGCTTTCGTACCTATGGCAAAGAGCTATCTATAGCCGACCGAAAGTCAACAAATTGTTGTGTATCTGCTATCAGCGAAGGAGGTACCGAGTATTATGGCTCGGGTGCAGGCTGTTCGAGACTACTACGCCTTGCGTGGTATCAAGAAGACCAAGCCGGCGTGCCGCGATAAGTTCCTGAGTAAGGAGCAGTACATGAAGGTAATTCTTAAGGCCTTCTCTACTTAAGTTCCTTCATTTAGTAATTCTTAGCCGTAGCGCTCAAGTTTCTATTTGCTAACTTAGGCGCCTCCGAGATGGTGTCTTGGATCGGATGGATTGTTGGGAGGTGTTGGTCGATGAGTGGTGCTCAAAACAATGGCTAGCCCTCCACAACGAGGCCAAGGACAAACGTGCCCAAATGGAAGGTGTGCCACACCATCAAGGCAGCTCCAACTTATATCAGTTCAAGGCATGGCTGGGTATGTGGTTTGCTTCATGATTCATGCAATTCATTCATCATGCTAGCTTGAGCCCTTTAATTACTAATTTTCATTGTTTCTCTCTTTCGTGCACGCTACAATAAGGTGGATAAGGTGCGAGGTGTACGACCTGTATGCCATGGCCCACTTTGCCTCTTTCAAGAAAGTCAAGGCTTTCTCTCGGTCGACCTCGATGATGCAAACAACTTCACCAACATCTCCTCCCACAACAAGCTCGTGAGATATAGAGATGAGGGAAGGCGAGGAAAGGGAGGACTTTAACCCGAGCTGTGGTCCCATTGATCCAGAGCTGTTGATGATATCTGGTGGCGGGAGGTCCCATGGCTCCATAGCCATTGGAGATGGACTTATCCGTTGTCCTAGCACTCTCTCGGAGATCAAGGCGCGCCAATCGAGCTCCGCTCTGAGATAAGGCCTCGTGAGCGGCCGGTGCAACTCGCCATCAAGGTTAGTGATACATACTCAGTTATCTTTCTCCATTACATTGTGTGCGCTTCCATCAATGATTACAAATGGTCATGTGAGTGGTGTTGCAGGCTGCTATACTGAGTGAGAGAGATAGAACGGAGAAACTTGGCGGAGGCGGCGGAGAGGCAGCGGGAGTTGGAGGAGAGGACGACAAAGATGATGGAGGAGGAGAGGGCACGGAATGACATGCGTGCAAGGGCCATGTACGAGCTCCTTGTGGTAAGTTTCTTCTGCAGATTAGCCAAAACATTCATGTAGTGTTTGTCTCATTACTAACTAGTATGACTGAGTCGTCAAAACCAAATGTGCGATGCGTGTGCGAGAAGACAAGTCAGACCGCTCCGCCGATGCGTGATTGCTCCTGGGACCACGGTGAGTTTTATTTGAATGGACATTACTTGCTAGTCTTAACATTTGAGTGTCATCATGCTAACAAGACATTGAAAATGATCTTTGGTGCAGCGTAACTCGGACAAGCATCGCACGATCCTTCTCCGACTACCGACACGAGCCACCCCGCTCCTACGTCTCCGGATCTTGGTAAGTTTATCTAGTGTTTTGCTTAACACATGCATAAAGACCTAGACTTAGCTTTATTTCCTCCAATGCTTACCATAATGACCTAGACTTAGCTTCTTCTCCTCCAAAATGACTTAATAAACTATCGACCTCCAAAACCATCCATTTTACCTAAGTTAGCTCTAAAGCGATCTGTACTTAGCTTACTTATGTCAAAAATTGCATAATTAGCTTAGTTAGCTCATAGGCGATCCATTTTACCTAAGTTAGCTCTAAAATGACCCATTTTACCTAGGTTAGCTTATAAATGATCCAGTTCATCCAAGTTAGCTCAAAATGACCCATTTCACCTAAATTAGCTCTTAAATGATCCATTTCACCAAGTTAGCTACAAAATGATCCATTTCACCTAAATTAGCTCTTAAATGATCCATTTCACCTAAGTTAGCTCAAAAGATCCATTTCAACTAAATTAGCTCATAAATGATCCATTTCACCTAAGTTAGCTAAAAAGCGATCCATTTCAACTAAGTTAGCTCATAAAGATCCATTTCAACTAAATTAGCTCATAAATGATCCATTTCAACTAAGTTAGCTCATAAATGATCCATTTCACCTTAGCTAGCTCATAAACGACCCATTTCAACTTAGTTAGCTCATAAATGATCCATTTCACCTTAGCTAGCTCATAAGCGACCCATAACAACTTAGTTAGCTCATATATGATCCATTTCACGTAAGTTAGCTCATAAATGGCATACTCTTCTTGTTCTAGTCTTCTTCTTGTTCTACTCTTCTTGTTCTAGTCTTCTTCTTGTTCTACTCTTCTTGTTCTAACTTTCTTATTTTTCATTTTGCGATTTCTTTCACTTGACTAAAGCTTGCATAGATGGAGTGCTCCTTATCCCTTTCTCTGTTTCTTTTGTATCGTTGAACTATGCATGTATCGTTGGATGAAACTATTGTAATATATATGGTTGGATGCCTCTATGTTGAACTTGTTATGTATGATGGAACTATGCATGTAATATATATGTTTGGATGATGAAGTTATGTGTTGGATATCTTATATGTTTGCTCTGTAATGGCCTTTTGAAATATATCTATATATGTCATATATATTTGTGATGAAAATTGTTGGATTTAATAAAAACAGATAAAAGAGCCAATATGCGGGCTCTTTGCCGTTTGCCACCGACGGTAACGCTCTTTGCCGTCTTCGCGGACGGCAAAGAAGACACGTGGCATCTAGCTGTGCTTCACGGAAGCTGACCCATTTGGTCACTTCGCCATCGATGAGCGCACGGCAAAGAACCTGCACTTTGCCATCGATGGCGACGGCAAAGAACCTGCACTTTGCCATCGGTGGCGACGGCAAAGACACTAGAAATTTTGCCGTTAGCGGCGGACGGCAAAGGCCTGCCGTTAGACACTTAACGGACGACGGCGCAATTATTGCCGTCCGCTCTCTTTGCCGTCCGTCGCGGACGGCAAAGAACTTTGCCGTCGGCCGCCCGAAGCGGACGGCAAAGTAGCTGTTTACCGTAGCCTACGTTGCCGGAGCCTGTTGCCGTCCGTGGCTGACGGCAAAGGATTTTGCCGTCCGCCATTCATGCCTTTGCCATCCGCCATTCATGCCTTTGCCGTCCGCCATGGCAGATGGCAAAGTAGCTGATTCCTGTAGTGCTCCTTGGCACTCCCTAGAGCCGGCCGACCTCCCCCCTTGCTCCTTTATATTGTGAGTTCATGGGACGTCACCGAGACGAACGTGTGCAGATCGCAGAGGTGTCGTACTTTCGGTGCTAGGATCGGTCGATCGTGAAGACGTACGACTACATCAACCGCGTTGTCATAACGCTTCTGCTTATGGTCTACGAGGGTACGTAGACAACACTCTCCCCTCTCGTTGCTATGCATCACCATGATCTTGCGTGCGCGTAGGATTTTTTTTTTGAAATTACTATGTTCCCCAACATATTGTATGGCACACCAAGCATCGCCATCCGCTTTGTTGGAGGAGGGGGAGGACATGATGCCTGGCTTTGAAAACTCTAGCAGAAAAGAACTCAAAACAAAAAGAGGAGATATTGTCGTGGTATGGTGGTCAAAACCTTAGGGAGATTATATAATGAATTTTTACCGACCAAAAGAAGTATCGTACAAGAAAACAGTGTCTGGAGGACACACGAGGTGGCGACAAGGGTGGGGGCTCAACCTCCTGCCGCCCCGCTTCCTCGTGCACCCTTCGGACTGCTTTTAATTTTCCTAATTTTTTAAATATTCCAAAACGGAGAAAGTTGACATTATAAACATTTTGGAGTCGGTTTACTTACCGTACCACATACCTATTCGTTTTCGGGATCTGAAACATTCTGGAAAGTATCCCTTATGTACTCCTCCGATGTTATTGTATTAATTATATTAGTCTCAACTTTATGGGAGTACCTGAGATATAATGTTTGATTCTTTGACCGTTTACCACCTTCGGATTTGGGCATTCGGCGTTGTTGATCCTGATGGCACTGAAACGGTAAACCTCCTCGATAATGTAAGGACCTTCCCATTTAGAGAGAAGCTTTCCTGCAAAAAATCTTAAACGAGAGTTGTATAGCAAAACGTGATCACCTACATTAAACTCACGCTTTTGTATCCTTTTGTCATGCCATCTTTTAACTTTTCTTTGAACAACTTTGTAACATCCCAATTTTCAATTTGGATGTCATACATAGGTCATCATATGCATATCATATTTTATTTACATTTTGGTTGTGATCCTAGAAATCTTAAGCAACTCAAGGACCCAAGGAGAGAGTTGGAGGTTTCACAAATTTTCATTTTTGAGTTTATTCCAAAATTTGAAAAGAGGATCAATTTGGTTTTAATATTTTTCTCTCCAATTATTTCCAATAACAAAAATAAATGAGAGAAGATAAAATGACTTCTTCAACAAGAGGGAAATATTGGAGAAGAAATTTTAAAATCAAATTATTATTTTATTCAGTATTTTATTTGCTATTTTATTTGTACTAGAAAGAAATATGAATTTTGAAAATTGCATTTAGGCCAGAAAATGTTCATCTTGTCCTAAATATTAGGTTTGGACGGTGAAAATTATTTCTGGTATTGTTTTTAGAATTTTTTTTATATTTTATTAGGATTTTATTCGCGGCGGAATTTGTTTGAAAAAAATTGGACCGACCGGGTCAAGGCCACCGAAAAAGCGCCGTCGCCTCTGCTTCTGCGAGACTTGGGACTCGGCGAGGTGGAGTCCGGGTCCGACTCGTCGCCCCCTCACGCAAGCCGCCGTTCCCCAGCATTTATAAGCTGGGGCACCCGCCGCCTCCTCCTCACCACCCGACCCACTCGCCAAAGATCGCTGCCAGAACCGTCGACGCCGCCACCAAGAACCGCCGACGCCGCCACCACCGACCGACCGTCGTCGCCGCACTGCGCTTGTCGCCACCAGCGCGCGACCCGCCGTCGCCAGCCTCCACCGCCGCCGGAGCGCCGCCTCGCCACTGCCGGATCCTGCCCGATCTCGCCGCCAGTTTTCTTTGGTTGACCGGTAAAAACCGTTAGGTTTTCTTTCTTTTTTTCCAGTTTAGATTAGATCGGTTTTTCTTTTATTAGGTTAATTAGCGAACGTTCATCGATTAGATCATTTTAACGAACGGTTTTCGTTCGTTAGTTTCTATTAGCGAACGTTCGTTCGTTAGGTTTTTCTTTTTATTTTAATTTTCGGTCAGGGACCTGTCCGCGAATACTTTTATCACAGATTTGTCACTGAACTTCAAACCCTCGTTACTTTTTACTCGTTTGTTCAAATCCAGTGAAACCAACGCTAAAATCTTTGTCTTGTTCCCCTCTTTCCAGTTAATTAACTTGAACATGGTTTTGACAACTTAAAATTTGGTCTCAAGCAGATTTGAATTTGAACTACTTTTGATCATAGTTTGAGTTTCGTGACTCCGATTCGATTGACTCCTTTTGCAAATCGAAGCTTTTCACTTGAACTTTCAGTTTAGATCTTTTCTCTTGAGTTTTACCTTTGCATCCTATGTTTGAGTGCTTATGTATGCTATTGTTTGTTCACGATAGAGTTCCTGGAGTGCGAGGCTTGCTACTACGAATCCCTAGGGTTTTCAGATTGTCGGCAAGGCAAGTAACACTTTGATCATATCTCTTATTACCCAGTTTTAATGCATTAGTTTCAATCCTGAAACACTACATGGTTAGGACTTGATAACATGTGGGTATTCGGAAGTAGTTGATGAGGTAGTACCTATTGTCTTTTATTTCAAACCCTGGGTGTTACTACGTTATGCTTATACTGCTATGCTATGCTCATAGACGTGGATTGGTTTGAGTGTATTCATGAAAGGTGTGAGAGATTTGTTAAGTAAGGTTTAACTTAAGGAGGCTACTTTAAAACACATCTGGGTGGATTGGTTGGGGAACCCTGGAGCACCCAGTGGTTGTCCGGGCACCTGGAGTAATCTAGTGTTGTCCTAGGATATCCCGGAGTACCCGTGTGATCATCCTATGGTTTGCCACCCAGGCTCAAAGGGAACATAAGATTATTCATGCTAGAAACTTCCATGTGCAGCCACATGCCATTATGGGCTCTGGCATAGTTGAGTAAGTTGTGGGAATCCTTTCCATGATGGGCTAGCAGATGTAGGGGATTGTAGGTGTACCAGCCTATCTATCGGTTAAGGGGACCTCTTCGAAAAGACTGTGTCTCGGTCATCCGTTTCTCAAACATCATGTAGTGCGAGAAATCCAACGGAAGAGATCGATTCTTGTGGGGAAAAGTGCGCAAACCTCTGCAGAGTGTACAAACTAATCATGGTTAGCCGTGTCCCCGGTTATGGACATCTTGAGTATCTGGTACTTGAATTATTGATTTGATCTCATCACTTCACTTAATTAATTTGTTGCGTTATTACTATTAGTTTGGGATTGAGTTGGAGGAACCTGCTCAATGTTTCAACAAACATTGTAGTTAAATAAAATTTATTCCTTTGTAGTAGGGAAAAACTAGCTTTACGCAAATGATAACCATAGAGCCTCCACCAGCCATATATGCATGTAGTGATAGCTGTTATTGTGTTCATTGCTCTATAGTGTTATCTTGCTAGCATATTCCATGTGCTGACCTACATAGGCTACAACGTATTATGTTGCAGAGTTTTCAGACGAAGAGTAAGGTGCGCTAGGTCGTTTGTCATGCACTCGGTTTTTCCTTGGAGTTGGATGGACTCTTCTACCTTCGAAGCTTCCTCTGTTATCTTATTTAGATGGCCTTCAGCCATATTATTGTAATAAGTTCTGTTTTGAGATATTCGATGTAATAAGTGTGTGATTGAATTCTGTTATAAAGTCTCGAGTACTGTGTGTGTCAGCAATACCGATCCAGGGATGACACTTAAAAACAGAGACTTGACCGTCTGAGGTCGAGTCGCTACAAGATGGTATCAGAGCACACGCTGACTGTAAAACGCGACCACTAAGATAAGCCATAGGATACTCTTATCTACTCATTTCTGACTCTTCTCCATTTTCCACTCTATAGATGGCAGACCCAAGGAACAAGTTTGCTCAACCGGATGAGGACACCCCTTTCGGACGACACTTGAAGGAAGCCACTAAGTACGTGAGCATCGGAATACCAAGCTTCACCGGGACATACACCACCACTCTACCTGAAGAAGAGCGCTGGATGATTCGAGTTCATGTTCTAGGAAGGACGTTTGCACCAGTTACTGAGCCCATAGAGTTTTCCTTTGATGCACCAACCTGGAATCTAGGAAAGAGCATGGCAGCCCACATCGCCATGGGACGCATCGGCGAGGTATACCACAAGGATCTTAAGGACACCATCTACCAGATATGTGGACGCCGAGATGAGCAATGGGAGATGATTTGCACCAGGAGGGATAAATCCATTGCAGCCTACATCCAAGAGTTAAACCAACACATTCGTCGCCAGGAGAACCAGATGTGCGCCAACATGATAGATATGAAGAAGGTGATGACCAGGAACATGGAGCTAGAAGAGGAACTCAAGTCTACATGCGATGGATATGAAGAGGAAATTGCAGTACTACTGGAGAAGAATGAAGACCTGAAGAAGAAGCTAGGAATATTCATGGGAGACCCCGCACCTGAGAAGGACAACCACCCCTAAGACTACATCATAATCATCGACACCGACTCTGGCCCCGATAGTGATGATGATTATGAAGACGAAGCTGGAGCGGATATCATGGAGTCTTCCACCGATCAAAGTTTCTAGTCGACCACCATATTATCAGTAGTATTTCCCCCATGTATATAGTAATAGTCCGAGTATTTTGTAACGGTAGATTAGGTTGATTATATGACCTTGTTTGAATTGAGTGGTGTGAAATGAAGGTGTTTGTCTCATGTGCATATGGGTAGTGATTTATCTTTAGACCTCACTCTATTCTATTCTCACCCCTCTAAACCTATCAGATGCCTCCGAGACGTGACCCCGGATTTGTCTTCCCACCGGAGCTCACTCAGTTTATCCAACAGCAGAATGCCTTGATGCAGTTGCTAGTCCAGAACCAAGGCAACTTAGCCCGTTTTCTAAGGTTGAATCCGCCGGTGTTCTCCAGTAGCACCGAGCCGATTATTGCTGATGACTGGCTCCACAGGATTGGAAGGTTGCTGACCACCGCAGGTTGCACAAATGCTGAGAAGGTGCGCTTTGCCGCACATCAACTAGATGGACCCGCAGCCTCATGGTGGGAGGATTACACAGTCACTTTCCCCATAGCGAATCTCACTTGGGATCAGTTTCAGCAAGCTTTCCGCACAACACATGTCTCAACTGGAGCTATGAGTATGAAGAAGCGTGAGTTTCGCAACTTACGCCAGGGAAATCGTACTGTGGCACAATACGTGAATGAGTTTAGTAAGCTAGCTCGTTATGCTCTAGATGATGTGGCCACAGATGCCGCAAAGCAGGAGAAGTTTATGGAAGGGCTGAATGATGAGCCGAGTATGCAGTTGATGGTGGCAACATTTGCCAACTACCAGGAGTTGGTAGATAGGGCTCTTATGATCGAAGGCAAGCATCAGCAGATAGAGAGCCACAAAAGGAAGTATGGATAGGGGAAGTACAACTCTGGAGCTCAGCAGAAGCCTCATTTTACCCCGAACTCGGGAGGACATACCCATCATAACCATGGAGGCCACACTCACAATGGATGAAGCTCACATAACCATAGTGGCCCTAAGAATGGTAATGGCAATGGAAGTTCTAGGAAGAAGCCCAACCCTTTCACCAGAGGACAAGTGAACCACGTTAACGTGGAGGAAGTTGAAGAGCAGCTAGATGCAGTTATTGGTAAGTTTTTGATTAAGTCATTTACTGCTACTGTTTTTTTATACTGGTGCATCGCATTCATACATATCGAGGGGATTTGTGGATAAGTATAAGTTGCCCACCAAAGCCCTTAAGACACCTATGTTAGTAAGCTCGCCAGGAGCGGAGTATATGGCAAGCAGAGGATGTTTTCAGATGCCATTGACCATAGGTAGGCATGTTTTCCCCTCAGACCTAATAATTTTGGAGTCACACGGATTGGATGTGATACTAGGCATGGATTGGCTATCGATGTATGGAGGAAATATCGATTGCGCTTGAAAGTCAATTTTACTCACCACCCCAGAGGGTAAAAGGATCAAGTACGTATCTAGGCATGCGCCAAGGAGGACTCAAGTAAATTCACTCACAGGAGTTGTGCAGGAGGAAGTGCCTGTAGTGAAGGATTACCCGGATGTATTCTCAAAGGAATTACCAGGCATGCCACCAGATCGAGACATAGAATTTTTAATAGAGCGGTTGCCAGGCATCGGACCAATATCGAAGAGACCGTATCGGATGCCCGCAAATGATCTGGAGGAAATCAAGAAGCATATTAAGGAGTTACTGGAGAAAGGTTACATTCGACCAAGTTCATCACCGTGGGGAACCCCAGTGCTCTTAGTTGAGAAGAAGGATGGATCTTTGAGAATGGTTGTTGATTATCGTGCATTGAATGAAGTGACGATCAAGAACAAGTACCCAATACCGATCATCAATGATTTGTTTGACCAGCTGCAAGGAGCCAAAGTATTCTCCAAGATCGATCTTTGATCAGGATACCACTAGTTGAAGATCCGAGAACAGGATATACCTAAGACAGCTTTTACCACAAGGTATGGGCTACATGAGTACACGGTCATGTCTTTCGGATTGACTAACACCCCTGCCTATTTTATGAGTATGATGAATAAGGTGTTCATGGAGTTCTTGGATAAGTTTGTTGTGGTGTTCATTGATGATATATTGGTATACTCGAAGAATGAAGAGGAACACAAGGAACATTTGCGCTTGGTTCTCGAGAAGCTCAGGGAACATCAGCTATATGCCAAGTTCAGCAAATGCGAGTTTTGGTTGAAGGAAGTTGGATTTCTTGGACATGTTATATCAGGAGAAGGTATAGCAATAGACCCTACTAAGGTCCAGTCTGTCACTGAGTGGTTGGGACCCACCTCACTTGGAGAGATACGCAGTTTTCTTGGACTCGCAGGATACTATAGGAGATTTGTTGAGAATTTTTCCAAGATTGTGAAACCCATGACAGAGTTGTTGAAAAAGGACACCAAATTCAGATGGACCGAAGAGTGTGAGGCCAGTTTTCAGGAGTTGAAGAAACGTTTAGTTACAACCCCTGTGCTAATTCTTCCGGACATACGCAAGGATTTCCAAGTGTATTGCGACGCTTCTCGGTTGGGACTTGGAGGTGTACTTATGCAAGATGGAAGAGTTGTTTCATATGCCTCACGTCAGCTTCGACCTCATGAGTTGAATTATGCCACACATGAATTGAAGTTAGCAGTCTTAGTGCATGCACTCAAGACCTGGAGACATTTTCTTATTGGAAACCGTTGTGACGTATACACGGATCACAAGAGTTTGAAGTATATCTTCACGCAGAAGGAGTTGAATCTCAGGCAAAGGAGATGGTTGGAACTCATAAAGGATTATGATATGAAACTACATTATCATCCAGGAAAGGCCAATGTCGTAGCAGACGCTTTGAGCCGCAAGAGTTATGTCAATACCCTTGTAATCGGAGGATTACCGCAGGAGTTAGTCGATGATCTCAAGGAACTTCGTTTGGAGGTAGTTCCAAGAGGTTTTGTTGCAGCAATGGAGGTTCAGTCTACATTATTGGGAAAGATTCAAGAAGCCCAGAAGGATGATAAGGAAATTGCTGAGATAAAGGAGAAGATGAGCAAAGGAAAGGCCAAAGGTTTTCATGAGGATGAGCACGAAAATTTATGGTTTGAGGATCGTCTTTATGTGCCCAATGATGCGGGGATCAGGAAGTTAATACTTCAGCAAGCTCAAGAGTCGCCATACTCGATTCACCCCGGAAACACCAAGATGTATTTGGATTTGAAGGAACGTTTCTGGTGGACAGGTATGAAGAAGGATATTGCTGAGTATGTAGCAATATGTGATGTATGTCAGAGAGTGAAGGCAGAACATCAGAAGCCAGAAGGATTATTTTAGCCTATGCCGATACCCAGATGGAAGTGGGACAAGCTTGGCATGGATTTCATCACCAGATTACCCAGGACACGATCAGGATATGACTCCATTTGCGTAGTAGTTGACCGCTTGACCAAAGTGGCCCACTTTATCCCTGTGAAAACCACTTATACGAGCGCGAAGTTGGCCAAAATATATATGTCCAGGATCGTATGTCTGCATGGAGTTCCGAGGACCATCGTATCAGATAGAGAAACACAGTTTACATCGAAGTTTTGGAATCAGTTGCACCAGACTTTGGGTACTAGGCTAGAGTTTAGTACAGCCTTTCATCCGCAGACAGATGGACAGACCAAGAGAGTCAATCAGATTCTGGAGGACATGTTGAGAGCTTGTGCGCTAGATTATGGATCTAGTTGGGATGATAATTTGCCTTACATAGAGTTCTCATATAACAACAGCTACCGGGCTAGCTTGAAGATGGCCCCTTTCGAAGCTTTGTGGAAGGAGGTGCAGGATACCATTGATGTGGGATGAAGTAGGAGACCGTCAATTGTTTGGACTAGATTTAATCAAGGAGTCTGAAGAGAAGGTTAAATTGATTCGTGATAGACTTAAGGTAGCTCAGTCCAGGCAGAAGAGTTATGCCGATACTAAACGCAAGGAGGTAGTCTATGAAATTGGAGACAGAGCATATCTTCGTGTGTCACCTCTGCAAGGAGTTAAAAGATCCGGAGTTAAAGGAAAGTTAGCCCCGAGATTTGTAGGACCATATCGAGTTTTGGAACGTATGGGAGAAGTGGCCTACAAGTTGGAGTTACCCGAAGGATTGTCAGGAGTTCATGATGTGTTTCATGTTTCCCAGTTAAAGAAGTGCCATTTGAGATGGCGATATTCCTCTAAGAATCAAGGCCCCTGGAAGCAATTCAGTTGGAGAGTGACCTAACCTACGAGGAGAAACCCGTCAAGATTCTCGAGTTTTCCAGCCGAGTTACACGCAACAAGGTTATCAAGTTTTGCAAAGTTCAGTGGAGCCACCATACCGAGGAGGAAGCCACCTAGGAGCGAGAGGAAGACCTAAGGAAAGACCACCCAAACCTATTTTCTAGCCAACCCGAATCTCAAGGACGAGATTCATCTTAAGGGGGGTAGGTTTGTAACATCCCAATTTTCAATTTGGATGTTATACATAGGTCATCATATGCATATCATATTTTATTTACATTTTGGTTGTGATCCTAGAAATCTTAAGCAACTCAAGGACCCGAGAGAGTTGGAGGTTTCAAAAAATTTTATTTTTGAGTTTATTCCAAAATTTGAAAAGAGGATCAATTTGGTTTTAATATTTTTCTCTCCAATTATTTCCAATAACAAAAATAAATGAGAGAAGATAAAATGACTTCTTCAACAAGAGGGAAATATTGGAGAAGAAATTTTAAAATCAAATTATTATTTTATTCATATTTTATTTGCTATTTTATTTGTACTAGAAAGAAATATGCATTTTTGAAAATTGCATTTTAGGCCAGAAAAATGTTCATCTTTTCCTAGATATTAGGTTGGACAGGGAAAATTATTTCTGGTATTTTTATAGATTTTTTTTATATTTTATTAGGATTGTATTCGCGACGGAATTTGTTTGAAAAAAAAGTTTTTTTTGGACCGACCGGGCCGAAGGCCCAGCCGGCCCGATCGAGCGCGCCGCCGCCTCTGCCCCATGCGGACGCCGGACTCTGGCGAGGACGAGTCCGGGTCGGACTCGCCGCCTCCTTGCGCAAGCCGCCGCCCTCGGCCTTTATAAGCCGGAGCACTCGCCGCCTCCTCCTCACCACCCGACGCCGCCAGCCCCGCCGTCGCAGCCGCCGATGCCGCCAGCCGCCGTCCGCTAATACGTCCATTTTGCATCATGTTTTTATATCGATATTTATTGCATTATTGGCTGTTATTACACATTATGTCACAATACTTATGCCTATTCTCTCTTATTTTACAAGGTTTACATGAAGAGGAGAATGCGGCAGCTGGAATTCGGGTGGAAAAGGAGCAAATATTACAGACCTATTCTGCACAACTCGAAAAGTCCTGAAACTCCACGGAAGTTATTTTTGGAAATAATAAAAAATACTGAGCGAAGAAAATACCAGAGGGGGCCCACACCCTGGGCACGAGGGTGGGGGGCGCGCCCCCCTGCCTCGTGGGCCCCCTGTTGGCCCTCTGGTGCCCATCTTCTGCTATATGAAGTCTTTCGTCCAAGGAAAAATCATAAGCAAGCTCTCGGGATGAGACTCCGCCGCCACGAGGCGGAACCTTGGCGGAACCAATCTAGGGCTCTGGCGGAGCTGTTCTGCCGGGGACACTTCCCTCCGAGAGGGGGAAATCATCGCCATCGTCATCACCAACGCTCCTCTCATCGGGAGGGGGCCAATCTCCATCAACATCTTCACCAGCACCATTTCCTCTCAAACCCTAGTTCATCTCTTGTATCGAATTCTTGTCTCTAAGTCTGAGATTGGTACTTGTAGGTTGCTAGTAGTGTTGATTACTCCTTGTAGTTGATGCTAGTTGGCTTATTTGGTAGAAGATCATATGTTCAGATCCTATATGCATATTAATACCCCTCCGATTATGAACATGAATATGCTTTGTGAGTAGTTACGTTTGTTCCTGAGGACATGGGAGAAGTCTTGCTATTAGTAGTCATGTGAATTTGGTATTCGTTCGATATTTTGAGGAGATGTATGTTGTCTCTCCTCTAGTGGTGTTATGTGAACATCGACTACATGACACTTCACCATTATTTGGGCCTGGAGGAAGGCATTGGGAAGTAATAAGTAGATGATGGGTTGCTAGAGTGATAGAAGCTTAAACCCTAGTTTATGCGTTGCTTCGTAAGGGGCTGATTTGGATCCATATGTTTCATGCTATGGTTAGGTTTACCTTAATACTTCTTTTGTAGTTGCGGATGCTTGCAATAGGATTTCATCATAAGTGGGATGCTTGTCCAAGTAAGGACAGCACCCAAGCACCGGTCCACCCACATATCAAATTATCAAAGTACCGAACGCGAGTCATATGAGCGTGATGAAAACTAGCTTGACGATAATTCCCATGTGTCCTCGGGAGCGCTTTTCTCTATATAAGAGTTTGTACAGGCTTGTCCTTCGATACAAAAAGGATCGGGCCATCTCTCTGCACTTTATTTACGCTTGTTATTTATTACCTGTTACAAATTACCTTATCACAAAACTATCTGTTACCGATAATTTTAGTGCTTGCAGAGAATACCTTGCTGAAAACCGCTTATCATTTCCTTCTGCTCCTCGTTGGGTTCGACACTCTTACTTATTGAAAGGACTACGATAGATCCCCTATACTTGTGGGTCATCAAGACTCTTTTCTGGCGCCGTTTCCGGGGAGTGAAGCGCCTTTGGTAGGTGGAATTTGGTAAGGAAAATTTTATATAGTGTGCTGAAATTTACTGTCACTTGTTACTATGGAAAGTAATCCTCTGAGGGCCTTGTTCGGGGTATCTTCACCCCGACCAGTAGTGCAAAGAGTTGCTCCTCAACCTTCTGAACCTACTAAAAATGAAAATGTCTACTTTGAAATTCCTTCGGGTATGATAAAAAACTGCTAGCTAATCCTTTTGCAGGAGATGGAACATCATCCTGATGAGCACCAAATCTATGCGGATGAAGTTTGTGGATTATTTAAGCTTGCAGGTATGCCCGATGATGTTATCAAGAAGAAGGTTTTCCCTTTATCTTTGAAGGGAGATGCATTGACATGGTATAGGCTATGTGATGAAATGGGATCATGGAACTACAAATGATTGAAATTGGAATTTCATCAGAAGTTTTATCCTATGCATCTTGTTCATCGTGGTCGTAATTATATATATAATTTTTGGCCTCGCAAAGGAGAAAGCATCGCTCAAGCTTGGGGGAGGCTTAAGTCAATGTTATATTCATGCCCCAATCATGATCTCTCAAGAGAAATGATTATTCAAACTTTTTATGCTCGGCTTTCTAACAACAATCGCACCATGCTCGATACTTCTTGTACTGGTTCTCTTATGATGAAGACTATTGAATTCGAATGGGATTTATTGGAAAGAATTAAATGCAACTCTGAATATTGGGACCTCAATGAAGGTAAAGAGTCAGGTATAACACCTAAGTTTGATTGTGTTAAATCTTTTATGGATACCAATGTTTTCCGTAAATTTAGCACTAAATATGGACTTGTCTCTGAGATAGTAGCTTCTTTTTGTGAATATTTTGCTGCTCACGTTGATCTCCCTAAGGAGAAGTGGTTTAAATATCATCCTCCCATAGAAGTAAAAGTAGTTGCACCTATTAAAGTTGAAGAAAATACTATTACTTATAATGATCCTATTGTTCCTGCTGCTTATGTTGAGAAACCACCTTTTCCCGTTAGGATAAAAGATCATGCCAAAGCTTCAACTGTGGTTCGTAAAAGCAATATTAGAACCTATACACCTCCTGAGCAAGTTAAAGTTGAACCTAATATTACTATTGTTAAATATCTCTTGGCTGATAATATTGATGGGCAAGTTATTTATTTCTGTGATGAGACTGCTAGAATTGCTAAACCTAGTGCTAAAGATAAACATAGACCTGTGGTAGGCATGCCTGTTATTTATGTTAAAATAGGAGATCATTGTTATCATGGCTTGTGTGATATGGGTGCTAGTGCTAGTCCAATACCTATTGACTTATACAAAGAAATTATGCATGATATTGCACCCGCTGAGTTAGAAGAAATTGATGTCACAATTAAGCTTGCCAATAGAGATACTATTTCACCAATGGGAATTGTTAGAGATGTTGAAGTCTTGTGTGGGAAAACTAAATATCCTACTGATTTTCTTGTTCTTGGTTCCCCACAAGATAGCTTTTGTCCCATTATATTTGGTAGACCCTTCTTAAACATTGTCAATGCTAAGATAGACTGCGAGAAGGATGTTGTTACTATTGGCTTGGATGATATGTCTCATGAGTTTAATTTCTCTAAATTTCATAGACAACACCGTGAAGAGGAATTGCCTAGTAAAGATGAAATTATTGGTCTTGCTTCTATTGCCGTACCTCCTAGTGATCCTTTAGAACAATATTTGTTAGACCATGAAAATGATATATTTATGAATGAAAGAAGGGAAATAGATGAAGTGTTCTTTAAACAGGGACCTATTCTGAAACACAACTTGCCTGTTGAAATCCTAGGGGATCCTCCTCCACCGAAGGGTGACCCTGTGTTTGAGCTTAAACCATTGCCTGATACCCTTAAATATTCTTATCTTGATGAAAAGAAGATATATCCTGTTATTATTAGTGCTAACCTTTCAGAGAAGGAGGAAGAAAAATTATTGAAAACTCTGAAAAAGCACTTTGCTGCTATTGGATATACTCTTGATGATATTAAGGGCATTAGTCCCACTCTATGTCAACACAAAATAAATTTGGAAAAAGACGCCAAAACCAGTTATTGATCACCAACGAAGGCTGAATCCTAAGATGAAAGAAGTGGTAATAAAGGAAATATTAAAGCTCCTTGAGGCAGGTATAATCTATCCCGTTGTTGATAGTCAGTGGGTAAGTCCTGTCCATTGTGTCCCAAAGAAGGGAGGTATTACTGTCGTTCCTAATGATAAAGATGAATTGATTCCGCAAAGAATTATTACAGGTTATAGGATGGTAATTGATTTCTGCAAATTAAACAAAGCTACTAAAAATAATCATTGCCTCTTACCTTTTATTGATCAAATGCTAGAAATATTATCCAAACATACTCATTTTTGCTTTCTAGATGGTTATTCTGGCTTCTCTCAAATACATGTGTCAGCTGATGATCAAGCTAAGACCACTTTTACTTGGCCTTTCGGTACTTTTGCTTATAGACATATGCCTTTTGGTTTATGTAATGCACCTGCTACCTTTCAAAGATGCATGATGGCTATATTCTCTGACTTTTGTGAAAAGATTTGTGAGGTTTTCATGGACTATTTCTCCATTTATGGATCCTCTTTTGACGATTGCTTCAGCAACCTTGATCGAGTTTTGCAGAGATGTGAAGAAACTAATCTTGTCTTGAATTGGGAAAAATGCCACTTTATGGTTAATGAAGGTATTGTCTTGGGGCATAAAATTTCTGAAAGAGGTATCAAAGTTGATAAAGCTAAAGTTGATGCTATTGAAAAGATGCCATGTCCCAAGGACATCAAAGGTATAAGAAGTTTTCTTGGTCATGCCGGTTTTTATAGGAGGTTCATTAAGGACTTCTCAAAAATTTCCCGGCCTCTGACTAATCTATTACAAAAAGATATACCATTTGTCTTTGATGATGATTATCTATAAGCATTTGAAATACTTAAGAAAGCATTAATCTCTGCACCTATTGTCTAGCCACCTGACTGGAATTTACCCTTTGAAATTATGTGTGATGCTAGTGATTATGCTGTAGGTGTTGTTCTAGGGCAAAGAGTTGATAAGAAATTAAATGTTATTCTATATGCTAGTAAAACTCTAGACAATGCCCAGAGAAATTATGCCACTACTGAAAAAGAATTCTTAGCAGTTCTATTTGCTTGTGATAAGTTCAGACCCTATATTGTTGATTCTAAAGTAACTATTCACACCGATCATGCTGCTATTAAATATCTTATGGAAAAGAAATATGCTAAACCTAGACTTATTAGATGGGTTCTCTTGCTACAAGAATTTGATTTACATATTATTGATAGAAAGGGAGATGAGAACCTGGTTGCAGACAACTAGTCTAGGTTAGAAAATGTTCTTGATGACCCACTACCTATTGACGATAGCTTTCCTGATGAACAATTAAATGTCATAAATGCTTCTGGTACTGCTCCATGGTATGCTGATTATGCTAATTACATTATTGCTAAATTTATACCAC
The DNA here is from genome assembly GCA_021605205.1 of Aegilops longissima. NCBI lineage: Eukaryota > Viridiplantae > Streptophyta > Magnoliopsida > Poales > Poaceae > Aegilops > Aegilops longissima. Next base: position 560,140,051 of record CM038682.1, read on the forward strand.
CTAGTTTCACATACCAGCAAAAGAAAAAAGTTTTGTTTTATGATTTGAGACATTACTTTTGGGATGACCCACATCTTTATAAAGAAGGAGTAGATGGTGTTATTAGACATTGTGTACCTGAGCATGAACAGGAACAGATCCTACGCAAGTGTCACTCTGAGGCTTATGGAGGACACCACGCTGGAGATAGAACTGCACATAAGGTATTGCAATCCGGTTTTTATTGGCCTACTCTCTTCAAGGATGCCCGTAAGTTTGTCTTATCTTGTGATGAATGTCAAAGAATTGGTAATATTAGTAGACGTCAAGAAATGCCTATGAATTATTCACTTGTTATTGAACCATTTGATGTTTGGGGCTTTGATTATATGGGACCGTTTCCTACCTCTAATGGATATACACATATTTTAGTTGCTGTTGATTACGTTAATAAGTGGGTAGAAGCTATTCCAACTAGTAGTGCTGATCATAACACCTCTATTAAGATGCTTAAAGAAGTTATTTTTTCCGAGGTTTGGAGTCCCTAGATATTTAATGACTGATGGTGGTTCACATTTTATTCATGGTGCTTTCCGTAAAATGCTTGCTAAGTATGACGTTAATCATAGAATTGCATCTCTTTATCACCGGCAGTCTAGTGGTCAAGTAGAATTGAGCAATAGAGAGCTTAAATTAATTTTGCAAAAGACTGTTAATAGATCTAGAAAGAATTGGTCTTAGAAACTGGATGATGCATTATGGGCCTATAGAACTGCATATAAAAATCCTATGGGAATGTCTCCGTATAAAATGGTTTATGGAAAAGCATGTCACTTACCTCTCGAACTAGAACATAAGGCATATTGGGCCATTAAAGAGCTCAACTATGATTTCAAACTTGCCGGTGAGAAGAGGTTGTTTGACATTAGCTCACTTGATGAATGGAGAACCCAAGCCTATGAGAATGCCAAGCTGTTTAAAGAAAAGGTTAAAAGATGGCATGACAAAAGAATACAAAAGCGTGAGTTTAATGTAGGTGATTATGTATTATTATACAACTCTCATTTAAGATTTTTTGCAGGAAAAATTCTCTCTAAATGGGAAGGTCCCTATGTTATCAAGGAGGTCTATCGTTTCGGTGCCATAAAAATCAACAACTTCGAAGGCATAAATCCGAAGGTGGTGAACGGTCAAAGAATCAAACATTATATCTCAGGTAACCCTATAAATGTTGAAACCAATGTTATTAAAATCGTAACCCCGGAGGAATACATAAGGGACTCTTTCCAGAATGTTTCAGACTCCGAAAAGGAATAGGTATGTGGTACGGTAAGTAAACCGACTCCAAAACAGTTCTAATGGCAATTTTTCTCCGTTTTGGAATATTTAGAAAAATAGAAAAATAAGAAGCAGCCCGGGAAGGACACGAGGGCTCCACGAGGGTGGAGGGCGCGCCCCCTGCCTCGTGGGCACCTCGTGTGCTCTCCGGACTCGTTTTCTTGCATGATACGTATTTTGGTCGGTAAAAATTCATTATATAATCTCCCGAAGGTTTTGACATCTGTATCACGCAAATATCCTCTGTTATCATTTCGAGCTTTCTCTGCAGTAGATTTGGAGCAAGATGTCATCTCAAGATTCCGATGAGAGAGCTATGTCTCATACCTCATTGTGGACCCAAAAACCTATGGGGATCTATCTCCTTGTGGTCGAACTACGGACGAGGAGGAGGATGCTCATTTGATGAGGATCAATGATTCAAGGTCGGAGGGGAAGGATGTCCCTCTACCTCAACCTGGGGATATGCATGTGAAATTCAAGAAATATAGTCTCCTTAAGAGAGCTAAACTATCTAACCACCGATCTATTCCTTCTCGTTTTCGGCAGAAAAGCAAAGGAGATTTATGTGACAAGATCTTGAAGCTGGAAACGGAGGTCGGTGATTTAAAGGAGGAAATTGCTCTTCTTAATTACAATATGAAGAAGCTAAAGACACAACTGTCAACATCAACAACTCCATCATCCCCCCTCCGAAAAAGGAAGACTAAGTATATGGGTATGGGAACTCCCGTTGGCAACTGCCAAGCTTGGGGGAGGTGCCCCGGTATCGTATCACCATCACATCCCTATCCTTACCGTTTTTCTTAGTTCGATCCTTTTAGTAATATCTTGATCTAGTAGAATAAAATTTTAGTATGGTCTAGTTTTGAGTTTTGCTTTGTGATCCCTCTATGTAATCGAGTCCGTGAGCTATATATAATAAAGATTAGTGTTGGGTTAAGGGCTTGATTATTTTGCCATGATCTTAGGGAATAAAAGAAAAGAAAAAGAATAAAAAGAAATAAAGAAATCATATTGATCTTATGGAGAGTAATGACTTCACATAGAAAGAGTATGATGATTAAAAGTTGTTGAGAGTTGACAAACATAGTTTTGGTCATCTTTGCAATTAATAGGAAGTAATGAAGATAGAGAGGTTTCACATATAAATATACTATCTTGGACATTTTTTATGATTGTGAGCACTCATTAAAATATGACATGCTAAAGAGTTGATGTTGGACAAGGAAGACAACATAATGGGTTATGTTTTCTTATATCTGAGATAAAGTATATTGTCATGGATCATCCAACATGTTGAGTTTGCCTTTCTCCCTCATGCTAGCCAATTCTTTGCACCAAGTAGAGATACTACTTGTGCTTCCAAATACCCTTAAACCCAGTTTTTTTTACTATCAAAAAATATGTGCGAGAGGCGGGAATCGAGCTCGGGAACTATCCCTTCGCATAGGTGTGCATGAACCACTATGCTATCCAACGACCTGCCCCTTAAACCCAGTTTTTCCATGAGAGTCCACCATATCTACCTATGGATTGAGTAAGATCCTTCAAGTAAGTTGTCATCGGTGCAAGCAATAAAAATTGCTCTGTAAACATGTATGATTGATTAGTGTGGAGGAAATAAGCTTTATATGATCTTGTGATGTGGAAGAAATAAAAGCGACAGACTGCATAATAAAGGTCCATATCACAAGTGGCAATATAAAGTGACGTTCTTTCGCATTAAGATTTAGTGCATCCAACCCTGAAAGCGCATGACAACCTCTGCTTCCCTCTGCGAAGGGCCTATCTTTTACTTTTATCTTCTACCTTATGCAAGAGTCATGGTGATCTTCACCTTTCCTTTTTACATTTTATCCTTTGCCAAGCACATTGTGTTGGAAAGATCATATATATATATATATATATATATATATATATATATATATATATATATATATATATATATATATATATATATATATATGTATGTATGTATGTATATATCTAATTGGATGTAAGTTAGCATGAACTATTATTGTTGACATTACCCTTGAGGTAAAAGGTTGGGAGGTGAAACTATAAGCCCCTATCTTTCTCTGTGTCTGATTAAAACTCCGTGACTACAAGTATTGCGTGAGTGTCAGCAATTGTGAAAGACTAAATGATAGTTGAGTATGTGGACTTGCTAAAAAGCTCTTACATAGACTCTTTCCGATGTTATGATAAATTTCAATTGCTTCAGTGACTGAGATTATAGTTTGTTGGTTCTCAATGGAGTTTCTGATTCATACTTGACATTGTGAATAGATTATTACTTGAGCATAAGAAATCATATGATAATATCCAAATATGTTGCTGTTATAAGAATAATCATGATGCCCTCATGTCCGTATTTTATTTTATCGACACCTCTACCTCTAAACATGTGGACATATTTATTGTTATTGGCTTCCGCTTGAGGACAAGCGAGGTCTAAGCTTGGGGGAGTTGATACGTCCATTTTGCATCATGTTTTTATATCGATATCTATTGCATTATGGGCTGTTATTACACATTATGTCACAATACTTATGCCTATTCTCTCTTATTTTACAAGGTTTACATGAAGAGGGAGAATGCCGGCAGCTGGAATTCTGGGCTAGAAAAGGAGCAAATATTAGAGACCTGTTCTACACAACTTCAAAGTCCTGAAAGTCCGCGGAACTTATTTTTGGAAATAATAAAAAATATTGAGCGAAGAAAATACCAGAGGGGGCCCACACCCTGGGTACGAGGGTGGGGGCGCGCCCTACCCCTTGGGCGTGCCCCCTGCCTCGTGGGCCCCTTGTTGGCCCTCCGGTGCCCATCTTCTGCTATATGAAGTCTTTCGTCTGAGGAAAAATCATAAGCAAGTTTCGGGACGAGACTCCGCCGCCACGAGGCGGAACCAATCTAGGGCTCTGGTGGAGCTGTTCTGCCGGGAACACTTCCCTCTGGGAGGGGGAAATCATCGCCATCGTCATCACCAACGCTCCTCTCATCGGGAGGGGGCCAATCTCCATCAACATCTTCACCAGCACCATCTCCTCTCAAACCCTAGTTCATCTCTTGTATCCAATTCTTGTCTCTAAGTCTGAGATTGGTACTTGTAGGTTGCTAGTAGTGTTGATTACTCCTTGTAGTTGATGCTAGTTGGTTTATTTGGTGGAAGGTCATATGTTCAAATCCTATATGCACATTAATACCCCTCTGATTATGAACATGAATATGCTTTGTGAGTAGTTACGTTTGTTCCTGAGGACATGGGAGAAGTCTTGCTATTAGTAGTCATGTGAATTTGGTATTCGTTCGATATTTTGAGGAGATTTATGTTGTCTCTCCTCTAGTAGTGTTATGTGAACGTTGACTACATGACACTTCACCATTATTTCGGCCTAGAGGAAGGCATTGGGAATTAAAAAGTAGATGATGGGTTGCTAGAGTGACAGAAGCTTAAACCCTAGTTTATGCGTTGCTTTGTAAGGGGCTGATTTGGATCCATATGTTTCATGCTATGGTTAGGTTTACCTTAATACTTCTTTTGTAGTTGCGGATGCAGCAAAGTAGCGTAAGTATTTCCCTCAGTTTTTGAGAACCAAGGTATCAATCCAGTAGGAGGCTACGCACAAGTCCCTCGTACCTGCACAAAACCATAGCTCCTCGCAACCAACACGATTAGGGGTTGTCAATCCCTTCACGGTCACATGCGAGAGTGAGATCTAATAGAGATGATAAATAATATTTTTGGTATTTTTGGTATAGAGATGCAAAGTGAAAAGTAAAAGGCAAAGTAAAAACAAAGCAAGTATTAAAGTAATGGAGATTGATATGATGAGAATAGACCCGGGGGCCATAGGTTTCACTAGTGGCCTCTCTCAAGAGCATAAGTATTCTACGGTGGGTGAACAAATTACTATTGAGCAATTAACAGAATTGAGCATAGTTATGAGAATATCTAGGTATGATCATGTATATAGGCATCACGTCCGAGACAAGTAGACCGACTCCTGCCTGCATCTACTACTATTACTCCACTCATCGACCGCTATCCAGCATGCATCTAGAGTATTAAGTTAAAAACAGAGTAACGCCTTAAGCAAGATGACATGATGTAGAGGGATAAATTCATGCAGTATGATAAAAACTCCATCTTGTTATCCTCGATGGCAACAATACAATACGTGCCTTGCTGCCCCTTCTGTCACTGGGAAAGGACACCACAAGATTGAACCCAAAAGCTAAGCACTTCTCCCATTGCAAGAACTACCAATCTAGTTGGCCAAACCAAACGGATAATTCGAAGAGACTTGCAAAGATAACCAATCATACATAAAAGAATTCAGAGAAGATTCAAATATTGTTCATAGATAATCTTAATCATAAACCCACAATTCATCGGTCTCAACAAACACACCGCCAAAAAGAAGATTACATCGAATAGATCTCCACGAGAGAGGGGGAGAACATTGTATTGAGATCCAGAAAGAGAGAAGAAGCCATCTAGCTACTAGCTATGGACCCGAAGGTCTGAAGTAAACTACTCACACTTCATCGGAGGGGCTATGGTGATGATGTTGGAGCCCTCCGTGGTGGATGCCCCCTCCGGTGGAGCTCCGGAACAGGCCCCAAGATGGGATCTCGTGGATACAGAAAGTTGCGGTGGTGGAATTAGGTTTTTGGCTCCTGTTCTGATTGTTTGGGGGTACATAGGTATATATAGGAGGAAGGAGTACGTCGGTGGAGCAACAGGGGGCCCACGAGGCAGGGGGCGCGCCCTAGGGGGGGCGCGTCCCCCACCCTCGTGACCGCCTCTGTTACTTCTTGGAGTAGGGTCCAAGTCTCCTAGATCACGTTCGCAGAGAAAATCACATTCCCGAAGGTTTCATTCTGTTTGGACTCCGTTTGATATTCCGTTTCTTCGAAACACTGAAATAGGCAAAACAAAACAGCAATTCTAGGTTGGGCCTCCGGTTAATAGGTTAGTCCCAAAAATAATATAAAAGTGGAAAATAAAGCCCAATATAGTCCAAAACAGTAGATAAAGTAGCATGGAGCAATAAAAAATTATAGATACGTTGGAGCGTATCGGGCATCCCAAGCTTAATTCTGATCGTCCTCGAGTAGGTAAATGATAAAAAGAGAATTTTTGATGCGGAGTGATACTTTGGCATAATTTCAATGTAAATCTTCTTAATTGTGGTATGAATATTCAGATCCGAAAGATTCAAGACAAAAGTTCATATTGACATAAAAATAATAATACTTCAAGCATACTAACTAAGCAATTATGTCTTCTCAAAATAACATGGCCAAAGAAAGTTATCCCTACAAAATCATATAGTGCGGCTATGCTCCATCTTCCCACACAAAATATTTAAATCATGCACAACCCGATGACAAGCCAAGCAATTGTTTCATATTTTAACATTTTCAAAACTTTTTCAATCTTCACGCAATACATGAGCGTGAGCCATGGATATAGCACTATATGTGGAATAGGATGGTGGTTGTGGAGAAGACAAAAAGGGAGAAGATAGTCTCACATCAACTAGGCGTATCAACGGGCTATGGAGATGCCCTAGTCTCACATCAACTAGGCGTATCAACGGGCTATGGAGATGCCCATCAATAGATATCAATGTGAGTGAGTAGGGATTGCCATGCAACGGATGCACTAGAGCTATAAATATATGAAATCTCAACAAAAGAAACTAAGTGGGTGTGCATCCAACTCGCTTGCTCACGAAGACCTAGGGCATTTGAGGAAGCCCGTCATTGGAATATACAAGCCAAGTTCTATATTGAAAAATTCCCACTAGTATATGAAAGTGACAAAATGAGAGACTCTCTATCATGAAGATCTTGGTTCTACTTTGAAGCACAAGTGTGGTAAAAGGATAGTAGCATTGTCCCTTCTCTCTTTTTCTCTCATTTTTTATTTGGGCCTTTTATCTTTTTTATGGCCTCTTTTTTTCATTTTTTTCGTCCGGAGTCTCATCCTGACTTGTGGGGGAATCATAGTCTCCATAATCCTTTCCTCACTTGGGACAATGCTCTAAAGAATGATGATCATCACACTTTTATTTTTCTTACAACTCAACAATTACAACTCGATTCTTAGAACAAAGTATGACTATATGAATGCCTCCGGCGGTGTACCGGGATATGCAATGAAACAAGAGTGACATGTATGAAAGAATTATGAAAGGTGGCTTTGCCACAAATACGATGTCAACTACATGATCATGCTAGCAATATGACAATTGTAAGGGCATATTTATTCCCTAGTGGTTTTGGTGATTGATGACAATGCTTTTGCGGACTAATCGTGTGCGTTAAGTTCTTTCAGAGGATCATCTATTGGCACGAGACGATTTCCTCCCCTCGGTGTTTTTATTCAAGACGGTGTAGCTCCTGCGTTTCGTTGTTGGTGGACTAGTTTCGTAGGAGTCACCGTACTATTAAGAGGGGATCCGCTTTGGTAAGTCTTGGGTGGAATCAACACGTACACATCCTTTTCACACCCGTCGTCTTCCTGTCGCTTCTTTGGAGCTGCTCTTCTCTTCCGTTCCTGCTTCGCCCTGTGCCAGCGGTAGTACCGCGATCTACAGCGGTAGTACCGCCGAAGCCCCCCAGCGGTAGTACCGCTCCTCAGAGCGGTAGTACCACTCACAGCGGTAGTACCGCTCCGTAGAGCGGTAGTACCGCTCGCGGGCTTCGGCTGTAGTACCTCAGTAGTACCGCGCCTACTACCGCCTCGATTCGAGACGATGTTTTCTCGTGTCGGGTTTTGCGGCACTAGTAGCGGCAGTAGAAGCGGTAGTACCGCTCTGAGCGGTAGTACCGCTCTACTCCCGCGGTAGTACCGCTCTGGGGCCAGTGGCCTGCCTTTCTCTTCAGCGCGGTAGTACCGCTTGGTAGGGAGCGGTAGTACCGCCCTCAGCGGTAGTACCGCCCTTCCCTAGCGGTAGTACCGCTCTGTGTGGGGCTGCTCAGTGGGATAACGGTTGGATGTGTTCCCCCACTATATAAAGGGGTCTTCTTCCTCCTTGTTGACCTACCTCTTTCCCCCAAAGCTCCATTGTTGCTCAAAGCTCCATTTTTGCCCGATCTCTCTCCCTAGCCAATCAAACTTGTTGATTTGTTCGGGATTGGTTGAGAAGGCCCAGATCTACACTTCCACCAAGAGAAATTTGATTCCCCCCACTTATCCCTTGCGGATCTTGTTACTCTTGGGTGTTGAGCACCCTAGACGGTTGAGGTCACCTCGAAGCCATACTCCATTGTGGTGAAGCTTCGTGGTGTTGTTGTTGTTGTTGGGAGCCTCCGGTTGTTGTGGAGTTTGCCCCAACATTGCTTGTAAAGGTTCGGTCGCCGCCTTCAAGGGCACCAATAGTGGAATCACGGCATCTCGCATTGTGTGAGGGCGTGAGGAGAATCTGGTGGCCCTAGTGGCTTCTTGGGAGCATTGTGCCTCCACACCGCTCTAACGGAGACGTACTTCCCCTCAAAAGGAAGGAACTTCGGTAACACATCCTCGTCTCCACCGGCTCCACTCTTGGTTATCTTATCCCTTTACTTGTGCAAGCTTATTTGTGTTCTTATCCTTGCTTGCTCGTGTGCTTGTGTTGTTGCATCATATAGGTTGTCCACCTAGTTGCACATCTAGACAACCTTTATTATTGCAAAGTTTAAATTGGTAAAGAAAAGCTTAAAAATGTTAGTTGCCTATTCACCCCCCTCTAGTCAACCATATCGATCCTTTCAATTGGTATCAGAGCCTTCGTCTCTTTTTAAGGACTTTACCGTCCGTAGAGTATGAGTTGACGTCGTAGATGATGTGGGGAGCACTCCGGTCTTGAATCCGACATCATCTACGGAGATGGGAGTACCTCGATCTCGTGAGGAATTCAATGTGGCGTTGGACACATTGAAAAACTCCATGACGAGCGAGGTCAAGGACATGTTTAAGGAATTCCTAGAAGGGCTTAAACTTTCCACCGCACCGTGAAAGTGGGTGATCCCGCCAACACGGGAGCGGATGCTAACTCCGATAAGGGGAAGCTACTAGTGAGAAAGCCCCTCGTCTAGTGGTAAGAATGGCACCGCATCTTCGCCCATGTGCAACCTCCGCTTATGGTGGACCGATTCCTTCCACTCATTTGAATCATGCGGTCCACCACCTAAGATTGATAAAAGGAGGATTTTGATTCTTGGGTTTATCGTTTTAAGCGTCATTTAAATCATGTGAACACTAACCTTTGGAGAATCATTGAAGAAGGTTTCTATCCGCATGATCCGAGCAACTTTTCTCCTAGAGAGGTCGTGGACCATCAATTCAATGAGAATGCTCTCTTCATCATCCAAGAAGCAATCCTTCCCGAAGACCTCCTCATCTCCGGCCTTACATCCGTGCCAAAGATGCTTGGCTCAAGGTGGTTTCCATGTATCGAGGAAGCGCAAGCATTCAACGTTCCAATTATGAAGTGGTCCAAGACGAAGCCGATGAGTTTGCAATGAAGGAAGAAGAAGAACCTCGTGAGCTCTATCGGAGAGTAACCAAGCTTGCCGTCTCCCTCGGGATCATGGAAGTAAGGACACCGATGACAACTGGATCAAGCGCAAATTTCTCAAGGCAATGATGCCATACCACAAAGCCATGTCCTCCGTCATCCGTCAACGACCGGACTTCCACACCTTGTCCTCAAGTGATGTGTTGGATGAGTTTGTGGCTATGAGCATATTGGACAAGACCGCCGACAATGCGGTGCTTCGCTCCCAAAGATCAAAGAAGCCCAACCTCGCTTTGAAGGCCAAGACTTGTGTCGAAGAAGATGGAGAGGAGGAAGAAGAAGAGAGCAACCTCGAAGATACTAAGTACGATTATCATGAACACATGGCCCTTGCTTCAAGACAATGTTGGAGCAAGAAGAACTCAAGGCCCAACTTCAACAAGAGCAATTCAAGTGGCTCTAAGGGCAAGCAACGTGTGAGGACGTGTTTCAATTGTGGCAATGTGAGTCACTTTGTTGCGGAATGCCCATATGAGAAGAGGGAAGACAATGGTGGCAAGCTCATCCGTAAGGACAAGGTCAAGTCTTTCCCCAACAAGAGCAACTTTCCAAAGAAGACTCCTCACAAAGCCTTGGTGGTTCAAGAAGAGTACAATGAGGATGATGATGATGATGAGGATGGTGAACCGGTTGCCATGGCCTCCGTGGCCATTGCAATGACTCCTCGGGTGTCTCTCTTCGGTTCACCCAATGAAAACATCACCGCCAAGTGCCTCATGGCTAAAGCCACCAACAAGGTAACTCCCAACATCAAAACTACCATCATCAATCATTCTTCTTTGACGGATTGCATTGATGAACATGAGGGGACTAATGTGGAGGAAAATGAATTTGAGATCTTTATGAGTAAACTCAAGGGCAAATCCAAGAAGCACTTCGTTGCTCTCTTGGAACAACTTGGTGAAGCCAATGTCATGATCGAGACTCATGAAGAAACCATCTCTAAGATGGAAGGGCATAGTCGTGACTATGCCGATGAGATTTCAGATCTTTCCAATGCTCTTGAGGAAGAGCGTGGCCTTCGTTTGGCTCTTGAGGAGTCACACGACGATGATCACGCTAAATTAAAGAAAGACCTTGATCATGCTCTTGTTGTGTCTCGTGTGCTTAGTTCCGAGAAGGCAAAGCTTGGAGTTGATCTTGCTAGACTCAACGAGGACTTTGACACTCTCGACAAGGCTCACAAAGTCTTGAAGGGTGCTCATGCTAGTCTCAAAGAGTCTCATGATCAACTCCAAGTGAAGCTAACCAAGGAGAAAGCCACCTTTCCTCATATGATATTGATTGATAATGCAAATGCTACTAACCCTTGTTGTGAGCATGTGCATCTTGTTGAGGAGAATGCTAAGTTGAAGGAGCAACTTGAAAAGGGCCTTGTCACATGCATTCAAGGTGAGAAGAACCTTAACGACCTTTTGAGTAATCAAAAGGAAGTTGTGGCCAAGGAGGGGATTGGGTTCGCGCCCAAGCCCAAGAGCAAGAAGAAGAATGACAAGACCAAGCAACCTCCCCCTCTCAAGCAAACTTTTGTGAGGGAGGGAGAGGTGCTTCAAGAAGAAGAAGAACTGCAAAGGGTGGCAATGCCAAGAAGGACAACGTCATCCCCATGAACATAGCCATGACTTTAACCCCTGTTATGTGTTGTGCCGTGCTAGTGATGGGCATGTTTATGCTAAATTTGTTGGTTCTTCTTATGAGTACATTGAATGGTCTATTTGGGTTCCTAAGACCCTCGTTACTAACATCAAAGGACCCATTACCAAATGGGTACCTAAAACCAAGCATTGATCTCTTGTAGGGGTTTGCTTCCGGTGGGGGATCATGGTTGCTTGATAGTGGAGCAACAAATCATATGACCGGGAGCAAGGACATGGTGGTGGACGTGCAAGAGATTCCATCTATGCCCACCGATGTCGAGTGGGGTGATGCATCACATTCTAAGGTATTGGGTCTTGGCAAGGTTGTCATTTCTCATGATCTTACGATCGACAAAGTCATGCTTGTTGAGTCCCTTGCATACAATTTCCTTTCCGTTCGTCAACTTGCAGTCATGGGTTTTGCTACTTTCTTTGACATTGATACCGTGGCCCTCTTGTGGAGCAAGACTCTTAAAGTATCCTTTGTTGGGCATGTCGAAAACGGTCTCTATGTGATTAACTTTTCAGAGCGACCCACTAAGACCGCGACATGCCTAATGGCTAAAGTTGACGTGGGATGGCTTTGGCATCGCTGTTTAGCCCATGTCAATATGAGATCTTTGCAAAGTCTTCTCAAGGGGGACCATGTTCGTGGACTAACAAATGTTAGTTTTGCCAAAGACCGTGCTTGCAGTGCTTGTATTAGGAAAGCTTCATGAGAAGGCTCACCCTCCCAGAACTATCATATACTCAAAGAGACCCTTGGAGCTCCTTCACATGGATCTCTTTGGGCCACCATCATTTGATAGTCTTGGAGGAAGAAAGTATTGCTTGGTGATCGTGGATGACTATTCGAGATACACTTGGGTATATTTCTTCAAGAGGAAGAGTGAGACCCAACAAACCGTCATCGACTTTGCAAATGAAGCTCAACGTCAACATAATGCAAAGATCTTGACTATAAGAAGTGACAACGGCACCGAGTTCAAGAACTACACCTTGGATGAGTTTCTTAGTGATGAGGGAATCAAGCATCAATACTCTACACCATATACCCCTCAACAAAATGGTGTGGCGGAGAGAAAGAACCGGACGTTGATGGATGCGGCAAGGACCATGATGGCGGAGTTCAAGTCTCCATACAACTTTTGGGCCGAAGCCATCAACACCGCTTGTCATGCATCCAATCGGCTCTATCTCCGCAAAGGCTTGAACAAGACTCCTTATGAGATACTCACCGGCAACAAGCCCAATCTCAAGTACTTTCGGGTGTTCGGGTGTAAGTGTTTCATTCTCAAGAAAGGTGTTCGTTTGTATAAATTTGAAGCTAGAGCTCATGAGGGCATATTTGTTGGTTATGCTACAAACTCTCATGCTTACCGTGTCCTCAATAAATCCACGGGACTTATTGAGGAGACGTGTAACGTGGAGTTTGATGAGAATAACGGCTCCCAAGTGGAGCAAAGTGGCACTTGTGAGTAGGTGATGAAATTCCTCCCCAAGCCATAAGAAGAATGGGAGTTGGCTTTATCCTACCCATTGAGGAACCCCTTGTGGCCGAAGGAGAAGGACAATGCTCCACTCAAGTGGAGCCATCACCAACCCAAGGCCCACACTCTTCCGAAGAACAAAGTGAAGGCCCTCAACCTCAAGAACAAGACCAAGGGCAAGATCGTGCTCAAGACGATGATATCACTTTAAATGATGCCCAAGGTCAAGTTCTCTCCCTCGAGCATGCTCAAGATGAAGGTCATGCTCAAGACGGCGCTCAAGATGATCAAGTGACCCCTCCTCATCTCACCTCCGAGGAGGAATTAGAGCGTCGTGCCGCCAAGATTGCTTCCAAACTCACTACCAAAGGCCATCTCATGGAGAATGTGGTTGGAAGCCTAAGAAAAGGGGTAAGCACTCATAGACAATTGGCAAACTATTGTGAACATCACGCGTTTGTCTCTTGTGTTGAACCTCAAAAGGTCTATGAGGCGCTTGAAGACTCGGATTGGCTCAATGCCATGCATGAAGAACTCAACAACTTTGAGTACAACAAAGTGTGGAGATTGGTGCCAAGGCCATCGGAGAACCACAACGTCATTGGAACCAAGTGGATTTTCAAGAACAAGCAAGATGCTCATGGGAACATCATTCGCAACAAGGCAAGATTGGTAGCACAAGGCTACTCCCAAGTCGAGGGTATCGACTACGGTGAAACCTTTGCTCCGTTGCTCGTCTTGAATCCATTCGCTTGTTGATTGCTTATGCTTCCCATCACAACTTTAAGTTGCAACAAATGGATGTGAAAAGTGCTTTTCTTAATGGTCCCATTAATGAGTTGGTCTATGTCAAGCAACCCCCCGGGTTCTAGGACCCCTACTTTCCGGATCATGTGTATCAACTCGATAAGGCACTCTATGGCCTTAAACAAGCCCCACGTGTGTGGTATGACCACCTTACCGAGTTGCTACAAGACCGTGGCTTTGAAGTGGGGCAAATCGATCCCACTCTTTTTACTAAGAAGGTCAATGGGGAGTTGTTTGTATGCCAACTATATGTTGATGATATTATCTTTGGTTCTCCTAACAAAGCTTTCAATGAGGAATTTGCCGCTCTCATGACCTCCAAGTTCAAGATGTCTTCGATGGGAGAGTTGAAGTTCTTCCTTGGTTTCGATATCAAACAAAGAAGAGAAGGAACCTTCATCAACCAAGCCAAATACACTCAAGACATGCTCAAAAGATTCAAGCTAAGTGATGTCAAGCCGGCTACTACACCAATGCCCACCAAGTGCCAACTTGACATTGATCCCAATGGTAAAGCGGTGGATCAAAAGGTATATCGCTCCATGATTGGATCTTTGCTTTACCTTTGTGCATCTAGACCGGATATCATGTTGAGTGTGGGTATGTGTGCACGGTTTCAAGCCGCACCGAAGGAAAGTCACTATGTGGCGGTCAAGCGAATCTTTCGATATTTGGCTCATACCCCAAACTTTGGCTTATGGTACCCAAGAGGAGCAAACTTCAAGCTTGAAGGATTTACGGATTCCGATTGGGCGGGAGACAAAGTGGATAGGAAGTCCACTTTCGGAGGGTGCAAATTTCTTGGTTGCTCTTTGGTAAGTTGGTCTTCCAAAAAGCAAAGTTGTGTGTCTCTCTCGTCCACCGAAGCGGAGTATGTGGCGGCGGGTAGTTGCTGTGCTCAACTCCTATGGATGAGGCAAACTTTAAAGGAGTACGGTGTCAATTGTGACAAAGTGCCTCTTTGGTGTGATAATGAAAGTGCCATCAAGATTTCTCTCAACCCGGTGCAACACTTCAAGACGAAGCACATTGAGATTCGGTATCACTTCATCCGGGATCACATTAGGCGAGGGGAGATCGAGCTCAAGTATGTCAACACTCATGATAACCTTGCAGATATTTTCACGAAGCCCTTGGATGAAGCAAGATTTCGCGAGTTAAGGCATGAGCTAAATATCATTGATTTGAGCAATGTGACTTGAACCCGTGCAACCCCCACCACACTCAATGTGATGTCTAGTTTAGGTGTAGGCATGGACATAGGGGGAGTGTTGTTCTCTCAATGAACTCTCCCTCCCCCCTTTATGCATAAAACGATCAACTCTTTCACTTTAGCCATTGTTGATGGTGCTTGTGCTTCAAAGAGGAGTTTCGGTCATGGACCCAAGGATAATTCTTCGCGGAGCCATACCAATGGACTCAAACATAGGTGGCTCCGGCCACCGCCCTCTCTTGAGAGAGGCCTGAGCTCGCTCCTTTTGTGTTGTTTGCTTTGAAGGAGTGGGTTGCGGTTCGTGTTTCGTGTGTGTTGTTTTGCTGGTCTCTCTCTTGTCGTTGCCTTCCCGTTCCTTTCGGTGTATTTTTTCTTCTTTTGTTTGCCTAAGAGGCCTTTCTTTTGGTTGCTGGCGGTACTACCGCTGCTGGTAAGCGGTACTACCGCTCCAAGCGGTACTACCGCCCTCCAGCATGGTACTACCGCTGGGAGGCGTGGGTGGGGGTTATCTCGGGGGCAGGGGGAGTTTCTTCTCCCCCATACCCATTCGCACGCCCCCTCGCCTGTCTCTCTCTCTCTCCAGCAACCGGCGCCGCGGGAGGGCTCCGGCGGATCTCCCTCTCCGGGCCGTCCCTCTCCATTCCCTTCGGTGGAGTCGATCCCCACCTCGTCCTCTTGCCATGGATGCCGGTATTGCCCCCATTCTCTTGTTCTTTTGTCTAGGTTTCCAATCTAGCTTCTTAGGGCGATAGCGGTTGCATCCTTAGATTTTTGGCCAAATCTAGGCTTGAGTAGGATGGAGAATGCTTCTAGGCAGTTTGGATTAGTGTTTGGTTGGAGTATTTTTGAATTTGGTAGGACGGTAGTACCGGATCTGACCACGGTAGTAGGAAACAGTTGTTTCCCCGCCCCGAGCGATACTACTGCTCTCCCTGAGCGGTATTACCGCTGTTAGCGGTACTACCGCTCTCTAGAGCGGTACTACCGCTTGGAGCGGTACTACCGCTCAAGAGTCACGGTACTACCGGATTCCATCCTACTCCTACCTCTCCGTGATCCTCGTTGTTCGTTTTTGTGGCTTATACTCGTTTCTTCTGGTTGTTTGCGTGTTTCGTGTGTGTGGTTCCAGGTGATGAGGTTCCTGGGCATCAAGCTCGTCGTGTCAACCCCAGTCGTGCCGCCCAAGCGCCTCCGCACCTCTAAGCCTGCCGGAGGATCTTCTAGTGCTCCACCTCCTCCCCAAATGCGTAAGAAGACTGGGGTCAAGTCAAAGCCGGGCAAAACTGTGCGTAAATGCAGCCCAAGGAGTTCGGGCAAGGCGCCGACGAATAACCCGTATGAGGTCGACCAAGATCCCACTTTGGTCAACCGTCTGCTCGAACAGGTTCCATTTGCCATCTATTTTGATGTTCTCAAGGCCAAGAAGAATCTCTATGTCAACGTGCACTCCATCGACATCGAGCATATGAAGAGTGATCCCGACTACTTTGGTGAAGCTCTTGAGATGTGCACTCAGCTAAACATTCTCGGGATCATGCAATTCAACAAGGACTATGATCTGCTGTTGTGGCTCAGTTCTATGCCACGGTTCACCTTGGGACCTGATGAGGACAGGACTCGACCGGATGACAAATGGCAAGTTGTTGTCGGTCAAGTGGAAAGCTTTCATGCAGTTGATTGGGGTGGAGATCTTGGACTTGAGTCTGCTGTCGGCTTTCGCCCCACCGTCGAGCCATCGCCACTCACAAGCAAGCTCTGTGGCCCTCACTGCACTCAAGATCAACCCCGAGATAAAGAAGGAGACCTATGAGCTGCCTCGCCTATCTGGATATACTTCACCGTATCTTCAGAGAAACTCTTTTCCTCGTGATCGAATCTGGACCAGGTTCACTCTTATCTTGTGGACATGCTTATCTTATGTCAGCGGGAGAAGGGGCAGAGCACCGGAGAGTCCTTGGATATCTCTCATGTTATGTGGTCTGAGCTGGTTTCTGCAATCTCCGAGCGCAAATGCCTGATTTATGCTCCGTTCATTATGCTGCTCATTGAGAAGGCCTGGGATCATGTCTATCCCAAGGAGGCGCTGGAGCTTGGAGACTTGGTTTCTCACGATGTCAAGCGTCTGAGGAAGAAGGATAACTGGGGCACTCAGGCCCCTAGGACTGGTGTTCCGTCATCTGCTGCTGCTATGGAGACTGAAGAGGAGTTTGGTGCAGAGGCTGAGGATGAGGATGATGACTACGTGCCCTCTGGGACAGAGCCATCTTGGGCCAAGAAGCTCAAGGCCAAGGTAAAGAAACTCTTCTGCATGGAGTCTCACGGTCAGTACATGGCTCACGCGGCTGAGAAGAAGGCTCGAGGTCGTCACAAGGAGCTCATGCGTCAGTTGGGTGCTATAGTCCAGAGTGGATCTGAGGATCAGCTTACTGAGGAGGAGGAGTGGATTCAGCAGCACTGCCCATGGACCGATTCTGAGGCCGAGCACTTCCAGACTGACGATGGTGGTGCCGATGATTCTGCTGGGCTCTGATGCGTGTGTCCCTCATTTTCTCTCACCTGGGGCCGTAGCAGCGCTCCCTCTACTTTTGGTGTCTCGATGCCAAAGGGGGAGAGAGCTTAGGGATTTGCGAGTTGTGTCTCTTTCGTTTCGTGTGTCTTGTCTTGTTCGTGTTTTGGTTGGTTTGTCTGTGAGACCTAAGTTCGTGTAAGACTTAAGTTCGAGTCATATGGTCTGAGACATATGCTACCTTACCCTTTCAGTATCATTATCTATGTCTATCTAGCTCATATTATCTATGTCTATCTAGCTCATGAGTTGCGTGCTTTCCTTGTTATATCATCTATGCTGCTCTCATACACCATGCTTAGTTTATTGGTCTCTAAAATGTAGGGGGAGCTTTGATCCGAGTATGTGTGCTGTGCAGTCCAAAGCACTTATCTAAAATAGCACACATCGAGGGGGAGCCCATATACATGTTAGGACCGTCGGGTTTGTATGCTTACTATATATCGTGTTTATGCAAATCCCGTATTGTCATCAATCCACCAAAAAGGGGGAGATTGTAAGGGCATATTTATTCCCTAGTGGTTTTGGTGATTGATGACAATGCTTTTGCGGACTAATCGTGTGCGTTAAGTTCTTTCAGAGGATCATCCATTGGCACGAGACGATTTCCTCCCCTCGGTGTTTTTATTCAAGACAGTGTAGCTCCTGCGTTTCGTTGTTGGTGGACTAGTTTCGTAGGAGTCACCGTACTATTAAGAGGGGATCCGCTTTGGTAAGTCTTGGGTGGAATCAACACGTACACATCCTTTTCACACCCGTCGCCTTCCTGCCGCTTCTTTGAGCTGCTCTTCTCTTCCGTTCTGCTTCGCTTTCTGTGCAGCGGTAGTATCATGATCTACAGATGAGTAGTACCAAGCCCCCAATGTAGTACCGCTCCTCAGAGCGGTAGTACCTCGCGGGCTTCGGCTGTAGTACCTCAGTAGTACCGCGCCTACTACCGCCTCGATTCGAGACGATGTTTTTCTCGTGTCGGGTTTTGCGGCACTAGTAGCGGCAGTAGAAGCGGTAGTACCGCTCTGAGCGGTAGTACCGCTCTACTCCCGCGGTAGTACCGATCTGGGGCCAGAGGCCTGCCTTTCTCTTCAGCGCGGTAGTACCGCTTGGTAGGGAGCGGTAGTACCGCCCTCAGCGGTAGCACCGCCCTTCCCTAGCGGTAGTACCGCTCTGTGCGGGGCTGCTCAGTGGGATAACGGTTGGATGTGTTCCCCCACTATATAAAGGGGTCTTCTTCCTCCTTGTTGACCTACCTCTTTCCCCCAAAGCTCCATTGTTGCTCAAAGCTCCATTTTCGTCCGATCTCTCTCCCTAGCCAATCAAACTTGTTGATTTGCTCGGGATTGGTTGAGAAGGCCCAGATCTACACTTCCACCAAGAGAAATTTGATTCCCCCCACTTATCCCTTGCGGATCTTGTTACTCTTGGGTGTTGAGCACCCTAGACGGTTGAGGTCACCTCGAAGCCATACTCCATTGTGGTGAAGCTTCGTGGTGTTGTTGTTGTTGTTGTTGGGAGCCTCCGGTTGTTGTGGAGTTTGCCCCAACCTTGCTTGTAAAGGTTGATCGCTGCCTTCAAGGGCACCAATAGTGGAATCACGGCATCTCGCATTGTGTGAGGGCGTGAGGAGAATCTGGTGGCCCTAGTGGCTTCTTGGGGAGCATTGTGCCTCCACACCGCTCTAACGGAGACGTATTCCCTCAAAAGGAAGGAACTTCGGTAACACATCCTCGTCTCCACCGGTTCCACTCTTGGTTATCTTATCCCTTTACTTGTGCAAGCTTATTTGTGTTCTTATCCTTGCTTGCTCGTGTGCTTGTGTTGTTGCATCATATAGGTTGTCCACCTAGTTGCACATCTAGACAACCTTTATTATTGCAAAGTTTAAATTGTTAAAGAAAAGCTTAAAAATTGTTAGTTGCCTATTCACCCCCCCCCCTCTAGTCAACCATATCGATCCTTTCAACAATGATGGAGCGTGTCATAATAAACGGATCGGTGGAAAGTTGCATGGCCATATATCTCGGAATGGCTATGGAAATGCCATGATAGGTAGGTATGGTGGCTGTTTTGAGGAAGATATATGGTGGGTGTATGATACCGGCGAAAAGTGTGCGGTATTAGAGAGGCTAGCAATGGTGGAAGAATGGGAAAAAGTGTGTATAATCCATGGACTCAACATTAGTCATAAAGAACTCATATACTTGTTGCAAAAATCTAGAAGTTATCGAAGCAAAGTATTACGCACATGCTCATAGGGGGATAGATTGGTAGGAAAAGACCATCGCTCGTCCCCGACCGCCACTCATAAGGAAGACAATCAATAAATAAATCATGCTCCGAGTTCATCACATAACGGTTCACCATACGTGCATGCTACGGGAATCACAAACTTCAACACAAGTATTTTCTAAATTAACAACTACTCAACTAGCATGACTTTAATATCACCATCTTCATATCTCAAAACAATTATCAAGCATCAAACTTTTCTTAGTATTCAACGCACTCAAAAGAAAGTTTCACATATCTTGAATACCAAGTATATTAATATTTAAGCAAATTAGCATGCTATTAACGACTCTCAAAATAATCTAAGTGAAGCATGAGAGATCAATAGTTTCTTTAAAAAAATCCACCACCATGCTCTAAAAGATCTAAGTGAAGCACTAGAGCAAAATTTATCAAGCTCAAAAGACATAAGTGAAGCACATAGAGTATTCTATCAAATTCCAGTTCATGTATGGCTCTCTCAAAAGGTGTGTACAGCAAGGATGATTGTGGTAAACTAACAAGCAAAGACACAAATAATACAAGACGCTCCAAGCAAAACACATATCATGTGGTGAATAAAAATATAGCTCCAAGTAAATTACCGATGGAAGTAGACGAAAGAGGGGATGCCTTCCGGGGCATCCCCAAGCTTTTGCTTTTTGGTGTCCTTGGTTTATCTTGGGGGTGCCATGGGCATACCCAAGCTTAGGCTCTTGCCACTCCTTGTTCCATAATCCATCAAAAGAATTTACCCAAAACTTGAAAACTTCACAACACAAAACTCAATAGAAATCTCGTGAGCTCCGTTAGAGAAAGAAAACAAAAGACTACTTTAAGGTACTGTAATGAACTCATTATTTATTTATATTGGTGTTATAAACCTACTGTATTCCAACTTCTCTATGGATTATAAACTATTTTACTAGCCATAGATTCATCAAAATAAGCAAACAACTCACGAAAAACAGAATCTGTCAAAAACAGAACAGTCTGTAGTAATCTGTAACTAACGCAAACTTCTGGAATTCCACAAATTCTACCAAAATAGGACGACCTAGACAATTTATTTATTGATCAGCAGCAATTGGAATCAATATTTTATCACGTTCTGATGATTTTTAACAATTATTTTCATGAACAGAAAGATTCTGGAAATTACAGCAAGATCAAATAACTATCATCCAAGAAGATCTTATAGGTCTAACTTGGCACAAACACTAATTAAAACATAAAACAACATCTAAACAAAGGATAGATGGATTATTTATTCCTAAACAGAAGCAAAAGCAAAAAAAAACTAAAAATAAAATTGGGTTGCCTCCCAACAAGCGCTATCGTTTAACGCCCCTAGCTAGGCATAAAAGCAAGGATAGATCTAGGTATTGCCATCTTTGGTAGGCAATCCATAGGTGGATCTCATGATAGATTCATATGGTAATTTTATTTTATTTCTAGGAAAGTGTTCCATGCCCTTCTTTAAGGGAAATTGGAATCTAATATTCCCTTCCTTCATATCAATAATTGCACCAATCATTCTAAGGAAAGGTCTACCAAGAATAATAGGGCAAGAAGGATTGCAATCTATATCAAGAACGATAAAATCTACGGGCACATTTAATTCCTATTTGCAAAAATAAGAACATCATTAATTCTTCCCATAGGCTTTTTAATAGTGGAATCCGCAAGATGCAAGTTTAGAGAGCAATCATCAAAGTCACAGAAATCTAGCAAATCACACAAGGTTTTGGGGATAGTAGAGACACTAGCACCCAAATCACACAAGGCATGAAACTTATAATTTTTAATTTTAATTTTAATAGTAGGTTCCCACTCATCATAGAGCTTTCTAGGGATAAAGACCTTCAACTCA
Source organism: Aegilops longissima (assembly GCA_021605205.1). Lineage (NCBI taxonomy): Eukaryota > Viridiplantae > Streptophyta > Magnoliopsida > Poales > Poaceae > Aegilops > Aegilops longissima. Next base: position 560,161,795 of record CM038682.1, read on the forward strand.
AGTTTTTCTTCATAAGATTGCATCAAGGCATCGACAATGTGTTCGGTAAAGGCCTTATTTTGACTATAAGCATGAGGAGAATTTAGCACGGATTGCAACAAGGAAATACAATAAATTAAAGAGCAATTTTCATAATTAAATTCCTTGAGATCCAATATAGTGGGTTTAGCAACATCTAGGTTTTTATTTCTTTCAATCCCACATTTATCAATTTCATCATCAAGATCTAAAAACTCCGAATTCTTAGAATGCCTTCTAGGTAAAGGAAGATCATATTCAGTTTCATCAAGATTCATATTGTAAAACAAAGATTTAATGGGGGACACATCAATAACTTTTAGATCTTCATCTTGATTTTCATAGGAATTGGAAGAACACGCTTTAGTAAAGGCATCTTTGGAAGCACGCATCCTAGCGGTTCTTTCTTTGCACTCATCAATGGAAATTCTCATAGCTTTGAGAGACTCATTGATATCATGCTTAGGAGGAATAGATCTAAGCTTTAAAGAATCAATTTCAAGATAAATTCTATCAACGTTCCTAGCCAAATCATCAACTTTAAGCAATTTCTCCTCAAGCAAAGCATTAAAATTCTTTTGCGAACTCATAAATTCTTTAACACTAGTCTCAAATTCAGAAGGCATCTTATTAAAATTTCCATAAGAATTGTTGTAGGAATTTCCATTATTATTAGAGGAATTACTAGGATAAGGCCTAGGATTAAAATTCCCTCTATACGCGTTGTTACCAAAATTATTCCTACCAACAAAATTCACATCCATAGATTCATTATTGTTCTCAATCAAGGTAGATAAAGGCATACCATTAGGATCAGAAGAAACACCCTTAGTAGCAAATAATTTCATAAGTTCATCCATCTTTCCACTCAAAACATTAATTTCTTCTATCGCATGCACTTTTTTATTAGTAGATCTTTCGGTATGCCATTGAGAATAATTAACCATAATATTATCTAGAAGTTTAGTAGCATATCCTAGAGTGATTTCCATAAAAGTGCCTCCCGCGGCCGAATCTAAAAGATTTCTAGAAGCAAAATTCAATCCGGCATAAAAGTTTTGTATAATCATCCACAAGTTCAAACCATGAGTAGGACAATTACGTATCATTAATTTCATTCTCTCCCAAGCTTGTGCCCATGTTCATGATCAAGTTGCTTAAAATTCATAATGTCGTTCCTAAGAGAGATAATCTTAGCGGGAGGAAAATACTTAGAGATAAAAGCATCTTTGCACTTGTTCCAAGAATCAATACTATTTTTAGGCAGAGATGAAAACCACGCTTTAGCACGATCTCTAAGCGAAAAAGGAAATAGCTTCAACTTAACGACATCATTATCGACATTTTTTTTCTTTTGCATAGCACATAAATCAACGAAGCTATTCAGATGAGTAGCAGCATCTTCACTAGGAAGGCCGGAGAATTGATCTTTCATAACAAGATTCAACAAAGCAGTATTGATTTCACAAGATTCAGTATTGGCAAGAGGAGCAATCGGAGTGCTAAGGAAATCATTATTATTGGTATTGGTGAAGTCACATAATTTGGTAGCATCTTGAGCCATCGCGACAAACAAGCAATCCAACACATAAGCAAACAAAAGGCAAGCGAGGAAAAGGCAAACGGGAAAAAGAGGAGGAGATTTGGAAAGAGAGGGCGAATAAAACGGCAAGGGTGAAGTGGGGGAGAGGAAAACGAGAGGCAAATGGAAAATAATGTAATGCGGGAGATAAGGATTGTGATGGGTACTTAGTATGTAGACTTTAACGGTGCCAGAAGTGGCTTGTTGTTAGGAGTCCAAGTCTTGACTTGCTCTTGCGTAAGCCTCCCCGGCAACGGCGCCGGAAATTCTTATTGCTACCTCTTGAGCACTATGTTGGATTTCCCCGAAGAGGAGAGGATGATGCAGCAAAGTAACGTAAGTATTTCCCTCAGTTTTTGAGAACCAAGGTATCAATCCAGTAGGAGGCTACGCACAAGTCCCTCGTACCTGCGCAAAACCATAGCTCCTCGCAACCAACGCGATTAGGGGTTGTCAAACCCTTCACGGTCACTTACGAGAGTGAGATCTGATAGAGATAATAAATAATATTTTTGGTATTTTTGGTATAGAGATGCAAAGTGAAAAGTAAAAGGAAAAGTAAAAACAAAGCAAGTATTAAAGTAATGGAGATTGATATGATGAGAATAGACCCGGGGCCCATAGGTTTCACTAGTGGCTTCTCTCAAGAGCATAAGTATTCTACGGTGGGTGAACAAATTACTGTTGAGCAATTTACAGAATTGAGCATAGTTATGAGAATATCTAGGTATGATGATGTATATTGGCATCACGTCCGAGACAAGTAGACCGACTCCTGCCTGCATCTACTACTATTACTCCACTCATCGACCGCTATCCAGCATGCATCGAGAGTATTAAGTTAAAAACAGAGTAACGCCTTAAGCAAGATGACATGATGTAGAGGGATAAATTCATGGAATATGATGAAAACCCCATCTTGTTATCCTCGATGGCAACAATACAATATGTGCCTTGCTGCCCCTTCTGTCACTGGGAAAGGGCACCGCAAGATTGAACCCAAAGCTAAGCACTTCTCCCATTGCAAGAACTACCAATCTAGTTGGCCAAACCAAACGGATAATTCGAAGAGACTTGCAAACATAACCAATCATACATAAAAGAATTCAGAGAAGATTCAAATATTGTTCATAGATAATCTTAATCATAAACCCACAATTCATCGGTCTCAACAAACACACCGCCAAAAAGAAGATTACATCGAATAGATCTCCACGAGAGAGGGGGAGAACATTGTATTGAGATCCAAAAAGAGAGAAGAAGCCATCTAGCTACTTGATATGGACCCGAAGGTCTGAAGTAAACTACTCACACTTCATCGGAGGGGCTATGGTGATGATGTAGAAGCCCTCCGTGGTGGATGCCCCCCGTGAGCTCCTAACAGGCCCCAAGATGGGATCTCGTGGATCTGAGAAAGTTGCGGTGGTGGAATTAGGTTTTGGCCCTGTTCGATCGTTTGGGGTATGTAGGTATATATAGTAGGAAGGATGCGTCGGTGGAGCAACAGGGGCCCACGAGGCAGGGGCGCCTAGGAGGCGCCCCACCTCGTGACCGCCTCTGTTACTTCTTGGAGTAGGGTCCAAGTCTCCTGGATCACGTTCGGTGAGAAAAGCACGTTCCCGAAGGTTTCATTCCGTTTGGACTCCGTTTGATATTCCGTTTCTTTGAAACACTGAAATAGGCAAAAAACAACAATTCTGGGCTGGGCCTCCGGTTAATAGGTTAGTCCTAAAAATAATATAAAAGTGGAAAATAAAGCCTAATATAGTCCAAAACAGTGGATAAAGTAGCATGGAGCAATCAAAAATTATAGATACGTTGGAGATGTATCATTGACCGGTAAACACCGTTCGGTTTTCTTTCGTTTTTTTCGTTTTAGATTAGAATGTTTTTCTTTTACTAGGTTAATCAGCGAACGTTCATCGATTAGATCGTTTTAACGAACGGTTTTCATTCGTAAGTTTGTGTAAGCGAACGTTCGATCGTTAGGTTTTTCTTTTTATTTTAATTTTTGGCCAGGGACCTACTCGCGAATACTTTCATCACAGAATAGTCCCTGAACTTCAAACCCTCGTTACTTTTTACTCGTTTGTCCAAATCCAGGGAAACCAACGCCAAAATCTTTGTCTTGTTACCCTATTTCCAGTTAATTAAATTGAAAATGGTTTTGACAATTTAAAATTTTAACTCAAGCAGATTTGAATTCGAACTTCTTTTGATCGTATTTTGAGTTTCGTGACTCTGATTCGATTGATTCTTTTTGCAAATCGAAGCCTTTCACTTGAACTTTTAGTTTAGATATTTTCTCTTGAGTTTACCTTTGCATCCTATGCTTGAGTGCTTTGTATGCTATTGTTTGTTCACAATAGAGTTCTCGGAGTGCGAGGCTTGCTACTATGAATCCCTAGGATTTTCATATCATCAGCAAGGCAAGTAACACTTTGATCATATCTCTTATTACCCAGTTTTAATGCATTAGTTTCAATCCTCAAACACTGCATGGTTAGGACTTGATAACATGTGGGTATTGGGAAGTAGTTGATGAGGTAGTACCTATTGTCTTTTATTTCAAACCCTGGGTGTTACTACGTTATGCTTATACTGCTATGCTATGCTCATAGACGTGGATTGGTTTGAGTGTATTCATGAAAGGTGTGAGAGATTTGTTAACTAAGGTTTAACTTAAGGAGGCTACTTTAATACAAATCTGGGTGGATTGGTTGGGGCACCCTGGAGCACCCAGTGGTTGTCCGGGCACCTGGAGTAATCCAGTGTTGTCCTAGGATATCCTGGAGTACCCGTGTGATCATCCTATGGTTTTCCACCCAGGCTCAAAGGGATCATAAGATTATTCATGCTAGAAATTTCCATGTGTAGCCACATGCCATTATGGGCTCTGGCATAGTTGAGTAAGTTGGGGAATCCTTTCCATGATGGGCTAGCAGATGTAGGGGATTGTAGGTGTACCAGCCTATCTATCGGTTAAGGGGACCTCTTCAGAAAGACTGTGTCTCGGTCATCCGTTTCTCAAACATCATGTAGTGCGAGAAATCCAACGGAGGAGATCGAGTCTTGTGGGGAAAAGTGCGTAAACCTGTGCAGAGTGTACAAACTAATTATGGTTAGCCGTGTCCCCGGTTATGGACATCTTGAGTATCCGGTACTTTAATTATTGATTTGATCTCATCACTTTACTTAATTAATTTGTTGGGTTATTACTATGTGATTGAGTTGGAGGAACCTTCTCAATGTTTCAACAAACATTATAGTTAAATAAAGTTTATTCCTTTGTAGTAGGGAAAAACTAGCTTTACGCAAATGATAACCATAGAGCCTCCACCAGCTATATATGCATGTAGTGATAGCTGTTATTGTGTTCATTGCTCTATAGTGTTATCTTGGCAGCATATTCCATGTGCTGACCTACACAGGTTGCAACGTATTATGTTGCAGAGTTTTCAGACGAAGAGTAAGGTGCGCTAGGTCATTGTCATGCACTCAGTTTTGCCGTGGAGTTGGATGGACTCTTCTACCTTCGAAGCTTCCGATGTTATCTTATTTAGATGGCCTTCAACCATATTATTGTAATAAGTTCTCTTTTGAGACATTCGATGTAATAAGTGTGTGATTGAACTCTGTTATAAAGCCTCGAGTACTATGTGTGTCAGCAATACCGGTCTAGGGATGACACTTAAAAACAGAGACTTGACCGTCCGAGGTCGGGTCGCTACAAACTTGGCATTCTCATAGGCTTGGGTTCTCCATTCATCAAGCGAGCTTATGTCAAATAACCTCTTCTCACCGGCAAGTTTGAAATCATATTTGAGCTCTTTGATATACCAATAAGCTTTATGCTCTAGTTCAAGAGGTAAGTGACATGCTTTTCCATAAACCATTTTATATGGAGACATACCCATAGGGTTTTTATAAGCAGTTCTATAAGCCCATAATGCATCATCAAGTTTCTTAGACCAATTCTTTCTGGATCTATTAACAGTCTTTTGCAAAATCAAATCTCTCTATTGCTCAACTCTACTTGACCACTAGACCGAGGGTGATATGGAGATGCAATTCTATGGTTGACATCATATTTAGCAAGCATTTTACGGAAAGCACCATGAATAAAATGTGAACCACCATCAGTCATCAAATATCTAGGGACTCCAAACCTCGGAAAAATAACTTCTTTAAGCATCTTAATAGAAGTGTTATGATTAGCCCTAGTAGTTGGAATAGCTTCTACCCTCTTAGTAATGTAATCAAAAACAACTAAAATATGTGTATAGCCATTAGAGGAAGGAAAAGGTCCCATATAATCGAAGCCCCAAACATCAAATGGTTCAATAACAAGTGAATAATTCATAGGCATTTTCGGGCGTCTACTAATATTGCCAATTCTCTGGCATTCATCACAAGACAAGACAAACTTACGAGCATCCTTGAAGAGAGTAGGCAAAATAAAAACCAGACTGTAATACCTTGGGTGCAGTTCTATCTCCAGCGTGGTGTCTGACGGTGTCCTGGACTAGGGGGTACTCACCACATCGTCTCCCGACTAGGTGGATAGGGCCGAGGACCCCCATGGCGGTTCACTCATGGGCCACTTCGGGCAGCCCAAGCCGCATACAAGGAGTATTCCACAAGACTTTGTGGTCAAGACAAGGACTCCTCTCCACCAACGTATTCGGCTAGGACTCTTGTTATCCTAGGCCTCTAGTGCATTATATAAGACAAGGCCAGGCTAGTCGATAGAATTATTATGACATTACTCATCATACCCTAAGGTCTTAGACCACAACATATGATCTCGAGGTAGATCAACTCTTGTAACCATATATTCATCAAGATCAATCAAGCAGGAAGTAGGGTATTACCACGATAGAGAGGGCCCGAACCTGGGTAAACATCGTGTCCCCTGTCTCCTGTTACCCATCGATCCATGACACATAGCTTGGGACCCCCTACCCGAGATCTGCCGGTTTTGGCACCGACAATGGTGCTTTCATTGAGAGTTCCGCTGTGTGATCGTCAAAGGATCAATGGCTCGACTGCAGATCAACTGTGACGTCGGCATCATCGTCACCAGCTCGACTGGTCACCTTGGTTTGGCCGAGGACTGTGCCCTGCATCCAATCATCATGTTCAGATAAGGGCCTTCATCAACATAAACTCTGATCTCTACCAAGATCATGGAGGAATCATCCATGGAGCTCGGGGGCTCAACGTCAACATTGCCCTCGGGCTACCGTGCTGTTTTTTCAAATAGCAAACTTGTATCCGCTTCCACCACCTCCTCGAGCATCGCTTTGACGATTCCTTCGGTGGAATTGTGCGGAATTCAGTCTACAACAACCATGAAAAATTTCGTCAAGTTCCGATGGAGGAATCTCTGGCTATCTACGATATACCAGAGCCCTGTCAAATCTAGACGGGAATCTGGACGAGTTTAGGGCATGGTCTCGAGAGCCCAGCTCGGAGGTGTAGGGTTCTACGGTAGGGTGCGTCAACTGCAAATTAAAATTTTCCTACGCGCAGAACATCCAGGAACATGCTACGGGAGATGGATCACAGTTCGTTACCACTAGACGCGCAGTGTCGTGCAGCGGAAGAAGAGTTGGGGCAGCGCGTCCGCGTGGATCGTCTCCTCCTTGTTCGATCTCCCTCGAACAGCCGGTCGTCCGATCCCACGTACGAGTTCACTGGAGCGGCGCAAGTGCAACGCCTCTAACGGTATCCGCGCGTGCAGGAGGAACACTGTGCGGTGGACTGCTAGGTCCGATCACACAGTCGGCGGCGAGTGGAGGTAGCTATTCACAACACATGCAAACCCTAGTCGCAGCGCCAAAGCGATCAATCGCATGAGTGTGCCGCACCTCCACTTTATATAGGCGTCCGTCGCAGGCTCAACACTTGGGCCTTGCACGGACCCTAAAGCCCAAAGTCTACTCGGTCACGTTCCTAGTCCAGTTCGGATCACATCCGACCAGTGTCCTATGAACCGACCTCGTGGGTTCCTTCCCTTAAGTGCGCGAACCCTTAGGTTCAAGTCGGCTTGGTCACAGTTCGGATCACCTCCGACCTGCACGGTTGGTAGCGGCCTCTAGCAAGGCATGCCGACCACCAAGCAGACTATGAAGCTGGTTAAGCGAACCTGCATAACGTGTCACACTTCATTCCCTTTGCCACACGATATATGTTGTCGGGCTCAAAGGCGAGACTGTCATCCTTGTGCTAGCCCGACCTCTTTCTCGTTCCAGTGATACCGACCACTATCCGGATTATCTCATAATCCTTGTCGCATGGCCATGCTTATCCTGGTCGGATCACACGAGGGGCCCAGAGTATATCTCTCCTGATCGGAGGGGCAAATCCCATTTTGCTCGACCATGTCTCGCAGCATGGGACTGGACAAACCCGAAACCTACCTTCGTAACTACCCAGTCACGGATTAGCGTTTAGTCGGCCCAAAGCAAGTCTATCACCATCCCGAGTAAATGCGTCAGCTCAGGTCTTAGGACATAGAACGTATGTTGTACTAGAGACTCACAGATGACATATCGCTGCGTCTCATAGTTGGGTTTGTCCGAATCGGACCTTATCTCGTCTCGGATCCGACTACGTCGAATCTGACCAGACATTTCCAAGTCCATATTATCCGGTTAGCATCCAATGCTCCATGGCTAGTGATACCAAGCCATCAACCGTGTCATATGCCAGTCTAGTCGGCTGCGCATCCACACAGCCCTTTCGACTAGGGACCTTTTAGGACAGTCATCATACAATGCATAGTCCCACAAACAAGTCACATACTTGCTGATACACATCATTGATAACGTCCAAGGACTATCTTTATTCATAAACACACAGGAAATATCATCATACATGATTGCCTCTAGGGCATATCTCCAACAGTCTCCCACTTGCGCTAGAGTCAATCAAATAGACATCGAATGCCCATAGCTCTAACGTGCCCCTCATGCTTGGGTTGTGGAAGCGGCTTAGTCAGCGGATCTGCAACATTTGCATCCGTGTAAATCTTGCATAACTCTACATCACCATTCTTTACGATCTTTCGTATCAGGTGATATTTCCGATCTATGTGTCTGACCTTTGTGGTGATTCCTCGGCTCCTTGGTTTGTGCGATGGCACCAGAATTATCACAATAAAGGTCCAACGGTTTCACCGAGGCTGGGAAAATACAAAGATCATCCAGAAAATGCCGGATCCAAACACCTTCCTTTGCAGCTTCACAAGCCGCAATGTATTCGGCTTCTGTGGTAGAATCGGCCACCGTATCCTGCTTGGAACTCATCCAGTGCACCACTCCTCCGTTCAGGACATACACGAATCCGGACTGTGATCGACAATCATCTCTGTCGGTTTGGAAACTAGCATCAACGTAACCCCTTATGAGGAGCTCTTCCTCACCTCCATAAACTAGGAACATCTCTTTAGTCCTTTTCAGGTACTTCAAAATAGTCTTTACCGCTGCCTAGTGACTCTCACCTGGGTTGGCCTGGTATCTGCTTGTTAGGCTTATTGCAAAAGCAACATCAGGCCTTGTACATATCATGGCATACATGATGGATCCGATTGCCGAGGCATACGGAATCCTACTCATCTTGTTTCGCTCATCAGATGTCGAAGGACTCTGAGTCTCACTTAGCCTTATACCATGTGAGAGTGGCAAGAACCCTTTCTTCGCCTCACTCATGTTGAACCGCTTCAACACTTTATCTATGTACGTGCTCTGGCATAAGCCGAGCAGCCTCCTCGATCTATCTCTATAGATCTTAATGCCTAAAATATAGACTGCCTCACCAAGGTCTTTCATTGAAAACTTGCAATTCAATGACTCCTTGATCGAGTTTAGCATCGAAACATCATTTCCGATCAGTAGTATGTCGTCCACATACAAGATCAAAAACACTATCGAGCTCCCACTTAACTTCTTGTATAAACAAGAGTCCTCTTTGCTTTTGATGAAACCGAGACCAGTGACGACCTCATTAAAACGAATGTTCCAACTCCGAGATGCTTGCTTCAACCCATAAATGGATCTCTTGAGCTTGCATACCTTACTAGTGCTAGTCGGATCGACAAAACCCTCGGGTTGTATCATATACACGTCCTCGGTTAAATTTCTGTGAAGGAAAGCCGTTTTGTCATCCATCTACCATATCTCATAATCGAAATATGCAGCAATAGCTAGTATGATCCTCACCGACTTCAGCATCGCTACCGGCGAGTAAGTCTCGTCGTAGTCAATTCCTTGAACTTGTCCATAACCTTTAGCGACAAGCCAAGCTTTGTGGATCTGAACATTTCCATCCACATCGGTTTTCTTCTTAAAGACCCATTTGCAACCAATGGCAGTTACGCCAGGTGGCGGATCAACCAAGTCCCAGACTTGATTCTCATCCATGGACTTTAACTCGGATCTCATGGCCTCCAGCCATGCCTTGGAATCTGGGCTCACCATTGCTTCCGCATGCGTGGCCGGCTCGTCGCTTTCTAGCAACAATACATCACCCACTCTGCGCAATCTTTCCGACCACCGTGGTTCCGGTGCCGCTTCCACTATAGGTTCCCTAACTGACTCCGGTATGATCTCATCACCAGCCGAGCCGTCCCCGAGTGGTCCTCGAATTTCTTCGAGTCAAACCGTCCTCCCACTGGCCTCCCGACTGAGAAACTCTTTCTCAAGGAAAACCCCGTTCCGAGCAACAAACACTTTGTTCTCTTCAAGGTTGTAGAAGCTATATCCCAAGGTTTCCCTCGGATATCCCACGAATATGCATTTATCCGACTTGGGTGTAAGCTTGTCTGACATAAGTCGCTTGACAAATGCTTCACAACCCCAAATCTTTAGAAAAGACAAACTGGGACTCTTCCTAGTCCACATCTCATGTATGTCTTGTCTACGGATTTCGATGGTACCCTATTAAGTGTGAAAGCTGCAGTTTCTAGAGCGTATCCCCAAAATGACAAGGGTAAATCCGATTTGTTGATCATAGATCGGACCATGTCCAACAAGGTCCTATTCCTCCGCTCCGACATCTTTGTTTCTCCGTGGCGTGCCGGAGGTGTGAGCTGAGGTACTATACCTCGACTTTTCAGATGATCATCAAACTCTGGCTCATGTACTCACCTCCACGATCGATCGCAGAAGCTTTATAGTCTTGCCGAGCTGATTCTCAACCTTGTTCGAAACTCTTTGAACTTTTCAAAGTCTCCGACTTGTGCCTCTTCAAATAGATATATCCATATCTACTCAAGTCATCGGTAAAAGTCACGGCATCGATAGCCACCTCTGGCGGTTGTGCTCATTGGACCACACACATCACTATGTATAAGTTCCAATAGCTCGGACGCCCTCTCGCAACTCTTTGCGAAAGGAGACTTAGTCATCTTGCCGAGCAAGCATGATTCACATGTCTCGAACGACCAAGTCGGACGGGTTAGGAGCCCATCATCATGGAGCTTCTTCATGCGTTTCGAGACTAATGTGTCCAAGCGGCAATGCCGAAGTATGTCGGATTTATCCCATTAGGCTTATGCCTCTTGACATTCATGTTATAGACCGGTTCCTGTTCTAGATTCAATATAAATAGCCCATCAACAATGGGTGCATAGTCGTGGAACATACCATTCAAAAATATCAAACAACCATTTTCCTTTAAATTGAATTCATAACCTTGACTCATCAAACATGAGGCAGAAATAATGTTTCGACTAAGTGCAGGAATGTAATAACAATTATTCAATTCCATAATGAATCCGGAAGGAAGCTGGAGCTGCATCGTGCCGACCTCCAACGCAGCAACTCTTGCTTTGTTGCCGACCCTGATGTCAATATCCCCTTGTGCCACACGCCTAGTTCTTACCAGCCCCTGCATCGAGTTGCAAATATGAACAACCGATCCGGTATCAAATACACAAGAGCTACTAGGTACGTCAGCAAGGTAAATGTCTATAACATATGCAACAAGTGTACATTTGCCTGAAGCAGCATTCCCGTCCTTCTTGCCATGCTCTGCAAGCCACTTGCTACAGTTCCTCTTCCAGTGACCGGTCTCCTTGCAGTGATAGCAAACGGTCTTCGAGTCCAGTCCAGACTTCGGCGCAGCGGCAGAGGTTACCGTCTCCGTGCCCTTTGCCTTAGCCTTTTTCTTGGACCAACTCTTCTTGAACTTAGCGATTTCGCACCATCAACACTTGATGCGTGCCTTTCTTAATATCCTGCTCGCCACCTTGAGCATCCCATGCAATTCAGTGAGCTTCTTATCCATGCCATGCATATGATAGTTCGAGATGAACGTCCCATAGCTGGGCGGAAGAGAACCCGAACAGCATCAAGAGTCAGCTCATCCAAGAGCGGAAGCCCAAACGATCCAAAGCTTGCACATATCCGATCATCTTGATCACATGTGGGCTCGATGGATCACCTTCCTTCATCTTGCAATCCATCAAGGATCACCAGACGTTGAACCTTTCGGTCCTAGCCTGTGTCTGAAACATGCTCTTGAGACTCTCGATCATATCGTAAGCCTCAACATTTTTAAAATGCTGTTGAAAATCGGGCTCCATACAAGCCAAGATCGACGGCTGATCTCCGTTGATTCATCAACGAAGTTTCAGTAGGCATTCTTAGCTCGGCACTAGCATTATCGGCAGGTTCCTCTCGAAGTGGATCCTCTAGAACATGTTCCTTTTATCATGCTTGAGAACAATTCTCAGATTTCTATACCGGTGGTAAAGTTTGTTCCATTCAGTTTATCCTTTTCCGTAATTGATTTCAATGCATAGTTGGGTTGAGCAGGTGGTGCCATTGATCTACAAATGAAAATATGAAATCACTAAGCAATGTGTTTATGTAGAGTAATTCTAGCCTAAATAGAAATACTCCCATCAAGTCAAGATCCTCCGCAAACTCTCGGTGATTCAGGATCCGACTAGCGATGTGACTAGTGAGATTTAGCATCACCGCTAGCCAACATACCTATCCGTAAGCAACTCCTTGCTAATCGTATCTCTATACGACTCCTGTCGGTCGGGAAGGTATCTCATACCCCGTCTCCCAACCTTCTTTGCCACGAGGCCCAAAACCGTTTTGATAGCCTTTTCAAGTTAACCTGATGCAGTGCATGTCCGTGTCCGACACAAACCCTTCAGTTCAAGGACACCCAGCAGCACCCCAATTTTATGAGCCCACTACTAGACGTACTTGACGTGCGAAGGTGCAACATCGGGGATGGCAATTCTCTTGATATTCATGAGGGATCATTCTACCATTCTAACATGCATAAAAACAAAGAAGCATAACAATCACAAATGAACACATATTGTGAAATAGTATGGCTCCTTCATGGATGTTCTTCCAGGTCGGCTCCGACTCTGATGACCATCTATGAACTCCATATTGTTTATCACGCCGGGACGCCAAGCCACCAACCGGCTCCGACTCCGATGACCATCTACGAACTCCATCTTGTTTGTCACGCCGGGAAATCACATATCACATTTGAACTCTGATCACGCCGAATTCTCTGATCTGACCGATCTCATCCATCATCGCGAATCCGATTCGGATTTACGTTTCACTTTTAACCCCGATGGCGGATAACCGACCGGTAGGGGTAGATCGTGTCACGACCTCATCGATCCTGATTTACAGAAAACATAGCCTCAACGATCCCATGTGCAGTTGATCACATCAACTGTGCACATAGCCGATCTTATCAACGACAACAGATCTCATCTGCCGCCTCCACATATCTAATATGCATACGATCTGAAACCAAATCCTATAGCAGAGGCTCTGATACCACTATTGGGTTCTACGGTAGGGTGCGTCGACTGCAAATTTAAATTTTCCCACGCAGTAACATCTAGGAACATGCTACGGAGATGGATCACGATTCGTTACCACTAGACGCGCAGATGCCGTGCAGCGGAAGAAGAGTTGGGGCAGCGTCGCGTGGATCGTCTCCTCCCTGTTCGATCTCCCTCGAACAGCCGGTCGCCCGATCCCACGTACGAGTTCGCCGGAGCGGCGCAAGTGCACCGCCTCTAACGGTATCTGTGCGTGCAGGAGGAACACCGTGCGGCGGACTGCTAGGTCCGATCACACAGTCGGCGGCGAGTGGAGGTAGCTATTCGCAACACATGCAAACCCTAGTTGCAGCGCCGAAGCGATCAATCGCATGAGTGTGCCGCACCTCCACTTTATATAGGCGTCCGTCACAGGCTCAACACTTGGGCCTTGCACGGACCTTAAAGCCCAAAGTCTACTCGGTCACGTTCCTAGTCCAGGTCGGATCACATCCGACCAGTGTCCTACGAACCGACCTCGTAGGTTCCTTCCCTTGCTGCGACCCCTTAGGTTCAAGTCGGCTTGGTCACAGCTCGGATCACCTCCGACCTGCATGGTTGGTAGCGCCTCTAGCAAGGCATGCCGACCACCAAGCGCACTATGAAGCTGGTTAGACTAACCTGCATAACGTGTCACACTTATGTTCCCTTTGCCACACGATATATGTTGTCGGGCTCAAGGCGAGACTGTCATCCTTGTGCTAGCCCGACCTCTTTCTCGTCCAAAGGATACCGACCACTATCCGGATTATCTCATAATCCTTGTCGCATGGCCATGCTTATCCTGGTCGGATCACACGAGGGCCCAGAGTATATCTCTCCCGATCGGAGGGCAATCCCATCTTGCTCGACCATGTCTCGCAAAGCATGGGACCGACAAACCCAAACCTACCTTTGTAACTACCCGGTCATGGAGTAGCGTTTGGTCGGCCCAAAGCAAGTCTGTCACCATCCCGAGTACATGCGTCAGCTCAGGTCTTAGGACATAGAACGTATGTTGTACTAGAGACTCACAGATGGCATATCGCTGCGTCTCATAGTTGGGTCTGTCCGACTCGGACCTTATCTCGACTAGGATCCGACTACGTCGAATCCGATCAGACCTTTCCAAGTCCATTTTATCCGGTTAGCATCCAATGCTCCATGGCTAGTGAGACCAAGCCATCGATCGTGTCATATGCCAGTTTAGTCGGCTGCGCGTCCACACAGCCCTTTCGACTAGGGACCTTTTAGGACAGTCATCATACAATGCATAGTCCCACAAATAAGTCACATACTTGCTGATACACATCATTGATAATGTCCAAGGACTATATTTATTCATAAACACATAGGAAATATCATCATACATGATTGCCTCTAGGGCATATCTCCAATAGGAGGTCCCTTGGAAGATCCAACCGTTCAACTGTTGCGGAATTCCCATATCTACCACCCCTCCAAATTTCAGCTCGATCCGACGGTTCAAACTCCGGGAACCTTCCGATGAGTGGACCAATTTTCGGATCTATTTTCTGCGCGAATACGAATCCGGCCTGAGTTCATCTTTCTACATGAATAGGATATTGGACAACCCTTTTGAAGGAATTTTTTTCTTGGGTATCATGCGTTGTTTTTAAACATGTACCCATAAAATTTTATGCCTCCTCCGAGGTAATCTTCACCATCACGCTGGTGTCAAACCAGTCCGGCAATATTGCTCCACGGCTGCCGACCTGCGCTAGACACGTCGCCACTTTGTTGATCCGAGCTCAACTTCTTCGGATCATCATCTTGGAAAGCCGAACAAGAGTTCGACATCGTGAAGGATAAATTATCACCAACAACGCTGCCCCACGGATTACACGGAGCGGGCACACCGGCATCGCCGCATGGTCACTTCATCAAGCCAGCATTGACCGCGTCACAAGTCACGACCGGCATCGGCATGGCCGCATAGTTGCTTCTTCAAGCCAATGTCCATCATGCCGAACTGCTTCAACACCTCGGCTGACATGGCAGCTGCAACGTCTCCTCACCGACCTGCTCCGTCACCTCGGCTGCACCGAGGACTTGGCTATTTCTTCATCAACATACTCCGGTGACTTCGGCGTCACCAGCCGACTAGCTTCGTCACGTTAGCTTGACCGAGGGCTTTGTCTCAGCAAGCCAACCTTTGCCAGCATCGCCATGCCGTTGATTTATCGCCCATCAGGCAATGGGTGTGCGGATCGAGTCCCAATTTTGGGAGTCACATTTCTTCATATTGCTACAACAAATAAACCAGGTGCTATTTATCCTAGTAACTTTTGCTTGTTTGGGTTTATTTTTCTCAAGGAATTATTACTCTGGTTTGTTCCATCATCTGTACACACGTCTATCAAATGGTGGCCGCATTAACGACGGTCACATGGTGGTTCGGTCAGTTTTCGTACATAGTCCGGCGAACGCCGCATCCGGAACTCGGACTGACCTGTGAAGTCAAGCTTTGCCACGCCTTCACCGCATCACGCTGACGCCTTGCATCGACATTGACTTCGGCGCCAGGCCACATATCTTTAAATAAATTATCTTGCGTAAATTAATTACGCAGGGATTTTTATATATTTATATTATTGTTGTTCGCCTGCACTATTTTACATGTGCAGGTAATGGACTTCGACTACGTCACATGGTCTCTTCGGCAAGCCGACGCCGTCATCCCAATCGGCTTAAATCGGCTCGTGTGATCACCTTGTTGGTTGTGTTGCCATACCGATGTGTTCGGTTGCCTCGGGGACTTCGGCATCATTGAGAGAGCTCTACCTCATCGAGTTTTCGGCACACGGGCCATATTTATTTTATTACTCACTTTGCATAAATTATTAATTATGCAAACTTTTTTTAATTTATTATTATTACTATTATCTCCGGTTTGCACTCTTTTTTGTGCATGTAAATGATCCGGTCGCGGCAAAGGTTGCCACCTCAAAGATCTTGACATACCACGTCACCTCGGATGGACGGGGGGCTTCGTCATCACTTCCACGCCGGGGACTTCGGCGTCACTCTACCGGCCTGCATTGGTCGTGCTATGTCACCACTTCGGAGTGCCGAGCTCTTCGCTCCGCCACCTCGGGACCGGCTTGGGGGATGGAACCTCGTCCCGCGCCAAGCTCGGACCGCGTCATCAATGCCGAACACATTAACCAGCTAAGTCGCTTTCATGCTCAAAGTTTTAAATTTTTAACTTGTGTTCGGTTCGACCAAGCATTATACTTTTTTGGCAAAAAGTTGTTTGTGAAAAACTTCCTTGTCAAAACTTTGCTTGTGACACACAAATTCAAATACCCCTTTTGCTTGGGGGCTTCCATTATGAAGCCTTTCCTCTTGCATATGATTATACTTGTATGGCTTCGTTCCTTGTTCGTGTATTACGCCACAATATGCACCATGTTGACTTAAGTGTTCCGCAAGCTGGGTTGCCTTGCTCCTGTGTTTACCCCTACGTTCCCGATTGTTTGGCTAGGGAGTAAAGGGAGCACCTCTTCGATTGTCACGATCGGGTCATCCGAGCTCGGACCTCAGACTAGGTGAAGCCGAAAGCTAGCGCTCTTATTATTTTCAATCATGGTCGGCACACAACGGAACTCATGAGTACAGAAAATCTATTGCACAAGTCTCATAGTAACAATGAGCAACCGAAGAAATGTATCAGTGGAGGTACTATTTTCTTCGATGATGCTTCTTACACTTCGTCAGTAATATAGCATAAGTTCCCTGAGTGTGCTTTTGTCATTCTGACCTTATGGCCTGATTGCACGGTTATCGGAAACACCGTCGATATTCTCGATGTGGAGTACATAACACTTTTCGCCCTTGGCCGAAGAGGGAGAAGCCGACGGTCGGTTAAGACGTGTTTAAAGTTCGGGTGAACACAATTATGATATAAGTACTTCAGTACATACAATCATTATAAATAAAATTCTTTTACCTAAGTCACTTGGGGGATCTTAAATTAGTATGAGCTGTTTTTCTTCTTAGTCGTTGCAAAGTATTTTTTTATCACTCCTTTCTCGACGCAAGTGTGTGGTCAATAGCCGGATAGCCTTACTTCTCTCTAAAGCCACTCGAGTTTAGTTTGCTAAACTAGCCTCCGAGAAGCACTCCGCCTTCGGGATAAGGAGGTTGAAGCTGTCGGCTGACCCGCTTGAAGTCTTGAGATCGGATGTGTCATATTAATGCACGACAGAAACACAAAAATTTTAAGACAAATTTTCGGATTGACACCGAACACTTGATCTAGTTCGGCCGTCAAGTTTTTAATGAAGTTTTTTTGGTTTTCCAAGCCTATGGCACTTTTAAACTATTTGTGTGTTTCCAGCATAAGTCTCGCAGTGCAACGCCGGACACCTTTAGATATTCGGCAAAAATATTCTCGGATATTGCTATATATGCATTGGTTTCGAATTGTGTCTTCGGTCAATAGTTGGGTTGCCGGGCTCCTGTGCTTGCCTCCTACGTTCCGCTTTGTTCGGCTAGGTGTGCAAAGGGAGAACCACTGTGATTGTGCTTCCAGCTCGCATGGTTAAGCACCTCAATGGAGAAAGCCGAAAACTGACTATCACAATAAGCAAAAACTGGTCAGCAATCCGATGACTGTGTTAAATGACGAGCCGTTCATAACATTGGCCGAAGTGTTTACGGCTTGACCTCGGCTGTCGCTGAACACTAATCGGGGGCTAGTAACTAGTCTCCCAACTTTAAGCTCCTATGACTAAGTGAAAGTTATAAAGCCCGCATATCTGATTGCCGTGTTTCTGCTAACACAACCGCCTCCGGGCACCGAGACGTCGGCTAAGGGTTGTTTTGTTATTGCAGAAACACCCTGCGTAGCATCTACAAAGGGGTGGAAGCCGACGATGGGCCACTTTCAAATGATAAACGATCGCAACGGAGTCAAAATAAACATATATCATCAGCCGTCGGTGTACAAAAGAAGGGGCGCATCTTTGTACCCCTTTACTTGTGCACAGACAGTCGGAGCCGCGCCCACGGCCACACCAAGCAGAACATGGGAGGTGAACCAAGGTAGAACCGAAGCCCAAGACAGCTAGAGCAACGCCAAGACCGAGACCACAAAGAAGCAGAGAGGCGAAGCAGGTTCCTACGGCAAGACCCTTGCCCGGGCAGCCTCAGTGGCCTGCCGGGGCGGCTCGTCCAACACCAGTGAAGCGCACCACCCTTGAGCCCACGGTCTCCAACACCATCGACCATGTTGGATCAGGGCTCGGGAGGCACCTCCATGGTGGCATGCAGATCTTTGTGAAGACAAGGAACATTCAAGATCAGATGAGGATTAAAAGACAACGATCCTCGGCAAAATCCTTGCCGAGGAGAGCCACGAGACCCCCGACAAGATCCTTGCCGGGGACAATAGCACGCCACGGCAAGACCCTTGCCGGGCCACCCGGCAAGGCTCTCACCGAGGACGCCAGTAGGGCAACTGCCAGGTCCGCACCAACCAAATCTCCACCGCCGTTCGCATGCAGCTGCTAGCCCAAACCAGCTGGGCAGGCACCTGCATGGCAACATGCAGCTTCCAAGCCAACTCAGCAGGCGCCTGCGTAGCGGCATGCAGATCTTCGTGAAAACCCTACCACCGCGCCACCTCAGCTGCCCGCCTGCCTACATGGCGCCACACGCATCGCTGGCCAGGGCGCGGGTTGAAGCGAGGAGGAGTGGCGACGGACGAGACGGGCCTCGCTCCCGTGCCCGATAAAGCTAGGGGACACCTCAGTGGTGCATTAAATGCGTTTTGTCCTATAATACGAGCGATAAGCTCATAGCACTGTACGCCTTTCCACCTCCTGTGTGCCACTGTGGCAGCCCCTTTCGACTATAAAAGGAGGCCCATGGCATACCGGAGAGGGATTCGGCTCTTTGGAACCACGCACCCACCATAGCTAGTTCAAGAGCTCAAGAACTCTCTGAAATACATCCACAAAAGTAGGACTAGGGTTTTACGCATCCTCGCGGCCCAAACCTGGGTAAATGATCCTTGTGCTAATTACTAATCCTGCTCTTCTCGCAACCCTGCGCCCCGGCAACCGTAGTAGGGATTCTTGTGATCCCATAGGTGTCATTCCACACCGACATCTTTGGCGCGCCAGGTAGGGGGCGCAATTGTGAGAATCTGGTCTAGTAGTTAGCATAGCGTTTCTTCATCGCCATGGCTCCCAATAAGAAGACGGCCACGACGATCGGCTTGTTGGGAGCCGAACATCCCGTGCCAGTGCGGACGAGCAGCGGGCCGGTCGCGGAAAGGACCCGGGCCGCGGTCCGCGAGCACCAGCATCGCCCTGGCAGTTAGAGCCTGGCGAGCAGCGTTGTTCGCGCGCCAGACGACCGGCCGCACGTCGCCAGATCCAAAGACGGAGCTGGGCCCCCTGCAGGCGGCGCGGGGCCTTCCAGGAGTGTTGTTGTGCCCCCCGGGCATTGCAGCAACCTCCAGGACGCCCACACTGGCGCCCACAGCGCGGTCTTCCCAGGGTGCGCGCAACGAGCAGCGTCACCGCGCTGAAGACCCCGGACACCAAAGTGGGAAGAGACCTATGCATTGTCCGCGGGAGAAGGAATTCAGCATGCCCGCTGCTACCTCTTGAGCACTGCGTTGGATTTCCCCGAAGTGGAGAGGATGATGCAGCAAAGTAGCGTAAGTATTTCCCTCAGTTTTTGAGAACCAAGGTATCAATCCAGTAGGAGGCCACGCACAAGTCCCTCGTACCTGCACAAAACGATAGCTCCTCGCAACCAACGCAATTAGGGGTTGTCAATCCCTTCACGATCACTTATGAGAGTGAGATCTGATAGAGAAGATAAATAATATTTTTTGTATTTTTGGTATATATATGCAAAGTGAAAAGTAAAAGGCAAAGTAAAAACAAAGCAAGTATTAAAGTGATGGAGATTGATATGATGAGAATAGACCCGGGGGCCATAGGTTTCACTAGTGGCTTCTCTCAAGAGCATAAGTATTCTACGGTGGGTGAACAAATTCTGTTGAGCAATTGATGAAATTGAGCATAGTTATGAGTATATCTAGGTATGATCATGTATATAGGCATCACGTCCGAGACAAGTAGACAAACGATTCGCATCTTCTACTATTACTCCACTCATCGACCGCTATCCAAAGCATGCATCTAGAGTATTAAGTTAAAACAGAGTAACGCCTTAAGCAAGATGACATGATGTAGAGGAATAAATTCATGCAATATGATAAATACCCCATCTTGTTATCCTCGATGGCAACAATACAATACGTGCCTTGCAACCCTTTACATCCTTTGGGTAAGGACACGCAAGATTGAACCCAAAGCTAAACACTTCTCCCATTGCAAGAACTACCAATCTAGTTGGCCAAATCAAGCGGATAATTTGAAGAGACTTGCAAAGATAACCAATCATACATAAAAGAATTCAGAGAAGATTCAAATATTATTCATAGATAAGCTGGATCATAAACCCACAATTCATCGGTCTCAACAAACACACCGCAAAAAGAAGATTACATCGAATAGATCTCCACGAGAGAGGGGGAGAACATTGTATTGAGATCCAAAAAGAGAGAAGAAGCCATCTAGCTACTAGCTATGGACCCGAAGGTCTGAAGTAAACTACTCACACTTCATTGGAGGGCTATGGTGATGATGTAGAAGCCCTCCGTGGTGGATGCCCCCTCGTGAACTCCTAACAGGCCCCAAGATGGGATCTCGTGGATACAGGAAGTTGCGGCGGTGGAATTAGGTTTTTGGCTCCTGTTGTGATCGTTTGGGGGTATGTAGGTATATATAGGAGGAAGGAGTACGTCGGTGGAGCAACAGGGGGCCCACGAGGCAGGGGCGCGCCCTAGAGGGGGGGGGGGCGCCCCCCACCCTCGTGACGGCCTGTGTTACTTCTTGGAGTAGGGTCCAAGTCTCCTGGATCACGTTCGGTGAGAAAATCACGTTTCCGAAGGTTTCATTCCATTTGGACTCCGTTTGATATTCCGTTTCTTCAAACTTTGAAATAGGCAAAAACAACAATTACAGGGCTGGGCCTCCGGTTAATAGGTTAGTCCCAAAAATAATATAAAAGTGGAAAATAAAGCCCAATATAGTCCAAAACAGTAGATAAAGTAGCATGGAGCAATAAAAAATTATAGATACGTTGGAGGCGTATCACCCGCCGAAGTGCTGGCGAAAATAGCGCGCAACCGCTAGGTCGTGATTGAGCTCCTTCTAACGTGATTAGAAGTCGAAGCGCGCCACAGTCCACGCAGCTGTCGCTGCCACCCATGCCAGCAGAAGCTTTGGCGCGCGCGCAGCTGCTCTCGACTTCCCTCCTGCTGAGGGCTCGGCAGTGGAGGCCACCATCCGAAGCCTCGTCGCCGTCGCCAACAAAGATGATCCACGACCGGCGGGACCCTCGGGCCGGCGCCCCACCGAGCCACCACATGCCAACGCTGGGAGGACCGGGGGTGCTGCGGTTACGGTGCACTCTCCTCCTCCTCGCCAGCCGCCGCGGGCGTTGGCCCGTCATGACGACGCTTGTGATAACATCTCCATAGCGTTGTCCGACCCGCGGACCCACTGCGACCAGCGCCAAGTTCTTTGAGAACGAGCTCACGAAGATGCTCGAACCACTATCGAGCGTCGGCGTGATACACGCCACCAGTCGGACAAGCGGGCGGGACCCGCTATGGACCACCCAACGTCGAGGGGCTCCGGCGGCCTACCTTACGAGGTGGGCTGCCCAGCCTTTACCCTTGAGCTGCGGCAGTTCCAGTGGCCGTCCCACCGCACGTTCAAGCCCAACGTCGGCGAGAAGTATACTGGCAAGACCCATCCATCCGAGTTCCTCAGCATCTACACCATCAACGGGGCGGAACAAGCGGAGGAAGTCAGGTCCCGGCAAGTACTTTCCCGCCGAGCCCCCTAGGGCTGCCGGCAAGAATGCTACCGTGGGCGCTGAGCCTGCCAAAGAGCAACTGGCTCCGGCAGGGCGTCAAGCCCTGGCCGTGGAGACAGCCGCTCCCATGGCAGAGGAAATGCCTTTGGTCCTCGCCGTCGAGCCCCAGGCTCCGGCGTGGGCACAGCATACTGTCCGATTCCTCCAAACAGGGGAACTTCCTGAGGAGCAGGAAGAAGCGGAAAAAGTAGCCCGTCGATCTGCCTGCACCAGTTAAATCGATGGCGTCCTCTGAGGAGAAGGCGAACGGTGTGAAATAGAAGTGCATCCCCCGGGAGGAAGGACTGGAGCTGTTGGCAGAGATACATGGAGGCACATGTGGCTCCCACATAGGGTCGAGGGCCCTTGATGGGAAGGTGTTCCGGCAAGGTTTCTTCTGGCCCACTGCCCTCCAGGATGCGACGACACTAGTAACCAAGTGTGAAGCGTGTTAGTTCCATTCAAAGAAGCTTCATCAACTAGCTCAAGCCCTTTAAATGATCCCTCTCTCTTGGCCATTCTCGGCCTGGGGGCTCGACATACTGGGCCCCTTCCCCCGTGCTGTCGGGGGCTTTGAGTACTTATACGTCGCAATCGGCAAGTTCACAAAGTGGCCAGAGGTGGAACCAGTGAGGAACATGACATCACAGTCAGCCGTCAAGTTCTTCAAGGGACTAGTCTGCCATTTTGGTGTGCCAAACAGAGTCATCACTGACAACGGCACGCAGTTCACAAGCCACACTTTCATGCAGTACATTCAAGACCTCGGCAGCAAGGTCTGTTTTGCTTCCGTGGCACACCCCCGAAGCAACGGCCAAGCAGAGAGGGCGAATGCTGAAGTGTCGCGAGGCCTGAGAACGAAGACCTTTGACAGGCCGCACAAGAGCGGAAGGTGTTGGATTGATGAGTTGCCAGCGGTTCTTTGGTCGATCAGGACGACGCCAAATCGAGCCACCGGTCAGACACCCTTCACCCTAGTATACGGGGCAGAGACAGTTCTCCCCACGGAACTCATATACGGGTCACCTCGAGTGCTCGCTTATGATGAGCTTGAGCAAGAGCAGTTGCAGCAAGATGACGCGACGCTCCTTGAGGAAGATCGTCTTAGGGCGGCTATGAGAGCAGAATGCTACTAGCAAGCCTTGCGCCGCTATCATAGCCGCAAGGTTCATGCCCGAAGCTTTGAGGAAGGCGGCCTTGTTCTTCGGCGCGTTCAGTCGGCCAAGAATTCCAACAAGTTGACGCCAAAGTGGGAAGGCCCTTATCGGTGTCTGAGTCACCGAACTGGCGCGATCCGCTGGAGACCAAGATGCCGTTCGATGAGCAACTCCTAGAACATCGAGCATCTTCGCAAGTTTTACCCATAAGGCGCGGCTTGCCGGGCCCCCCGACAAGCCACCTTTTGTACAAGCCTTGCCGGGAAGGCATGTAACCCTTTGTACAAAGCCAGGCGTAGACCCTGAGCACAAATAAATGAAGCCCTGGCGCCCTAAGTTATAGCATGCATGCTAGGTCGAGTCTCTTCCTTGGTTAGGGCTGATAGTGCTTAGCGGCGACTAACCCCTAGCCTAGAAGTCGAGTGCGTGTCTCTCTGTTCTTTTCTGTCCTCCTTTGGTTCGCAGGGCACATGAGCACTTCTACTGAGCTACTTGGAAGAAAGGGAACGAACCGGTGTCCCGACCCCAGCAAACCAGAGTTGCCGGGGGCTGCAAGTACAAGGATCCAACCGCGGCAAGACAAGGTTGCCAGGGGCTGCAGATCCAGATAAGTCTTCCATCCTCTATCATGCATTTCGGAACGGACCCGGGGCATGTAAAACCTCGTTTTATCGCCAGGCTACCGTGCTCCCCTTTTTCCTATACCTAAGGATTATCTCCTGGGTCAGGTTTTGGTTGTAGCCGCGGCGGCAAGGAGATAGAACGAGGAGCCTAAGCCCACTTCATCCCTGCCTCCGCCAAGAGCGCGAGAATGGTCGAGCGAAGTGAGGGGGACGTCAAGGCCTGTTGTCGGGCGAAAAATGTTTATCTTAAATAGTAACAAGGATTCGCTCCTTGTCGCGGGGTCTACCCGCGAACAAAAAACCCGGCAAACATCCCTTTTTCATTAAAAACATCCCATACAGGTACAGTTCATACGGAATGAAAAACATGAGCAAGGGGATTACTAGTTCTAAATTTAACGAAGGCCCGAAGGCTTACAAACTAAAAAAAGAGATGAGATGCCCGTGATCCCTTTCTTGTCCCTCTCCTCAAGAGGCAGATCAAGAAGGCGAAAGGGAAAAAGGGGCGCCTAGGCGAGCTACGAGCAGCAGAAAGCACCAAGAGAACACCTCGGTGGCTACCCAAGGGTGGGCCGGTGATGACCATGCCGGGAAAGGAGCTGGAGGACGAGGCGGCAGGATGCCAGACACGCGACGAAGGCGTCTGTGTCCGCATACTAAGAGTTGACGGCCTTGCCGCCCACCCTCTTCCTCTTCCGCAGCCTCCCAACGCCAGGCGCCCAAGGAGACGGCCCCGAGAAGTTCAAGGAGCTGGCCCCTCCCCCGGCAAAACTCCGCCGGAGGAGCGGCCAGGTGCAGATGTTGCTGCTGCCGCACCCGCCCAGGCGCAGGGCGTCCGACCCTAGCCGGACTCGTTCCCGTCATCTGCCCCGCTGTCCTCCTCATCACTCTCGCTCGAGGAAGAGCTTCCATCGTCGGAATCTCCGTCGGAGGAGCTCTCCACGCAGCACTTTAGGCGAGTTCCAAACTCTCCGAAGACCTTGACGGAGAGCAACCCGTCCTACATTAATTTGAAGTAGAGGACGAGCCCCGCCGTCAAGCTGTGGATGCGAGCGAACATCTTCCATCCACGGGGGAGGTACATGACCCGAGGAGCCGGGAAGTCGACGTCGACCCGCATGCCCCCATTCCCACAACCCCTCATGTGCAACCTGAGGGTCTGGGGCGGGTCACGCTCCATCACCCGAGAAAACGGGGCGGGGAGACAAAGACGACGACGCGGAGGCCGGCGCAGCCTGATGAGGAACTCGCAGGGCTGATCTCCAACATCGCCCTCCGTCGGGAAAGGCATCATTGGCGGGGGCAAGGCCGGCGCGCCGCCACGTCCTCCTCTTTCCCGAGCACCACGACCTCTGCCACGGCTTCGCCCATGGCCTCGCCCCTCCCCCTTCCCCTCACGGCCGGCTCCGCCACCACAGTCTCGGGAGGAGGGGGATGCGCTGTCAAGCGGCGACCCTCGCCGCCACCGCCGAAGGGCCAGGATTCCCTTTCTCCATGATGGGTGAGAGGAAGAAGCAGAAGCAGGAGGAGATAGAAGATAGAAGAATGCGGGATGCCATCCCCCCTTCCCTCTCCTTATAAAGGGGCGGGGTCGGGGCTCGGCCGCCCCGCTCGACCAATCCAGACACCAGAGGCGCAGGGAATCGAGACCGACCCGCTGCCCCAACCAGCGATGGCCCGGTTTCCCGCCTCCAACGCTTGCCACCCCAGGCGCATGAAGGATGCATGGCGAACATGCAGAACCGATGGGACGGGTGAAGCGACCTCTCCCCACCCCATGATCATGGGGTGTGGACGCCTTGAAGACCGCAACCCGGCTACACACAGTAAATGAGCCGCGCCTCCACGCCTCCCTCCTTTTACGGGGAAGGCGTGAGCCGCCTCTTTACCACGATGTGATGCATGCATGCGGGAACCGCCCCATGCATGCCGCCCACGTCACGCGCACCCCTCCACGTCGCGCATTCAACGCGGGTCGTGGGAAGCGCAGCGCGCGAAAACTTCTATCGCGGTAAAAACCGCCCCGCCTGCCCGCGCACCGTTTTGGGCCTGGCCCAACAACGTGTCGCGCTTATGTATGGCCCAGGCCCGGGGGCTCCTGTCGGTGTACAAAAGAAGGGGCGCATCTTTGTACCCCTTTACCAGTGCACTGACAGTCGGAGCCGCGCCCAAGGCCACACCAAGCAGAACAGGGGAGGTGAACCGAGGTAGAACCGAAGCCCAAGACATCCAGAGCAACGCAAAGACCGAGACCACAAAGAAGAAGAGAGGTGAAGCAGGTTCCTCCAGCAAGACCCTTGCCGGGGCAGCCTCAGCGGCCCCGGCAAGACCCTTGCCGGGGTGGCTCGTCCAACACCAGCAGAGCGCACCACCCTTGAGCCCACTGTCTCCAACACCATCGACCACGTTGGACCAGGGCTCGGGAGGCACCTCCATGGTGGCATGCAGATCTTTGTGAAGACAAGGAACATTCAAGATCAGATGAGGATTAGAAGACAACGATCCTCGGCAAAATCCTTGCCGAGGAGAGCCACGAGACCCCGACAAGATCCTTGCCGGGGACGACAGCGCGCCACGGCAAGACCCTTGCCGGGCCACCCGGCAAGGCTCTCACCAAGGACGCCAGCAGGGCCACTGCCAGGTCCGCACCAACCAAATCTCAACCGCCGTTCGCATGTAGCTGCCAACCCAAACCAGCTGGGCAGGCACCTGCGTGGCAACATGCAGCTTCCAGGCCAACTCAGCAGGCGCCTGCGTGGCGGCATGCAGATCTTCGTGAAAACCCTACCACCGCGCCACCTCAGCTGCCTGCCTGCCTACATGGCGCCGCACGCATCGCTGGCTAGGGCGCGTGTCGAAGCAAGGAGGAGCGGCGACAGACGGGACAGGCCTCGCTCTCGTCCCCGATAAAGCTAGGGGACACCTCAGCAGTGCATTAAATGCGTTTTGTCCTGTAATACGAGCGATAAGCTTGTAGCACTATACGCCTTTCCACCTCCTGTGTGCCACTGTGGCAGCCCCTTTCGACTATAAAAGGAGGCCCATGGCAATACCGGAGAGGGATTCGGCTCTCTGGAACCACGCATCAATCATAGCTAGTTTGAGAGCTCAAGAACTCTCTGAAATACATCCACCAAAGCAGGACTAGGGTTTTACGCATCCTCGCGGCCCGAACCTGGGTAAACGATCCTTGTGCTAATTACTAATCCTACTCTTCTTGCAACCCTGCGCCCCGGCAACCGTAGTAGGGATTCTTGTGATCCCATAGGTGTTATTCCACACCGACATCAGCCTTTGTATTCAACATACAAACTGCTGCCTTCCGTAATCATCATTATAAAGCCATAAATATGCATCAATTTGACTTAAGATTTTGGCCAAGCTGGGTTGCCTGGCTTCTGTGCTTACCCCTACGTTCCCGATTGTTCGGCTAGGCGGTAAAGGGAGCACCTCTGTGATTGTTACTACCGGGCCATCCGAGTTAGTACCTCCGACTGGGTGAAGCCGAAAGCTAGCAATCTTAAAGAATCACATTGGTCGGCAACGATGGAAATAAAAAAATTGGATCATTAATACCATAGAGTTCAGGAACTTTCCCCGAACTAAATCCTCAATATTTTCCTCCCACATTTATCGTAGGTGAGTTTTCATGATCATGATAAGCATGACGACCCAAAGAAAGGAACCGATAGCAGGACTATTTTCTTTGGAAGATGTTTCTTACGTTAAAACGTAATATAACATATCTCTCTGTGTACCTTTGTTTATAGAACTGTATGACCGGATTGCCGTGTTTTCCGTAAAACTTTGCCCTTGTAAAGGCTTTATAAAGTAGGACAAATACTCCCCAGCTACTGGCCGAGGAGGTTGAAGCCGATGGTCGGTCAACAAAGTTTTGTACAATACGGATCTGAGCATTAATGATGTAAAGTACTTGGATACATAGAATCATTACACATAAAAATTGCGAGTAAAATCCATTTACTGCAATCCATCTTTTAAACCCCTTGGGGCCTACCTTGGCGAGCTCGGATTTCGACAAGCTCTAAGATGTTTTAAGAGATCTTTATTCTCTTTATGAGATGTTTGTGTTAAACACAACAAAATTTTCTGTCAAACGGATATCGATCCTTAATTCAGCCACCTGTGCCCACATTAAGGCTCGGGGGCTACTGGGCTTTGTGCTCATTATTTACAAATATTAAAGGGGCAGGTCGATCCCCTGATTTGGTGTTGCCACCCGACCAGTGGCTCGGGGGCTACTGCATTACCTATTCAGTGCAGAAAATTCAAAGTGCTCAGTGTTCGGCATAAACCAAACTATGGACAAGTGCGTCTTCGGACGACAGTAAGTACCATATGGGACTTATCCGGCATCAAGCTGATATATCACGACAACTTCTCACGACCCTTTCTCAGGGGCCCGTCCGCCGATCACTATTACCTCTAATATATTACACTGCGTTTCTATTCCTATGTATGCTGCCGAGCTAGGAGTTGATCCTCAGGCTGATTTCACGACCTGAGTCTCAGAAGCTACTAGGATCAACGGTTTCATATTTTCCTTCAGGTGCATCTCGGATTTTAGGCCGACGGGCACCTTGAGGGCTACTGGCAATACATCTTGTCAGAAAATAAATTTATACGCATCGGAAATAAAATCCACAAACAATCAGCCCATGACCGAGGTGTTGAGCCATCTCGGAAGCAGTTCGGCATATAGCTCGGATGCGAGTGGCTGGCTCCTTAGAGGGCATTTCTGGCATTAAGCTCAGCTAAAACTTTTTTGAGCTAATGTGATCTATGACACCTCGGATATAGTCCGGCGTTGGAGCTCGAAGCGGTCCGGCGTTGGTGCTCAGCTGCAAAAGATACCTCGAATACAGTCCGGCGTTGGAGCTCGGACGCAAGAGGACACTGCCGCCCGGGAACAGCTTCAAACCCGAGGTAAGGCATAAAAATAACTAGGCATTGATAAAGGTCGATAACTCAAAGGGGCTCCTCGGATACCCGATGTGTAAACTCTTTGGATTTACTTCGGCGATTCTCAAGATCGAAGATGAGAAGATTTGTTGAACCAGTTTTCAAGACCGGCGACTGAAGATGAAGAATAGTTCGCAAGGATCGGGGAGCATCCCCACCTTGAAGACTGGTTCAGGGGGCTACTGACGGTGTCCTGGACTAGGGGGTACTCACCACATCGTCTCCCGACTAGGTGGATCGGGCCAAAGACCCCCATGGCGGTTCACTCATGGGCCACTTTGGGCAGCCCATGCCGCATACAAGGAGTATTCCACAAGACATTGTGATCAAGATAAGGACTCCTCTCCACCCAACGTATTCGGCTAGGACTCTTGTTATCCTAGGCCTCTGGTGCATTATATAAGCCAATGCTAGGCTAGTCGATAGAATTATTATGACATTACTCATCATACCCTTAGGTCTTAGACCACAACATATGATCTCGAGGTAGATCAACTCTTGTAACCATATATTCATCAAGATCAATCAAGAAGGAAGTAGGGTATTACCTCGATAGAGAGGGCTCGAACCTGGGTAAACATCGTGTCCCCTGTCTCCTATTACCCATCGATCCATGACACATAGCTTGGGACCCCCTACCCGAGATCTGCCGGTTTTGACACCGACAGTGTCCTCCATAAGCCTCGTAGTGACACTTACGTAGGATCTGTTCCTCTTCATGCTCAGGTACACAATGTCTAATAACACCATCTACTCCTTCTTTATAAAGGTGTGGGTCATCCCAAAAGTAATGTCTTAAATCATATAAAAACTTTTTCTTTTTCTGGTTTGTGAAACTAGGTGGTATAAATTGAGCAAAAATGTAATTAGCATAATCAGCATACCATGGAGTATTATGAGAAGCATTTATGACAGCTAATTGCTCATAAGGAAAGCTATCATCAATAGGCAGTGGGTCATCAAGAACATTTTCTAACCTAGACAAGTTGTCTGCAATGGGGTTCTCAGCTCCCTTTCTATCAATAATAAGAAAATCAAATTCTTGTAACAAGAGAACCCATCTAATAAGTCTAGGCTTATCATCTTTCTTTTTCATAAGATATTTAATAGTAGCATGATCAGTGTGAACATTTACTTTGGAATCAACAATATAAGATTTGAACTTATCACAAGCAAAAACAACTGTTAAACATTCTTTTTCAGTAGTAGCATAATTTCTCTGGGCAATGTCTAGAGTTTTACTAGCATAATGTATAGCATTCAATTTCTTATCAACTCTTTGCCCTAGAACAACACCTACGGCATAATCACTAGCATCGCACATAAATTCAAAGGGTAAATTCCAATCAGGTGGCTGGACAATAGGTGTAGGAATCAAGGATTTCTTAAGTATTTCAAATGCTTCTACACAATCATCATAAAAAAGGAACATCTTTTTGCAAGAGATTAGTGAGAGGCCTAGAAATTTTACAGAAGTCTTTAATAAACCTCCTATAGAAACCAGCATGACCAAGGAAACTTCTTATACCTTTGATATCTTTAGGACATGACATATTTTCAATAGCATCTACTTTAGCTTTATCAACTTCAATACCTCTTTCAGAAATTTTATGCCGCAAGACAATACCTTCATTAACCATAAAGTGGCACTTCTCCCAATTCAAAACAAGATTAGTTTCTTCACATCTCTGCAAAACTTGATCAAGGTTGCTTAAGCTATCATTAAAAGAAGTTTCGTAAACGGAGAAATTGTCCATGAAAACCTCAACAATATTTTCAAAAAAGCCAGAGAATATAGCAGTCATACATCTTTGAAAGGTAGCATGTGCATTGCATAAGCCAAAAGGCATACGTCTATAAGAAAAGTACCGGGCAAATAATAGGGGTCTTTTCTTGGTCCTCTTTTGACACAGGTATTTGAGAAAAACCAGAATAACCATCTAGAAAGCAAAAATGTGTGTGTTTGGACAGTCTTTCTAGCATTTGATCAATAAAAGGTAGAGGGTAATGATCTTTTCTAGTAGCTTTGTTTAATTTGCGAAAACCAATTACCATTATAACCTGAAACAATTCTTTGAGGGATCAATTCATTCTTATCATTGGGAACAACAGTAATACCTCTCTTCTTAGGAACACAATGAACGGGACTTACCCATCTACTATCAGCAATAGGATAAATTATACCTACCTCTAGAAGCTTTAGTATTTCATTTCTTACCACTTCCTTCATCTTACGATTTAACCGTCGTTGATGATCAACAACTGGTTTAGCATCGGGCTCCATATTAATTTTGTGTTGACATAGAGTGGGATTAATTCCCTTAAGATCATCAAGAGTATATCCAATAGCGGCACGGTGCTTCTTCGGAGTTTTCAATAATTTATTTTCTTCATGCTATGAAAGTTTAGCACTAATAATAACAGTATATATCTTCTTTTCATCAAGATAAGCATATTTCAAAATATCAGGTAATTTTTTAAGCTCAAACACGGGATCACCCTTGGGTGGAGGAGGATCTCCAAGGATTTCAACAGGCAAATTGTGTTTCAAAACAGGCATTTGGTTAAAAATATTTCATCTAATTCCTTTCTTTCATTCATAAACATATCATTCTCATGGTCTAGCAAATATTGTTTTAAAGGATCAGTAGGAGGCACTACAATAGAAGCAAGACCAATAATTTTATACTTACTAGGCAATTCTTTATCATGGGGCTGTCTACGAAATTTAGAGAAATTAAAATCATGAGACATATCCCCAAAACTTACAGTAACAATTTCCTTCTCACAGTTTATCTTAGCATTAACAGTGTTCAAGAAAGGTCTACCAAATATAATGGGACAAAAATCATCTTGTGGGGAACCAAGAACAAGAAATCAGTAGGGTATTTTATTTTCCCACACAAGACTTCAACATCTCTAACAATCCCAATTGGTGATATAGTATCTCTATTGGAAAGTTTAATAGTAACATCAATATCTTCTATCTCAGCAGGTGCAATATCATTCATAATTTCTTGATATAAAGTAAAAGGAATTGCACTCACCCTAGCACCCACATCACATAAGCCATGATAACAATGATCTCCTATTTTAACAGAAACAACAGGCAGACCAACAATAGGTCAATGTTTATCTTTAATATGAGGTTTAGCAATCCTAACAGCTTCATCACAGAAATAAATAACATGCCCATCAATATTATCAACCAAGAGATCTTTAACCATAGCAACACTAGGTTCAACTTTAGTTTGTTCAGGGGGTGTAGGTGTCCTAGTATTACTCTTACGAACCATAGCTGAAGCTTTAGCATGATCCTTTATGCTAACAGGAAAAGGTGGTTTCTCGATATAAGCAGTAGGAACAATAGGATCAACATTATAAATAACGGTTTCTTCTTCAACTTTAATAGGTTCTACTACTTTCACTTCAATGGGAGGATGATATTTAAACCACTTCTCCTTAGGGAGATCAACATGAGTAGAAAATGATTCATAGAAAGAAGCTACTATCTCATAGTCAAGTCCATATTTAGTGCTAAATTCATGAAAAGCATCGGTAGCCATTAAAGATTTAACACAATCAAACTTAAGGTTTATACCTAACTCATTACCTCCGTCGAGTTCCAAATCTTCATATTTGGGTTTGATTCTTTCCAATAAATCCCATTTGAATTCAATAGACTTCTTCATAAAGGAACCAGTACAAGAAGTATCGAGCATGGACTGATCATTACGAGAAAGCCGAGCATAAAAATTCTGGATAATAATTTCTTTTGAGATCTCATGATTGGGGCATGAATATAACATTGACTTAAGCCTCCCCAAAGCTTGAGCAATACTTTCTCCTTCACGAGGCCAAAAATTATAAGTATAATTCCGATCACGATGAACCAGATGCATAGGATAAAACTTCTGATGAAATTCCAATTTCAACCGGTTCTAGTTCCAAGATCCAATATCATCACATAGCCTATACCATGTGAATGCCTTTCCCCTCAAAGATAAAGGTAATACCTTATTCTTGACATCATCCTCGGGCAAACCTACATGCTTAAATAATCCACAAACTTCATCCACATAGATTAGATGCATATCAGGATGTAATGTTCCGTATCCTGCATAAGGATTAGCTAGCAGTTTCTCTATCATACCCAAAGGAATTTCATAATAAATATTTTCAATGGGTGCAGTAGGTTGGGGAGCAACTCTTTGCTCTACCGGCCGAGGTGAAGATACCCCGAACAAGCCCCTCAAAGGATTATTTTCCATAGTGACAAGTGACGGTAAATTTCAGCACACTATATAAATGTTTCCTTACCAAATTCCACTTACCAAAGGCGCTTCACTCCCCGGCAACGGCGCCAGAAAAGAGTCTTGATGACCCACAAGTATAGGGGATCTATCATAGTCCTTTCGATAAGTAAGAGTGTCGAACCCAACGAGCAGCAGAAGGAAATGACAAGCGGTTTTCGGCAAGGTATTCTCTGCAAGCACTGAAATTATCAGTAACAGATAGTTGTGTGATAAGATAATTCATAACGAGAAGCAAGTAAAAAAAGTAACTAAGGTGCAGCAAGGTGTCCCAATCCTTTTTGTATCAAAGGACAAGCCTGGACGAACTCTTATATAAAGCAAAGCGCTCCCGAGGACACATGGGAATTGTTGTCAAGTTAGTTTTCATCATGATCATATGATTCACGTTTGTTACTTGGTAATTTGATATGTGGGTGGACCGGTGCTTGGGTGCTTTCCTTCCTTGGACAAGCCTCCCACTTCTGATTAATCCCTCTCGCAAGCATCCGCAACTATGAAAGAAGAATTAAGATAAATCTAACCATAGCATGAAACATGTGGATACAAATCAGCCCCTCACGAAGCAACGCATAAACTAGGGTTTAAGCTTCTGTCACTCAAGCAACCCATCATCTACTTATTACTTCCCAATGCCTTCCCCTAGGCCCAAACAATGGTGAAGTGTCATGTAGTCGACGTCCATATAACACCACTAGAGGAGAGACAACATACATCTCGTCAAAATATCGAACGAATTCCAAATTCACATGATTACTTATAACAAGACTTCTCCCATGTCCTCAGAAACAAACGTAACTACTCACAAAGCATATTCATGTTCATAAACAGAGGAGTATTAATTATCATTATGGATCTTAACATATGATCTTCCACCGAATAAACTAATTAGCATCAACTACAAGGAGTGATCAACACTACTAGCAACCCACAGGTACCAATCTGAGATTTTGAGACAAATATCGGATACAAGAGATGAACTAGGGTTTGAGAGGAGATGGTGCTGGTGAAGATGTTGATGGATATTGACCCCCTATCGATGAGAGGGTCATTGGTGATGACGATGGCTTCGATTTCCCCATCCGGGAGGGAAGTTTCCCGGGCAGAACAGCTCTGCTGGAGACCTAGATTGGTTCTGCCCAAGTTCATCTCTAGATGTGGTTGAATTGACAACTCAACTGCTAATACTTACAAATATTCTTTGGCTCCCTTTATGTCGAATCTATAAATTTGGGTTGAATACTCTACTCTCGAAAACTGTTGCGATCCCCTATACTTGTGGGTTATCAGTTCGCGTAAGCACCTGCTTTGTATAAAGAGGTAGCCAAGACTGATCCCGGTCGTCCTCGCAACGCGCAGGATTGCAAAGGACGATTGGCCCATGACCCGTTCGCATTTAGGATGTAGACCGGCGTGCTGGCCTCTCTGTTGAGTCTAGGTAGGACCACGATGTGTCGATCAGCCGAGAGGCATGACCCGGGAAAGTGTGTTTGACCGGAGTTAATCGAGCATGTTGGGTAAGTTTGTGCAGCCCTGCAGGGAAGTTAATATATTAGAATAGCCATGTCCATGGTAACGGACGCTCGGAGTTGTATCCCGATCTATACAACTAGAACTGGTTACTGGAGATGTGAATTGGATATGATGGCTTCAGGATTTCTTTCTCGCAGGGAGTCGAGAAACGATCTCTGGGCATTACTACAACATGCTTAGTATAGTACTTCATAATATGCTATTTTGCACTCTTCTAATGCTGCAAGATGCTTCAAGATGCTAGTCTTCGATAGGCTAGGCTTTCCCTTCTCTTTTGTCATTTCTACAGTTTAGTCCAAAGATATAACCCCATTCCTTTGATACTGATGCATACTTAGTTTAGTTCTGATGTAAGTCTTGCGAGTACTTTGGATGAGTACTCACGATTGCTTTACTACCGCTTTCTCCCCATGCCCGATTGCTGTGTTCAGATGATGGATCCCAGGAGCCAGATGCCACCACCGATGACTACTACTACCCCGAAGGTGCCTACTACTACGTGGAGGCCGCCGACGACCAGAAGTAGTCAGGAGGCTCCCAGGCAGGAGGCCTTGCCTTTTCGATCCATGTTGATGTTTGTGCTAGCCTTCTTAAGGCAGACTTGTTTACCTTATGTTTGTATCAGGTATTGTTGCTTCCGCTGACTCGTT
Organism: Aegilops longissima; assembly: GCA_021605205.1. NCBI lineage: Eukaryota > Viridiplantae > Streptophyta > Magnoliopsida > Poales > Poaceae > Aegilops > Aegilops longissima. The sequence continues at coordinate 560,197,478 of CM038682.1, forward strand.
TGTATTCGAGCCTCGAGGCCCCTGGCTTGTAATATGAAGTTTGTATGACTTTAGTTTGTGCCTAGAGTTGTGTTGTGATATCTTCTCGTGAGTCTCTGATCTTGATAGTGCACATTTGTGTGTATGATTAGTGCACGATTAAATCGGGGCCTCACACCCGACCTCCTTCAGCCCACACGTGTGACACTTATCAGGGTCCATTATATTTACAATATCAAACACTTAGCCTGCCAAGCTGGAATCGAAGGGGTTCATCTAAAAAAGGGCCAAGAGGGAGTTTGCTCTGATTGTGTTTATATGTGCATTCCATTTAGTTAGATGTGAACTATTAAAAAAGAACAGTTTCAGCATGGTTAATACGCCTGTCAAAGCTTTAAAAGTACTCCTTCTGTTCCTAAATATAAGTTATTTTAGAGATTCTAATATGAACTAAATACGAAGCGAAATGAGTGAATATACACTATAAAATACGTCTACATTCAACCCTATGTAGTCCATATTCAAATCTCTAAAATAGCTTATACTGAGGAACAGAGGAGTACAAAAGTGACACCACAGAGACACTCCACAAGGAAATAAAGATAGAGTTGCAAAGAAAGAAAAGAAAAATAGCATATTCTAATATTTCTGCATTTCTCTTCATGGTGGAAAGGATGCACAGGATAGCAATCTCCAGCGTTTTGGATGCAAGAACAATTAGGCCTAGACAAAACGACATGAACACAAAAGAAGATGTCAGAGGGTTATCATAAAATAAACAAGCCAATAAAATCAATACTATAATCAGAATGAGCACATGTACAAGGCAATCATAGATCACGTAGGCAAAATAAACTTTGGAAGCAATTTCTGGCTGTATTTTTTTTTTTTTTGCTGGGGAGGGGGGTGGGGGTTGTTGTCTAGCTTGTTTTCGCAGAAGCTATTCAAGATTGTGAACAACACAGGCTGGGTAGAACGAAAGAAAGGCATCAAATTGAAAAACGACTCTACTTCGTCTAATTAAAAAATACAAGATGTACTAGAAAGCTTGCAATAATTTCTCAAATAGATGAAAATGATAATGTGGGATTGTCAAGAAAATTGTTTAATAATACGCCTTTTCATAACTACTTACTTAGATATTCGTAATAAAATCAAAGGTCAAGCTGAGTATTGAAAAATATACCCCTATATATACAACAAGTGTCGCTAAATAAACGAGTAGGGCTTGTGAGGGGTCATGAAAATGATGTACCCAGTCTCGAAACTTCTGTTTCACCTTCCACGTGAGTGGTTCATTATCCCGCCAATACATTAGTCCCTTGTTCCTACAAGTGAATAAATAATTAACAATGCATGTTATCATAAACAAACAATTAGTTATGCAGTTAAAGCATATATGCATACCAGTGACGACGTGAGCAACATGTAAAGACATGGGGGATAAGGCTACATGGTCCTTGTGTCAAGCCGCTCATGCTGCATTCATCGGTTGCTAGCGACCAGGTGCTACTAGCGAGACTAATGAGAAAAATGTCCCTCCCGTGGATGGCGATAGATCACGGCATCGCCTGTAATGGAAGGCAGTATCTTGGAAGAGACACACAATACCCGTGCTCCCACGAATATGACTCTGTCTCCGATGCTTTTTACCGGGACATACCGTCCTGAAACAAGATCCGACAGCCTGTGCCGGAATTCCTTCCCCCATCGCCCTTCTCTGGCGACACGGGGGGAACCCTAGCCGCCGCCACTAGGAGCCCCCGCTGGCAGCCTCCCCCGCATCGCCGTCACCCGAGGGCTGGCCGGCGAAGCCGGGCAGGGCCCCAGGAAGGCGGCGGCGGGGCGGATCTGGCCCCCCGTGCCCCCAACGCCCCGCCTCCCCTCTTCGCCATGACGGCGCCGCCCCCTCCTGCTGGTCGACGACAATGGTGGATCCGCCCGCCTGGGCGGCTCTGGCCCGCCCTCAGCCGGTCGCGCCCGCCCGCCATCCTCGACCCCCCCTCACGCGCCTCCCTCCGCTGCTGTGACCTGGTCTCCTTCCGGCGGTTCTCGGGCTACCCTCCCAGCTGCTGCTCGACCTGCTAGTTGGCGGCGGCGGCCGGTTGCGGGGCGTTCGCGGCCTGCTCTCTCGTGCAGGCGGCCCCCTCGTCTCCGGCGGCCATCCCCCTCCCCGTGCCACGGTGGTGGCTCTCGCGTGGTGGCAGCGTGGTGTACGCGGTTGGGGCTGACTCGAGGCCCTTCGCGACGGGTCTTTGCTGGTGTTGTTCCGGCCCCGGCGGCTACAGACCCGCGTCTCTCCGGTGCCCTTTGCCGCCGGCGTCCTCCACCGGGATGCTCCGGCCCGGCGGCTAGGTAGTTGCTCCCCTTCCAGCTTACCTGGCCCGCCGAAATCTCGACGGTCAAGGCCACGGCAGCTCGGCCTGCGTGCTTCCAGCCCTTGCTCGCCGGCGTTGCTGAAAGCCGTCGTGGCAAGACCCCCGCTTGGTTCGCCTCGTCGTCCGCCCTACCATGTACGCCTCAAAGCCCCCTCCTTTTGCCATCTCCGGTGCTCCTGGGTGCGGTGGTGGTGCCACCCTCCGACGGCAGGTGCAGCCCGACCAACCCCCCCCCCCCCCCCCCACACGACTTGGTGACTCCAATCAGCGTTGGCTTCCCCATCTACGATTTCGAATTCGGCGGCTATGGGATCGCTCAGCTTCAGGCCAGGGAGAGATCCCTGCTCAGCTCGCCGGTGCTGGCAGCGATGGCGCCCGCGGGTGTCGTTTTCCTCCATGGAGGCGCTGCCAAGGCCTTCTTCAGCTGCGCCCCTCTTCGAGCTCAGGGGAAACCCTAGGTCCAGGTCTCCCGGACCGGATAGTGACGGAGCCTCGGCGTCGTTCTCCTTCTTGAAGGCACTATCTTGCTTGCTCGCGGTGTCCCCGGTCTTGGCTCGGATGATGTCGGAGTTCTCGTGGGTTTGGTAGTGCTGCTCTTGGCTCGGGTTTGGTTGGTTTAGCTGTGATGTTTTCTTGTGTTTGGGCTGAGCATCCCTTGTCTCTCTGCTCCGGGCACCATGTTCACGCCTGCATGCGTTTGTGTCATGTGTTGTATCCCTGTACTCATTCTTCTTCTTCTATCAATGAAATGATACGCAAGCTTTGCGTATTCGCGAAAAAAAGATCCAGCAGCCTGTGAACCGCCAAGTGGGTGAAGGACATGTCGTTGTGCCCGACCACTAGGACCTCCGAGTCACATTCTACCAGATAGAGAGGATAGGCGAGTTTCTCCATTGGGATCGTGGCGATCAGCTTTTGTGTATGCGCCTCCATCTGAAAAACCTGTGATACTTCAGTATCAGTATCTTTAGTGAAAGTATGCTGCACCAGATATTGCTTGCCTCCCGACAACAATGGTTGGTAATGACTCGGAACTCTCCAACGCAGCATAGTCCACTCCGTATCTTGGGAGGTAGCAACAACTGCCAGCGCCAGACGAATCAAGATAACCATGACACTCACGACTCCGTCGGCAGCAACCGAGACGGAAGCAGAGATGTGTCTCATCAGTTTCAGCTTGGTTGCCGCCGTATAATCTCTCTGCAGTTGCGTGACAAGAGACGTGAGGGGTGGGAGCTCGACGATGTCGCCGGTGAAAGGGTGGAGGAGGCGGATGGCGGTGTCCTCGTCTCGCTGGAGGACCAGGTGGCCCTCCACGGAGTCAAGAACACAGTGATCCGTGAACAGCGGGAGCCGGACGCGGACAAAGATCCCCGAGTCGAGGTTGAAGAACCGGATGTGCCCACAGAGATTTTCATGGCCGGGGTGAAGTCCATGGCCCTCGGCGAACATCATCCAGCGGCGCGGGTGAAAGCGTGGGTCGGTCACGCCTCGGCCGCGCGGAGACACGGTGGAAGACCGCCAGTTGGTACAGACGGCACGGAGGCGAACGTAGTCCGTCATGTCGCCGGCCAGCAGGCGCCCCGCCCACAAGACGAATCATATCTTGTGGCAGCTATGCCCATAGAGACCGGGTGGCCGGCGGCAGTGAAGGTGACATATTGTTAGCTGTTGCAGATTGACGATCCAAACCCGCAAGAAACTAACTTTTGTTATGTCAGAAAAAACTGAACAATAATGGAGTAGATTGAAAAGGGTTACTGGAACCACGGAATCCATACCTCAACAATATGTTTATCCTAAAAAAATATGTTTACCCTAAAAAAACAATATACAAAACTATAATACACGGTACGTATTAGACGTAAGAGCTTCACGGCTGGCGGCCGGAAGATATGCGGCGATTGGCTCAGTCTCTCAGAGGTGCTCATAAGGGTAGGCTGTGCATGTGTGCGTTCATAGAGGTGAGTGTATGCGCGGCGATTAAAAACGTTAGGCAAGTGAGAACGCACCTCACGTCAGTTTAGAGCAACTCCAATGAAGCGACCCATTTCGTCCGCGGCCATCCGTTTGGGTCGGCGCGGACAAAAAAGCCGGCCCAACGCGCCGACCCAAACGGACGTGTGTCCGCTTTCGTCCGTCTGCCGACGCATTCCCGGCCCATTTTTGAGCCTGATTTGCGTCGGCGCGGACACAAGACAGACGCGCGCGCTCACCCTCTTTCCTCATCGGGCCCGCTGGTCGGTGGCACATTGCATTCACACACTCGCCCGCTTGCTACGTCGTCGACGCCGTCAGCCATTTTTTTAGATTTAAAATGGATACATAGATAATTCTAGCGTACACAGATAAAAGAAAAAGACCACTACTCGTCGCTTTCTGACTCCGACTCGGTAATGTCCTCCTCCGACGTCTGAATGTAGGCGTCAGCAAGCTGCTCTTCTTCAAAGTTCCAACCCGACGTTTCTCGTAGCTTCAGTTTCAATTGAGCTGCCTGCTTCTGCGAACGCTTGTCCTCCCGATAGGCGGCTCGCTCCCTCCTCCTCGCGTCCCTCTCCAACCTCAATTGCCTGTAGAAGTGGCGCTCTTCGACGATGTCTTGCGGGAAGCCTCCGCGCCACGCCACCAAGGCTTCCACGTCCTTCTCTGCGATGGCGAGGCGACGCTGCCGCCTCCAGTGGACACGACGATCCTCGTCGGTGAAAAGCCGCAGGAGAGGCGCCAGATCCTGCGCCCGCTGGCTCGACACGGTGGGAAAATTCATATCCCGACGAGGCCTCCGGAGGCGCAACGCCGCCGCGTCGTGCCCGCGGGCCGGCTCCTCTGCGTTGTTGAAGGTGCCGAGGATGAGACGCTTCTCGCAAAAGTAGATCTCAGAGGAGAAGGCGCCGGAGCGGAGCTCGCGGACTCCGCGAAAATCCAAAGCGCCTAGGCGGCGGATCGACATGGTGGCGCAGAGGCGGCGAGAGTGGGCGGCGGACAGAGTGTGAAGGGAGCGCCTTCTTTATAACGAGGGCCGGCCGCGGCGCGCGCGCGAACCTGTCCCGCGCGCTGGAGCGCCAAAACCAGCGCGCGCTAGGCCGCTTTCCATCGCGTGCGTGAACATTTCCCACGCGCTGGAGAGCCAAAACCAAGGCGACGACATGATCTAAAACACGCGCGGCCATGAAATGGGTCAGCCCGTTGGGCACACTGCCGATCCAAAATTAAAAGAAGGCGGACGGCGGACGGCCGACCCAAACGGATAAAAAACGGACAAAAACATCATCTGTTTTGGGTCGGCCCGTTGGAGTTGCTCTTAGCTCGATGCAATCTAATTCGGTTCTTGTCAGATTATATGATCAAGCGTGTAAACTTCCACCCAGGGGCGAAACGGAATATGGTTGGGTTTATGTACGCATCGGACAGGAGTTCGAATAGATGATGCATAATCAAGTTCAAAGATGGACTCCCACCCACAGTCCCGCTGTCCCACGACTTCAGTATATTAATGCCGTTGGAACTTGGATCGGAACAGACCGTTCTCGTGCTTCGCGTTGGGGGCTTACAAACATCTACAGCAAGAGATAAGGCTGGTCATAATGAGAGTAACATAAGTAGTAACATAGATGCCACATAAGCAAAAGTGATGATGTGTCAAGTAGTTAACGAGGAGAGAGACAAATAGAGTAACATAATATGTTACCATCACCTAGCGGTTTCCAATGCTAAATGAGTCTATAAAGTAATAAATGAAGTAATGCATGACACTACATATACATGTTACTAGTCTAAGTTACTCTCCACTATGACCAGCCTAACAAATTCAATCGACACGCCGCGGGCCTGACCGGGCACGCCTCTTTGTTGATTTTCACACACGCGTCTCTTATATTTGAAATCTTAAAACCATACAACTCATGCAACACTAGCAAAAGATGATCAACGCAGGGAGTTCATCAGATCAACATTTCATCGCCGGACAAAAAGAGCACATTTCATCGGAGTTCAACGCCGGATAGTGCAAATCCATACTATAAAGTACTTAAAACATAATTAAAATATAAACAGAATGGTGAAGGGCTGAGGAAACCGCCATTTCCTTGCCGGCCCCTTCCCCTTCCAGTCGTCGATGCGGTTGTGCCCCTCCACCGTCCAGGCGTCGGCGTGCGGTGGTGCGTCGTCGTCGGAGCTGGAGGTGGATCCCGTCGAAATCGGGGATCTGCGGTCCCTTGAGAGGTTCGGACACTGGGGCGTGCGCAAAGAACATGCTTGCTCTCAACCAATCGCTCACCGCATCACAGCCATGGATCGTCGTGCATGAGCTAGAACGCCAGGAGAAAAGGGACACAGAGATTTACCCAGGTTCGGGCCACATTGCGGAGTAAAACCCTGCTCCTGCTTTGTGGTGGATTGCCTCGCGAGGAGGTTGAGTATGAACTGGTACAAGGGTAAGATGCCTCGCGAGGGCTCTAGGAGCAGCTCAGGCTTGAGGTGTTGATGAACTCGATCCCCTCCTATGGTGGAGTCTAGTCTATACTTATACTGGCCCGGCCCTCTTCCCATCGGTGAAGGCGGGAAGGGATGCCACAACGGCCAAATTCGAAGGGGGGCAACAGTACATCTTATCCTGACTAAATGTGGTCTTCGCCTGCAAAGCTTCTGGTCGATGACGCAAAGGTGGGCTCGACGATGACCTCCGTCCTGCCGAGCTCGTCGTCTTGGTCTAGTTGCATTGGAATGGAAACCTTTGGGTGATTCCTCGGGAACCCGCGTACGTCCTTGCCTCCTTATCAGTAAAAGAGGAAACTGTCCTCGCCTACGCCCACTGGCGCCCGCCTGGTCTTAGTCGTCATGGCTCACGTCCCCGCGGGCCTCATGAGGCCGGATGCCGCCTTGATATGTCCGCTCCTCTGGAGGCATCCTCGGGAGGCTGCTCCCTAGGAGGTCTTGGTGTCGTTCGCCTCGCGGGGCAAGGGGCCCTCGCGAGGGTCTTGTGCACAGGCTCTTGCTGCGGGGCCATGACGGGTTGTTGGTGGGGCACGCCTTGGGCCATAGGTGATGTAGGATGGAACCCTAGATGGCCGATCTTTCACGAAAGGAGCGGATCCCGCGAAGAACACAAAGAACACGAGGGGAAAACACAAGGGAAACATGAGAGAAATCACTCAACCAACAAGAATAGATCACACATGCGCTAGATCCATGAACACAAAGGGAGATACACTATCCAAAGTCAACAAGGGACGATACATAGGTAACCGGTTCTTCTCCGTGAGGAGGTCTTGAGGGGGCCACCCAAGAGGGGGTCTTGAATCCGCTTGGAAGGATCTTCCCCGAGGAGGCGCGATCTCCGAGGAGAAGGTAACCAAGTGGATGAGCAAAGCTCTCACACAAACATGAGGTAATCCTTTGCTAACCCTATCTAGGAGGAGGGAGAGGTCTATTTATAGTCTTAGTGCAAAAAGGGGGCGAAGTGGAGGGATATATGGGCTTCGGCCCGAAACTGGACGCAGCCAGGGTTCGGACGTCCGTGAGGTGCCGGTCGTCCAGAGGCTCGCGGGGGTCTGAACGTCCATAGATCTTCGGATATCCGTAGTTTAGGTTATGTCGCCACTGCCTCGGACGTCCGTGGTTGTCCGGTCGTCCGGTCACCGGTCGTCCGGTCTTCCTCGGATTTCCGTAGATTTGGTTCTGTTGGGGAAGTGTTGATCGTCCGGAAGGGCTCGGACGTCCGGAGCCTGGGAGTTGTCGGATGTCCGGTCCTGGTTAGACGTCCGGCCGCTATAGCGTTTGCTGGCCTGGTTTCCTTGGGCTGTTGCGACCTCCAGGGGTTGGACGTCCGGGCTGGGCCGGTCGTCCGGAGCTTGTAGCTTCCGTGGCAGCTCTTCCTCTTGATCTTCGCGCTTGGTGTCCTCGCCATCTTGTCCGTTGAATGTAGATGTTCCGTGGCTTTCCTCCGAGTACCTTATCACACATAGTGTTTCCGCTTGAGATAGCAGCCATGTCTCATGCATAGAAAGTTGTAGTTCGGAAAGGAGCGAGTTCACCTTATCTTCGATAGCCTTTGCTCGGGCTCTTGTCATTGGTCCAAGAGGAGTCGTAGGAGATGTGGATGCATCCATGGGGATGATCATGGGATGCTCCGCATCATCTCCCCTCCCTTGGGAAAGATCCGACCTCGGATCGAAATCTTCATCACCATGGAAGGGTGAAAGATCCTTGATGTTGAAGACGTCGCTCACGTTATACTTGTCGCGCGGGAGGTCGATCTTGTAAGCGTTGTTGTAGTAGCATGCTAGCACCTTGAAGGGTCCATCGGCTCGTGGTAGAAGTTTGGACTTGCGTTCGTTGGGGAAGCGGTCCTTGCGAAGGTGCAACCACACAAGATCTCCAATGTTGAATATCTTGGGTTGCTTGTTGACGTTGAGCTTGGTCGCGAGTCGTTGTACTTGGCGCTCGATGGTGTGCCTTGTATCTTCATGCATCTTCTTGAGGTAGTTGACTCGGGCACTTGCGTCCATGTTAATGCGCTCTTGAAGTGGTAGAGGAAGAATGTCCAATGGTGACAACGGGTTGAAGCCGTAGACGATCTCGAAGGGGGACTTGTCGGTAGTCGTATGTCTTGCGCAGTTGTAGGCGTACTCGGCGACAGGTAAGCACTCCTCCCACTCCTTGATGTTCTTCTTTATCAACACGCGTAGTAGAGTGGAGAGTGTACGGTTCGTCACCTCCGTTTGGCCGTCGGTTTGTGGATGGTATGCCGTGGAGAATAGGAGCTTGATTCCGAGCTTGGCACATAAAGTCTTCCAAAAGTAACTCAAGAACTTGATGTCGTGGTCCGAGACAATCGTCTTTGGCATGCCATGAAGTCGCAAGATTTCCCTACAAAAGAGGTTGGCAACATGTGAAGGATCGTCTATCTTGTTGCAAGGAATGAAATGTGCCATTTTAGAGAACCGGTCCACAACAACAAACACAGAATCCTTGCCATTTCTAGTCCTAGGCAAACCAAGCACAAAATCCATGCTAATATCTTCCCATGGTTGATATGGAATTGGAAGTGGCATGTAAAGGCCATGAGATTGGGCTTTAGACTTAGCTTTGCGACATGTAGAGCATCGGTTGGTGAAGCAGTTGACGTCGCGAAACATCTTTGGCCAAAAATAGTTCTTGGAGAGCGTGGCAAGTGTCTTGTCGCGTCCAAAGTGTCCCATTAGTCCTCCTCCATGAGATTCTTGCAAAAGCAACAAACGAAGAGAAGACTCAGGGATGCAAAGTTTGTTATCTCTCATAAGATAACCATCTTTGATATAATAGCGTTCCCAAGAAGTATGCGTCAAACACTTGGCATAAGGAATATCAAAAGTAGGATCATGCTCATACAAGTCTTTTATATGCTCAAAGCCAATGACATCCAATTCAAGTTGAGTAACAAGCATGCATATACGGGAGAGCGCATCCGCCACAACATTTTCCTTACCTTTAATATACTTGATGACATAAGGAAAAGACTCAATAAATTCACTCCACTTAGCATGACGCTTGTCCAACTTAGTTTGACCCTTAAGGTATTTAAGCGTTTCATGATCGGTATATATGGATGATAAATTCATGTGGGCGAAGATAGTGTTCCCATTCACGCAAAACTCGCACTAAAGCATATAGCTCTTTGTCATAGATGGGGTAATTGAGTTGCGCTCCGGAAAGTTTCTCACTAAAATATGCTATGGGGCGCTTCTCTTGCGTTAACACACCTCCTATGCCATTACCACTAGAATCACAATGAATCTCAAAGGGTTTGTCAAAATTGGGTAATGCTAGCACGGGAGCATGAGTAAGCGAATTCTTAAGCTCATTGAATGCGGTATCTTGGGATGTTCCCCAAACAAACGGTGCATTTTCTTATTCAAAGCATGCAAAGGTGAAGCGATGGTGCTAAAATCCTTCAAAAATCTACGGTAGAAATTGGCTAAACCAAGAAAACTACGCACTTGTTGCAAATTGGTTGGTTGGGGCCAAGTTTTAATAGCATTGATCTTAGATTCATCAACATGAACACCCTTAGAAGATACTACAAAACCCAAGAAAACAAGATTATCAACACCAAAGAGGCATTTTTCCATATTAGCATAGAGACGCTCTTTTCGAAGAGTTTGTAGCACGGTTCGAAGGTGGGTGACATGCTCTTTGAGAGATTTGCTAAAAACAAGGATATCATCGAAGTAGACAACAACAAATTCACCAATATAAGGTCGAAACACATAATGCATAAGACGCATGAAAGTACCGGGTGCTTCCAATAAACCCATAGGCATGACTAACCACTCATACAAACCAAACTTTGTTTTGAAAGCGGTTTTCCATTTATCACCCTCTTGTATGCGGATTTGATAGTAACTACTTTTAAGATCAATTTTGGAAAAGATAGTGGCACCGCTAAGCTCATCAAGCATATCATCAAGGCGTGGAATGGGGTACCTATATCTAATGGTGATAGCATTGATGGGTCTACAATCAGAACACATGCGAAAGCTACCGTCTCGTTTTGGCACAAGAATGACCGGTACGGCACAAGGACTCAAACTTTCGCGCACATGTCCATGGTCTATGAGATGCTTTACTTGCCTTTGTATTTCTTTGGTTTCTTCGGGGTTGACTCGGTAGGGAGCCTTGTTTGGAAGTGGTACTTCGGGGATGAGGTCGATGCGGTGCTCGATGCCTCGTAGTGGAGGCAGACCCGGAGGTAGCTCGTTGAGGAAAACTTCTTGGAATTCCTGCAAAATGGAAGATAACACTAGAGGGAGATTGTGAGAGGTGTTAGCTTTTGGTGCCTCATATTTGCACAAAAGGACATAGTGTAGGACACTTGATGGGTTCTCACATACTTCTCTCATCTCACGTTTGGTGGAAAAAAGAACTAAGTTTGTCTTGTCGCTCATCGTGGAGGCACTCAATTTGGGCTTGTGGCGCTCACTCTCTTTTTGGTGGTTCGCTATCTCACTAGTCTCTCCATGATGGGTGGTTTGCTTGTCGGCGAGCACTTGGCTTGGATACATAGGTCATAGCACAAACTCCTTCCCTTTCATCTTGAAGTTATAGTGGTTTGTACGCCCGTTGTGGATGACACCTCGGTCAAATTGCCATGGTCGGCCAAGAAGGAGGTGGCAAACGGTCATTGGAAGGACATCACACTCCAAAGTGTCTTCATAAGCTCCGATCTTGAAAGAGACTTGTACCCTATGGTCGACTTGGATGTTGTCGTTGTCGCTTACCCATTGAACTTTGTAAGGGTGCAAGTGCTTCATCTTGACCAAGTTGAGTTTGGAGCATAGTTCTTCACTTGCTAAGTTATGGCAACTCCCTCCATCGATGATGACATTGGCGGACCTTCCATTGATGCCGGCTTTGGTGTGGAAATTATGGCATCTTTGGTCGTCTTCTTGTTGATGTTGAAGAGTCAAAACCTTGGTGACAACAAGAGCGGGACTTGGATCTTCATCACAAAAGTCTTGATCATCTTCATCTTCGTTGTTCACTTGCCGATGCATGGCCACTTGCTCAAGGGCTTCCATTTCTCCTTCACTCATTGAATCATAGGTTCCATCGTCGTTGAGGATCATGGTGCGCTTGTTTGTGCACTCAAAGGACATGTGGCCTCGGCCGCCGCATGTGAAGCATTTGAAGGAACTTGTCTTGAGGGTCTCATCGGTTGGGGTAGATGATGATGAAGCTTTCGGCTTGAAGTTGCTTGAAGTAGGAGGGCGACTTGAGGTTGTCGAAGCTTTCTTATAACTTGACTTGTCGTCGTTGTTTGTAGGTGGCTTGGTTGAGGTAGAAGGTGTTGGAGTCGTTGACGCTTGAGAGTTAGAGAAACCATATGACTTGGATGAGAACTTGGCATATTTGAAGTCATCTTGCACTTGACGTTCCGCTTTGGTAGCTTGATGCACTAGCTCGATGAGGTTTGAGTATGGTTGGAAGTCGGCGATCTTTTTGATAGGATGATTGAGTCCATTCAAGAAACGTACCATAGTTTTCTTATCATCTTCCGTGACATTGGCTCGTATCATGGAGATCTCCATTTCCTTGTAGTACTCTTCAACGCTCTTGGTTCCTTGCTTGAGGAGTTGGAGTTTCTTGAAGAGGTCGCGGTTGTAGTAGTTTGGCACAAAACATGCTCTAATGACATCCTTCATTTGCGCCCAAGTAGTGATGGGTGGTTCACCTCTTGCCTCTCGGCGCTCAATGACTTGTTCCCACCAAATGAGGACATAGTCTTGGAACTCAAGGGACGCGATCTTCTTCTCTTCTTCGTAGTTGTGCAAGCGAAAGATTTTGTCAACCTTCAATGCCCATGAGATGTACTCTTCGGGGTCATTGCTTCCGATGAACTTAGGCATGGTGAACTTTAGCTTGCCATATCGTTGCTCTTCATTGTGTTGGGGTCGGGGATGATGACGCCCATGTCGTTGATAATTGACAATCTCATGTTGCTCTTGGTGAGGAGGGTTGTCGAACTCATGTTGCGCTTGTCTTGGAGGAGGTCCATTGTCTTCATGCTCTTGATGGACATGATGTTCTTGTCTCGCTAGAGGAGGAGCTTGTCGATCTTGACAAGGAGCGTGATGATGCACACGTGCTTGAAAAATCCTTTCTTGAACTTCATAAGTGCTTCTTGATGTTCACGAGCTTGTCGTCCTCAGTTAGCTACGGCTCGACTAGACTCGTGAAGGGCACGTTGCGCCTCAAGAGCTTGAGCTTCGCGTAGTTGTTGTTCTTGACGTTGTGCCTCGGCATATTGTGCATCTTGATGTTGTCGCGCTCGCTCCTCTTGTTCTTGTTGTCGTTGGCGTTGCCGTTCTTGTGCTTGCGCGAATGCAGCTTGGGCTTGACATTGTCGATGCTCTTGAGAGTCGGTGTCGTGTAGAGGATTGCGGTTGGCTTGATGATCTTGACGCGCGGCACGATGAAGGCTATTTGATGTCGGTGTACTTGAACCAGAGATGGTGTCGTTGGAGTGTCGACTCGAGCGGCTCCTTCTTGAGTAGGACGAAGTGGTAGAAGAGCGGTTGACCAACAAGGCACGAATCTCGTCCATTCTTGCGTCATTCTCGTGCTTGTGTTCGTCGAGCTTGTGGTCGAAGTAGTCTCTTGTACGTTGCTTGGATAGTCGCAAGTCGGTGGCGAGGTTGTCGATGCGGTCGCTCTTTGCTAGTTGCTCTTCATGCAAAGCTCGTTGTGTTCAAAATAGGTGTATCTTGGTGACATAGTTGTTCGGATCGTCGTCTTGCTCCAAGAAGAGTGGGTTGGTAGAAGTACTTGGCCTGTCCATCATTCCAAACCAATATGTGAGTTGGAGAAAGAGAAGAACTTATACCAAATATACCTTGACCGATGTTGAAGATGGATCAATGATCACGCAATGTGTAAGAAGGAAATAGCACAATTGGTACCAATTCTTGTCGGTTTCTCACACCTACACAAGTAAAAGCTTATGGTGGAGCTTGGTTAGGATGGTGGCACAAAATTTGATGCAATTGTAAGTGAGACTCAATATTGTTGGAAAAGATTCACAAATTTGCAAATGCAACAAGTAGACCAATAGCAAAATAAGGTACACGGAAACACACACGCAAATAGATAAGTGGGGTCATGCAACCAAGGGTGAGCCAAAATGTGGAAACCACAAAGATGCTCTTGTTGCACAACACTAGAGAGACGCTAGCACGATTGCACAATAGGCTGATACGAACTTGTGCACAACCTACTAGGCAAAAATGCAACGGCTTCTATCCCAAGTATGCTATATGTGTGATGTTCCGATGATATGATCCAAGATGATCAAGTATGACAATCTTAAAGTTGTATAATGCTATGGTTCTTGCTTATAAGCTCTTTGCTTATCTTTCCCTTTTGCTTAAAAGCTTGTTTGGCTCTTTGTTGTTTGAGCTCTTTTCTCATGCAATGCTTCACGAACCAAGATAGCAATTATGTATGCGATGACAACTTTGTGACACAATAGATGATACCATGATATGCAACACGATGATATAATGTATGCTATGGGAAGTATGATCCCTAATGTGCACAAGTCACGTTGCCGGCAATACTCAAAGGCTAGTCTCGATGGGTAAGCTACGCAAAAGTAAGGCTATGGGGTTATCAAAGCAATTGCGAGGATGTATGATGATATCACGATACCAAGATGAGGTTGATACCAAAATGATGTAGCCGATCGTAGTAGTCTGTGGCGAAGATGAGCGGTAGTGATGTCGATGTCGAACCGTACCTAGATAGCCGAAACACAAAAGGACACGGTTACCACAACTCAAATTCTCCAAGACCAAAACGTGTCAAAATCGTCGGAGGTGGGTAGCGGACAAGCTATGGTGGTGGTATGACGAAATGATGGTAGTAAAGGAAGTTGTATGTGGAAGTGGTGGATGTGGCTGAAATTTTTCGAGGAAATTTCAGTTTCGTCAGGGTATTACGGACGTCCGGGGTTTTACAGTCGTCCGGTTGTCGGACGTCCGGAGGCTGTCGGACGTCCGGTGCCTGGGCGATTTCGGGCACGGGATGAACTACTAGGGTTTGAGGTGGGAGTGGCGAAATTTGTCAAATCCGGGCGATTTTGTGGATGGAAAAGGTGGATATGATGTGGAAAAGCTAGATCCACTCAAGGGAAAGCAAATCCATGGATCAAATCCAACAAAACTTCATCACACCAACAAATCGCAAAAAAAAAATTGGGGCTATTTTTGTGGGCAATTTTCGGATTAGGACGAAAAACAACAAAATCAAGCTAGAAAACAAAGAGGGGAGGCTCAGAAATCGTGATCAATGTGGCTTTGATACCAAGATGATGTAGGGTGGAACCCTAGATGGCCGATCTTTTATGAAAGGAGCGGATCCCGCGAAGAACACGAAGAACACGAGGGGAAAACACAAGGGAAACACGAGAGAAATCACTCAACCAACAAGAATAGATCACACATGCGCTAGATCCATGAACACAAAGGGAGATACACGATCCAAAGTCAACAAGGGACGATACATAGGTAACCGGTTCTTCTCCATGAGGAGGTCTTGAGGGGGCCACCCAAGAGGGGGTCTTGAATCCGCTTGGAAGGATCTTCTCCGAGAAGGCGCGATCTCCGAGGAGAAGGTAACCAAGTGGATGAGCAAAGCTCTCACACAAACATGAGCTAATCCTTAGGAGGAGGGAGAGGTCTATTTATAGTCTTAGTGCAAAAAGGGGGCAAAGTGGAGGGGTACATGGGCTTCGGCCCGAAACTGAACGCAGCCAGGGTCCGGACGTCCGTGAGGTGCCGGTCGTCCGGAGGCTCGCGGGGGTCCGGACGTCCGTAGATCTTCGGATATCCGTAGTTTAGGTTCTGTCGCCACTGCCACGGACGTCCGTGGTTGTCCGGTCGTCCGGTCGCCAGTCGTACGGTCTTCCTCGGATTTCCATAGATTTGGTTCTGTTGGGGAAGTGTCGGTCGTCCGGAAGGGCTCGGACGTCCGGAGCCTGGGAGTTTTCGGATGTCCGGTCCTGGTCGGACGTCTGGATGCTGTAGCGTTTGCTGGCCTGGTTTCCTTGGGCTGTTGCGACCTCCAGGGGTCGGACGTCCGGGCTGGGCCGGTCGTCCGGAGCCTGTAGCTTCCGTGGCATCTCTTCCTCTTGATCTTCGCGCTTGGTGTCCTCGCCATCTTGTTCGTTGTATGTAGACGTTTCGTGGCTTTCCTCCGAGTACCTGATCACACATAGTGTTTCCTCTTGAGGTAGCAGCCATGTCTCTTGCATAGAAAGTTGTAGTTCGGAATGAAGCGAGTTCATCTTATCTTCGATAGCCTTTGCTCGGGCTCTTGTCATTGGTCCAAGAGGAGTCGTAGGAGATGTGGATGGGTCCATGGGGATGATCGTGGGATGCTCTGCATCAGTAGGTAGACGGGTCTGGATACTCCCAGTCCCAGAACACCGACAGAGCCGCCCGTCAAGTCAGGGTCCGAGCTGCAATTTCGGACCGGCATACTACGGAGCAGGTGGTTCTTCTCCTTCGCATGGTGGGCCGCCTTCATCGTCGCATCCTTTGCTTGCCTCGTGCTCCAACAACTCGATGAGTTGGAGTGCCTTGGCATTCTTGCGCCGGAGGCGTCGCGCATCCTTCTCCGCCATCGTGAGAGAGCGGCAGAGGATCGACGCGAGGAGTGCTGCATCAGGATTAACCGGCGAGCTCGCGCGTGCCCGGCGTACGGTCAGCGCCTCCCTCGCCGCCGCCTTGTCCCTTGCTCGCTGCCTGTCATTAGGCATGCAGCTGCAAGTGCTGCCCCTCGATTGCAGCTACATGCCTTGGATGCAACTGCCACTATATGATGTTCTGTAGGGGAAGTGGGGAAGTTGCATGTCTGCCCCTAGGCATGCAACTGTAAGTGTCGCCCCTGACCACAACTGTCGGGGAGAGTGACATCCCAAGTCACCTGTCGATTGCATGTTCGTCCCTCCACAAGCAACTTCATGTGCCGTACCACCTCGCGTGCAATTAGGGGTATTGTATTATATTTTGATTTTTTTTCCACATGAACATATTTTTAAATACATGATTAAATATATATTTTAAACAAGATGATTTTTTAAATACATGAATATTATTTTCTGAATACACATTGAATATTTTTCCAAATACACAATGAAAAATTTCCAGATATAATTTGATCATTTTTAAATATAGGACAGCCATTTCTAAATAATGTTAAATTTTTCTGAATGCATGATGCATATTTTTCTAAATACAAGATAACAGTCTTCTTCAATGTGTGAACACTTCTTTTGAAGTATCATGACTCTTTACATTTATCAGGGAACAACCAAAAGGTAAACAAGAAAAAAGAAACATGGCCATACTTTGTCGGAGAAAAATATTTTCGTGCCTCCAAAAAACATAAGAGAGAAAACGTTCTCTAATTTTTTTTTTTGTTCAGACAAACCACAAACTTTCTATTGTTTGTTTGTGTATTACTATTATGATAGATAAGCCGAACTAGAGCCAAAAAAATGAGCCTATATAAAAAATTCCGTAAGACAGATATTTTGCCCGCACTACTGAAGAGATCAAGAGCAATAGGCTCATACAAATGCGCTCACCTTACCCCAAGGTTGGCCCTTGAAAAGGATACACAAATTTGGAGAGCAACTAACTAAAGAGCGCTTGTTCCCAGCCTCTACAAGGGTTACTTGGGCATGGGTTGAGAGCTCTCAGCTGCCGCCACGTGTCGTGCTCTGGGCATTTTCTCTGGAAATTTTTTTCCGAATGCGTTTTCAACTTTTTAGATGTGTTTTTTGGGGCTTTTTTGACTTTTCGGTTTTTCACAGGTTCCTTAGCCTTTGGACTGAATTTTAAAAAAATATTCGAAAAGACATTTTTTTCCTTTTCGCGAGAGACACAGCCGTGCCTCTCCGAAACAGAAAAAACCACGTTTTCTCTTCTTCTTTTTTCTTCCATCAGAGGCACGGTTTTGCTTTCGTGAGAGGTATGGTTTTTCCTCTTCGAGAGGCACGGCCGTGCCTCTCGAAAAGGAAAAAACGTGTTTTCTCTTTATATTTTTTCTTCCGCGAGAGGCACGGCTTTGCTTCCACGAGAGGCATGGCTTTGCTTCCGCGAGAGGCACGGCTATGCCTTTTGAAAACGAAAAAAATGTGTTTTCTTTTTTTTTCTTATACGAGAGGCACGGTGCCTCTCGGAAACGGCTTCCAGAAGGAAGACAAAACGTGTTTCCGGTCTGGTTTTTTTCATGACCAAAAAAATTGTGGAAACCTATCAACAAGGGATCTAGTTTTGAAGATCTCAATGCGAGAAATTCAATAATGAAAACGGTTCAAGATTTGGACACATGATTTAAGAAATAAATTGTTTTGAATAAGGGAAACGATTGTCCTCAGTCGGCTGATAATCACGATGCGTCCGCCTCCTCCGTTGCGTGCCACACGTCCTCAACATAAAGACAAGTGCAAGCACCTATTTCAACAACCGTGGTGTTGCAAATCTTGGCGGCGAACGATTACTATGATGCAACGCGGCTTCGTTTTGTAGAAATAATCCTGCAACAAGTCGGCTGTTGCAGAAAAATTCTAAAAAAAATCCGCAACAAAAAGTTTGTTGCAAGAAAAACTGCAGCAATACGTTTGTTGCAAAAATTCTGTAACAAGATGTTTGCTGCAAGAAATTTTCGTAACAAAGCATGTGTTGCAATGGTGGAGTAACGCTCAGCCGGCCGCTGGATGCGTCAAATCTGACGGCTCATGTCCGGCCGATCTTTCAAAAAGATCAGCCGGCGCGATCGGGGAGCGCGCCCCTTTGAATAAACAAATATACGAAAAAAGAGAAAACTCCTAGGTCGGTGAAGCATATGCAGCACGCCACTTGTCGTAACCTGAGGAGGTGGAAGTAATCTTTGAAAGGAGTACTCCTCAATTAAATTTCAAAAAATACTAAGAAATATGCCCGTGCGTTGCAATGGGAGAAACAAATCTTTTCACGTCCCTAGTGGCGACACATCCATATTGCCGCGTCTTCTTCACCATCATCGCCAACGATAGTCAGTTATCCACTTATTGACGTAAAAGTGGTCAGTCCTAAGGCAATGAGCTTTCTTACTCTAGAATGCCACTTTGTGAGCTCCTCTCTACACTGAATTGTAACTCTGCGGACTTATGATGATGGTGGACGCCGTTCTTATCTCATCTTTACTTGATTCATGCACCATTCCTACATTTGTATGCAATTGTTTTTTTCTGCCGGTGTGGAATATATGATAGAGATAATTATTGTTACATATTATGAAGCTCGATGGCAATGGCTGGGAATTCATTTAAATTTTCACAAATGATTTCCTACACCTTCTCCGTCCCATCTAAATCACAAGATATCCCCATCTGGCAACATCCTCATACTAAAAGTACACATCGTGCAAGACTAAAAATTTAGGTTGTGAAGACGTGGTAGCGATTAAAAAACCTTTTAAAGTTAAGCTCAGAAAAAACTTTTAAAAGGCCATTTAAAGCATAAGGCGTTATCACAGCCTATCCTATAAAGGCATGCAAGCCTTGGCGTCAATGTGTCCAAGCTTAGCTTCCTTCTGGCTTTAGAGGCCGCCTCCAACAAATAAATTTGTCATTTGGTTCCATTTATCAACAGAAGAGCACGTGCATTGCAATATGTATAAAATAAATTTGATAATTTGTGTCGAGTGTTTATCTATTGCACTACTAACTCCTAATTCATCCGGACTGAAATAATTACATATTTGGCTCCAAGTAATGCAGTGAGAGAGATATTTACTCCTGATAGACCTCAAGTTTTACAGAGATGATTACTCGTGTGAGTAATTATTCTGTGAATATATTCCAAAGAAAATGATCATGCACATAATTAGATGTGGCACTACCGAGATACAGGAAGCAACTTGAAGTCTCAAATTAGTTACAAAAAGAATGCTCAAAAGTGCATGCCAGCCATACATTTTAATGTCCATAATTTACGTGCATGAATGATGAATGATCCCACAATATGGTGCATGACACAATCTTCGGATTTTTTTTATTCCGGACAATGATCTCACAATATGGCATCTCTGGAATTTTTAATTCCGGCCCCACAAATCCTGTCCTCCTTCCAAATAATCGGATCTGCTTCATCCCGTTTTACGGTGCACGGCATATGCCCCCTCTTTACTCTTCCTCCCGTTAATCCTGCGTGCATGCGTAGCGCACCCGATTTATTTCCTCCTTAATCTCTCTCCAGTTTATCCTGTGTGCACGCACCCCCAGTATGGCCAGCCTTAATCCGCGCTGTCTCTCTCTTTCATTGATTCCACAATTTTTCTTGAGAGACGGATCAAGTCCTTCCCAATTTTCTAGGCGGCTTGTTTGTTTTTTGAGAAAACGTCGGCACTTTCTTAATCAAGCAATATAACTACAAAAAGTCTCTCGGATACATTCCGGAGTAGAAGTGAGAACACAAAAACCATTACAGCTCAAACACGATTTAGCTAAATTATGAGCTAAAACATTAGACTGCCGACGAATAAACTTTACCCGAGAAAAAAGAATATTCGACATGCCATCTTTGATCTCCGAGACCACAGCACCAACGAGTGAACGATCGCGAACATGGGAATTGATTCTCTACACCAAAGAGAGGCAATCAGAGGCGAATATAACCAAATCACATCCCATCTCACGTGCAAGGTTTGTTGGGAAACGTTGCAGAAAATAAAAAATTTCTACGGCTTCACCAAGATCAATCTATGAGTTCATCTAGCAACGAGAGAGAGGAGTGCATCTACATACCCTTGTAGATCATGGCGAAGCGTTCAAGAGAACGGGGTTGAGGGAGTCGTACTCGTCGTGATCCAAATCACCGATGATCCTAGTGCTGAACGGACAGCACCTCCGCGTTCAACACACGTAACGGTTGGGAAGACGTCTCCTCCTTCTTGATCCAGCAAGGGAAAGGAGAGGTTGATGAAGATCCAGCAGACGACGGCGTGGTGGTGGATGCAGCAGCGATCTCGGCAGGCTTCGCCAAGCGTCTGCGAGAGGAGAGAGGTAGCAAGGGAGAGGGAGGCACCAAGAGCATGGGTGTGGCTGCCTCCCTCCCTCTTTATATAGCCCCCTAGGGGGGCGCCGCCCCGAGATGGGATCTCCAAGGGGCGGCGGCTGGGGTGGCTTCCCCCCAAGCTGGGGTGGGCGCCTCCCCCTAGGGTTTCCCAACCCTAGGCGCAGGGGCCCAAAGGCGCACCAGCCCACCAGGCTGGTTCCCTCCCACTTCAGCCCATAGGGCCCTCCGGGATAGGTGGCTCCACCCAGTGGACCCCCGGGACCCTTCCGATGGTCCCGGTATAATACCGGTGACCCCCGAAACTTTCCCGATGGCCGAAACCTGACTTCCTATATATAATTCTTTACCTCCGGACCATTCCAGAACTCCTTGTGACGTCCGGGATCTCATCCGGGACTCCGAACAACTTTCGGGTTACTCCATACTCATATTTCTACAACCCTAGCGTCACCGAACCTTAAGTGTGTAGACCCTACGGGTTCGGGAGACATCTGCACATGACCGAGACGCCTCTCCGTCAATAACCAACAGCGGGATCTGGATACCCATGTTGATCCCACATGCTCTCGATGATCTCATCGGATGAACCACGATGTCGAGGATTCAAGCAACCCGTATACAATTCCCTTTGTCAATCGGTACGTTACTTGCCCGAGATTCGATCATCGGTATCCCAATACCTCGCTTAATCTCGTTATCGCAAGTCACTTTACTCGCATCAGTAATGCATGATCCCGTGACCGGACACTTGGTCACATTGAGGTCATTATGATGATGCATTACCGAGTGGGCCCAGAGATACCTCTCCGTCATACGGAGTGACAAATCGAGACTCGATTCGTACAACCCCAGACACTTTCGGAGATACCGTAGTGTACCTTTATAGTCACCCATTACGTTGTGACGTTTGGCACCCAAAGCACTCCTACGGTATCCGGAGTTGCACAATCTCATGGTCTAAGGAAATGATACTTGACATTTGGAAAAGCTCTAGCTAAACGAACTACACGACCTTTGAGCTATGGTTAGGATTGGGTCTTGTCCATCACATCATTCTCCCAATGATGTGATCCCGTTATCAATGACATCCAATGTCCATAGTCAGGAAACCATGACTATCTGTTGATCAACGAGCTAGTCAACTAGAGGCTCACTAGGGACACGTTGTGGTCTATGTATTCACACGTGTATTACGATTTCCGGATAACACAATTATAGCATGAATAATAGACTATTATCATGAACAAAGAAATATAATAATAACCATTTTATTATTGCCTCTAGGGCATATTTCCAACAGTCTCCCACTTGCACTAGAGTCAATCATCTAGTTACATTGTGATGAATCGAACACCCATGGAATTCTGGTGTTGATCATGTTTTGCTCTAGGGAGAGGTTTAGTCAACAGATCTGCTACATTCAGGTCCGTATGCACTTTACAAATATCTATGTCTCCATCTTGAACATTTTCACGAATGGAGTTGAAGCGACGCTTGATGTGCCTGGTCTTCTTGTGAAACCTGGGCTCCTTGGCAAGTGCAATAGCTCCAGTGTTGTCACAGAAGAGTTTGATCGGCCCCGACGCATTAGGTATGACTCCTAGGTCGGTGATGAACTCCTTCACCCAGATTGCTTCATGCGCTGCCTCCGAGGCTGCCATGTAGTCCGCTTCACATGTAGATCCCGCCACGACGCTTTGCTTGCAACTGCACCAGTTTACTGCCCCACCATTTAAAATATACACGTATCCGGTTTGTGACTTAGAGTCATCCAGATCTGTGTCGAAGCTAGCGTCGACGTAACTCTTTATGACGAGCTCTTCGTCACCTCCATACACGAGAAACATGTCCTTAGTCCTTTTCAGGTACTTCAGGATATTCTTGACTGATGTCCAGTGTTCCTTGCCGGGATTACTTTGGTACCTTCCTACCAAACTTACGGCAAGGTTTACATCAGGTCTGGTACACAATATGGCATACATAATACATCCTATGGCTGAGGCATAGGGGATGACACTCATCTCTTCTTTATCTTCTGCCGTGGTCGGGCATTGAGCCGAGCTCAATCTCACACCTTGCAATACAGGCAAGAACCCTTTCTTGGACTGATCCATATTGAACTTCTTCAATATCTTATCAAGGTATGTGCTTTGTGAAAGACCTATGAGGCGTCTTGATCTATCCCTATAGATCTTGATGCCTAATATGTAAGCAGCTTCTCCAAGGTCCTTCATCGAAAAACACTTATTCAAGTAGGCCTTAATGCTGTCCAAAAGTTCTATATCATTTCCCATCAAAAGTATGTCATCTACATATAATATGAGAAATGCTACAGAGCTCCCACTCACTTTCTTGTAAACACAGGCTTCTCCATAAGTCTGCATAAACCCAAGACTTTGATCATCTCATCAAAGCGAATGTTCCAACTCGAGATGCTTGCACCAGCCCATAAATGGATCATTTGGAGCTTGCATACCTTGTTAGCATTCGAGGGTCGACAAAACCTTCCGGCTGCATCATATACAGTTCTTCCTTAAGATGGCCGTTAAGGAATGCCGTTTTGACGTCCATTTGCCATATCTCATAATCATAGTATACGGCAATTGCTAACATGATTCGGACGGACTTTAGTTTCGTTACGGGAGAGAATGTCTCATCGTAGTCAACCCCTTGAACTTGTCGATAACCCTTAGCGACAAGTCGAGCTTTATAGATGGTAACATTACCATCCGCGTCCGTCTTCTTCTTAAAGATCCATTTGTTTTCTATCGCTCACCGATCATCGGGCAAGTCTGTCAAAGTCCATACTTCATTTTCATACATGGATCCTATCTCGGATTGCATGGCTTCAAGCCATTTGTTGGAATCTGGGCCCGCCATCGCACCTTCGTAGTTCGAAGGTTCACCGTTGTCTAACAACATGATTTCCAGGACAGGGTTGCCATACCACTCTGGTGTGGAACGTGTCCTCGTGGACCTCACGAAGTTCAGTAGTAACTTGATCCAAGTACCTTGATCATCATCATTAACTTCCTCTTCATTTGGTGCTTTGGCACCACAGAACATCTTCTGAGTTGCTCTACTCACGGTTCAAGAGGTAGTACTTCATCAAGTTCCACTTTCCTCCCACTTACTTCTCTCGAGAGAAACTCTTTCTCCAAAAAGGACCCGTTCTTGGCAACAAAGATCTTGCCTTCGGATCTGAGGTAGAAGGTATACCCAATGGTTTCCTTAGGGTATCCTATGAAGACGCATTTTTCAGACTTGGGTTTGAGCTTTTCAGGTTGAAGTTTCTTGACATAAGCATCGCATCCCCAAACTTTTAGAAATGACAGCTTAGGTTTCTTCCCAAACCATAATTCATATGGTGTCATCTCAACGGATTTATACGGTGCCCTATTTAAAGTGAATGTAGCTGTCTCTAGAGCGTATCCCCAAAATGATAGCGGTAAATCGGTAAGAGACATCATAGATCGCACCATATCCAATAAAGTGCGATTCGACGTTCGGACACACCGCTTCTGTTGAGGTGTTCCAGCGGCGTGAGTTGTGAAACAATTCCACATTTCCTTAAGTGTGTACCAAATTCGTGACTTAAGTATTCTCCTCCATGATCGATCGAAGAACTTTATCTTTCGGTCACGTTGATTCTCTACCTCATTCTGAAATTCCTTGAACTTTTCAAAGGTCTCGGACTTGTGTTTCATCAAGTAGACATACCCATATCTACTCAAGTCGTCGGTGAGAATGAGAACATAACGATATCCTCCGTGAGCCTCAACGCCATTGGACCGCTTTACATCAAGATGTATGATTTCCAATAAGTTGGTTGCTCGCTCCATTGTTCCGGAGAACGGAGTCTTGGTCATTTTGCCCATGAGGCATGGTTCGCATGTGTCAAATGATTCATAATCGAGAGACTCTAAAAGTCCATCGGCATGGAGCTTCTTCATGCGCTTGACACCAATGTGACCAAGGCGGCAGTGCCACAAGTATGTGGGACTATCGTTATCAACTTTACATCTTTTGGTATTCACACTATGAATATGTGTAACATCACGCTCGAGATTCATTAAGAATAAACCATTGACCATCGGGCATGACCATAAAACATATCTCTCATATAAATAGAACAACCATTATTCTCGATTTAAATGAGTAGCCATCTCGTATTAAATGAGATCCGGATACAATGTTCATGCTCAAAGATGGCACTAAATAACAATTATTAAGGTTTAAAACTAATCCCGTAGGTAAATGTAGAGGTAGCGTGCCGACGGTGATCACATCGACCTTGGAACCATTCCCGATGCGCATCGTCACCTCGTCCTTCGCCGATCTCCGCTTATTCCGCAGCTCCCGCTTTGAGTTACAAATATGAGCAACGGCACCGTATCAAATACCTGGGAGCTACTATGAGTCTTGGTAAGGTACACATCAATTACATGTATATCACATATACCTTTAGTGTTGCCGGCCTTCTTGTCCGCTAAGTATTTGGGGCAGTTCCGCTTCCAGTGTCCGCTTCCCTTGCAATAAAAGCACTCAGTTTCAGGCTTGGGTCCATTCTTTGACTTCTTCCCAGCAACTGGCTTACCGGGCGCGGCAACTCCCTTGCCTTCCTTCTTGAAGTTCTTCTTACCCTTGCCTTTCTTGAACTTAGTGGTTTTATTCACCATCAACACTTGATGTTCCTTCTTGATTTCTACCTCCGCTGATTTCAGCATTGAATATACCTCAGAATGGTCTTTTCCATCCCTGCATATTGAAGTTCATCACAAAGCTCTTGTAGCTCGGTGGAAGCGATCGGAGGATTCTCATCAATAACGCGTCATCCGGAGATTAACTCCCAGCTGAGTTAAGCGGTTGTGCAACATGACATTTTGAGTATGTGCTCACCGATGTAACTATTTTCCTCCATCTTACAACTAAAGAACTTGTCGGAGACTTCATATCTCTCGACCTGGGCATGATCTTGGAAAACCATTTTCAGCTCTTCGAACATCTCATATGCTCCGTGTTGCTCAACGCTTTTGGAGCCCCGGTTCTAAGCTGTAAAGCATGCCGCACTGAACGAGGGAGTAATCATCAGCACAAGACTGCCAAGCGTTCATAACGTCTTGGTTCTCTGGGATGGGAGCTTCACCTAGCGGTGCTTCTAGGACATAATCTTTCTTTGCAGCTATGAGGATGATCCTCAGGTTCCGGACCCAGTCCGTATAGTTGTTGCCATCATCTTTCAGCTTGGTATTCTCTAGGAACGCGTTGAAGTTGAGGTGGACATGAGCGTTGGCCATTTGATCTACAAGACATATTGTAAAGATTTTAGACTAAGTTGATGATAATTAAGTTCATCTTAATCAAATTATTTAATGAACTCCCACTCAGATTTGACATCCCTCTAGTCATCTAAGTGATACATGATCCGAGTCGACTAGGCCGTGTCCGATCATCACGTGAGACGGACTAGTCATCATCGGTGAACATCTCCATGTTGATCGTATCTTCCATACGACTCATGTTCGACCTTTCGGTCTCTTGTGTTCCGAATCCATGTCTGTACATGCTAGGCTCGTCAAGTTAACCTAAGTGTTTATGCGGGTGTAAATCTGTCTTACACCCGTTGTAAGTGAACGTTGGAATCTATCACACCCGATCATCACGTGGTGCTTCGAAACAACGAACTTTCGCAACGGTGCATAGTTAGGGGGAACACTTTCTTGAAATTATTATGAGGGATCATCTTATTTACTACCGTCGTTCTAAGTAAACAAGATGCAAAAACATGATAAACATCACATGCAATCAAATAGTAGTGACATGATATGGCCAATATCATATAGCTCCTTTGATCTCCATCTTCGGGGCTCCATGATCATCTTCGTCACGGGCGTGACACCTTGATCTCCATCATCATGATCTCCATCATCGTGTCTCCATGGGGTTGCTCGCCAACTATTACTTCTACTACTATGGCTAACGGTTTAGCAATAAAGTAAAGTAATTACATGGCGTTGAATCAATGACACGCAGGTCATACAATAATTAAGACAACTCCTATGGCTCCTGCCGGTTGTCATACTCATCGACATGCAAGTCGTGATTCCTATTACAAGAACATGATCTCATACATCACATATATATCATTCATCATTCATCACAACTTTTGGCATATCACATCACAATCACATGCTGCAAAAACAAGTTAGACGTCCTCTAATTGTTGTTGCATGTTTTACGTGGCTGCAATAGGGTTCTAGCAAGAACATTTTCTTACCTACGTAAAAGCCACAACGTGATTTTCAACTTCTATTTACCCTTCATAAGGACCCTTTTCATCGAATCCGCTCCAACTAAAGTGGGAGACAGACACCGCTAGCCACCTTATGCAACTAGTGCATGTCATTCGGTGGAACCTGTCTCACGTAAGCGTACGTGTAAGGTCGGTCTGGGCCGCTTCATCCCACAATACCACTGAAGCAAAATAAGACTAGTAGTGGCAAGAAAGTTGACAACATCTACGCCCACAACAAGTTTGTGTTCTACTCGTGCAATAGAGAACTACGCATAGACCTAGCTCTGATACCACTGTTGGGAAACATTGCAGAAAATAAAGAAGACCTCGTTCACGTACTCGTCTCCCGGCTCTACCCAAAGCAAAAACACAAACAAAAGAACCACAATAAATCACGGTGCAATGCACAATCAACATGATGCAAAACATGACATGATATGCGGGATGTGATATGCAATGCGTATGTGCGCTCCGGAAGGTAAATGATGAACCAGGCATCAACTTGGCAAACCAAGTATGCCATTGGAAAGATGAGATGATTTCGGTTGAAATCGATATAAAGATCACCGGAATCGGATGCACGGTTTGCAAATGACAAGCAAAACAAGAATGGCACAAATCTGCCATTAACAGCATGATGCCACTTAGCAAGCAACAATAAATTAAGCTACTGCACCCAAACGTACCAACAAAGTATATGGCAGTGATCTACACAAGATGCTTCACAAAAGATGAGCACTGAGCTACGGCTAGTTCACATCATAACAGGTTCAAACAAGCATGGCAAAAGTGCACAAAATATCAGGCTGGACATGGCAAAAACAGCATCAGGTTGCAAAGTTCAGAGCAACAAAACTACATGCTACAGGAACTTAAAATAGCAAAACAAGGCATGGCATGAATCTACTCAAAGCATAGAACAAAAGTCCCTTACTGACCATAAGCCAAAAAGGATCAGAAAATATAGTAACACCCATGTAAATATCGAAAGTTTCGTTAACAGATTCAGCAACATGGCATGTCAAAAACTGATAACAAGTAGGCATGTTTACAAGCTCAATGCACTGACTACAGAGCCTTATATGATAAACTAAGCATACATACATCAAGAAGACATGGCATAGAAGACATAAATGGCAAGAACAATAACATAGCATACACGGATCAACCACAACAACCTTGGCAAAATTGAATAACATGTAAACAATCTGCCAGGAAACATTTGATAGCAAAAGTAGAGCTCGATTGACTCAATCTATGGCACTCCATAATTGCAAACAAAGGCATGGATGGATAGAGAAAGACATGTTTAACAAAACATCCTTACTGAAGTATCTCAAAATATGCATAGATCTCTCGGTAGCATCAAGTTAACATGGCATCAAAATATCAGCAAAACAGAGCTGAAAACAGCAACATCAGGACACCTACTTTGCATGCTTGTGCTAGTCACCACATAGATCAAAAAAATACATGGCATACACCCCTGGAAAGATGGCATGGCATATTAGAAAACACATGTAGGACTCAACTTCATAGGGTGCACACATCAATCATAGCAAAAATAACAAAAGTGCAAGTTCTGTTAAGAAACAGAAACTAACATCACATAGCCCTCTTCCAACAGCATTTCGGGCATCAAGATGAGCTCAAATGAAAATGATGCAATGAGATGAAATGATCTACTCTTCGAGGCGAACATTTTGATATATTATACGCGCAAAATGGATCTACAGATGCAAAGTTACGCTACGTTGAAAATGCAACAAAATATCACTGAGATAAAAACTTAGAAGAAAATATGAGGGGGAGAAGAAGTCAACGGGCTCGGTCCCGATCGGGATCCGGATCGGGCGATCCGATCGGCGACGGCGGCGGCGGCGCGGGCTCGCCGGAGGGAGAGGAGCCGGGGCGGGGCGCCGGTGGAGGGAGGTGGCGCCATGGAGGGGTCGGCCGGTGGCGGAGATGGGGCGGCCGGCGGCGGCAGGAGGCCGGCAGGCTGGGCGGCGAGGCGGCGGAGGAGGGCCGGCCGGTCGGCGAGGCGGCGGAGCTGGGCGCTGGTTTTGGCGCCCATGGGCGGCGACCGGGCCGGAGGGCCTCGCTGGCCCGGCAAGGGCCGCGCGGCCGAGGCTGGGCGAATCGGGACCAGGCGCCACGTGGCACGCCCCGTTGGCTGGCGGCGACAGGCGGACGTGTCCGCCCGACCGGACACGTCCGCGGCGCGGAGGGAAATTTGCTAGGTTAGGGGAATTGATCCGGATTTGGAATGGGGTTTGTATATATAGGCATAGAGGAGCTAGGAGAGTCCAAATGAGGTGTAGTTTTTACCACACGATCGTGATCGAACGACGGAGAGCATGGAAGTGACTTAGATGGGTTATTGGACTATTTTGAAGGGGTGTTGGGCTGCAACTTAAAAGAGGCCTTTCTTGAGAGTGCGGTTAACCGTTGGAGTACCAAACGAGCTCCAAATGACCCAAACTTGACCGGTGGTCTACGGGTGGTATACCAAGGCCACTAGACAAACCTCGGTCCATTCCGAGAAGGTTTAGTACCGCTTTACGGAAAAACGTAAAAGGGACCGCCGGGGAGATAGGAGTGACGGATTGCAAAACGGACAACGGGAAAATGCTCGGAATCATGAGGCTAACACGTATGCAAATGCGATGCACATGATGACATGATATAAAATGCATGACATGGACAAAATGCAAAATGAAGAAAAACCCAACCACGGAGGGAATATCATATCACAATGCCGAAAATGGCAAGAGTTGGAGTTACAAATATGGAAAGTTACTTCCGGGGTGTTACAACACTCCACCACTACAAGAGGATCTCGTCCCGAGATCTAGGACTGAAAGAACTCCGGATATTCGGAACGGAGGTGATCCTCGCGCTCCCAGGTGGGTTCTCGGTCGGAATGGTGTGACCACTTCACTTTCAGGAATTTGATTGACTTGTTGCGAGTCTTGCGCTCGGTTTCTTCAAGAATAGCAACGGGGTGCTCATGATAAGACAGATCTCCTTGAAGGTCAATTTCTTTGAAGTTGATAGTGCGTTCAGGAGTCTTGAAGCACTTGCGAAGCTGTGACACGTGAAACACATCGCACGCTTGCAAAGTTGGAGGAAGCTCAAGTTGATAGGCGAGATCGCCTCTTTTTCCAATGATCTTGAAAGGACCCACGATCTAGGGGCAAGCTTCCCTTTGATACCGGGCGACGAGTGCCTTTCATTGAGAGACGCGAGGTAGACATGGTCTCCGATTTCAAAAGCCACATCACGGTGCTTATCATCATAATCGCTCTTCGCGCGATTATGCGGCTTTGAGATTCTCACAAATGACTTTGCACATTTCTTACGCTTCGTGATCAAGTCATTGCCAAGAAGTTGGCGCTCACCTGTCTCGCACCAATTGAGAGGAGTACGGCACTTCTCGCCATAGAGAATTTCGAATGGGGCCTTGCCGAACTCGCTTGGAAGCTGTTGTTGTAGGAGAACTCGGCATATGGAAGACAATCTTCCCACTTCATACCGAAAGAAATGACACAAGCCCCGAGCATATCTTCAAGGATTTGATTAACTCGCTCAACTTGGCCACTTGTTTGAGGATGGAAAGCTGTGCTGAAACGAATGTTGGTGCCCATGGCCTTCAAAAGAATCCCAAAACTTGGAGGTAAAGATGCTGCCACGGTGCAGAAGAGATCACTTGTGGAATGCCGTGCAAGGAGACAATCTCGAGGTGTATAGCTCGCCAACCGAGCTGCTGTGATAGATTCTTTGATAGGAAGAAAATGAGCCACTTTAGTAAGCTTGTCAATGACAACGAATATAGCATCATTTCCACGCTTGGACTTTGGAAAACCAGTCACGTAAGTCCATTTCAATATGATCAAACTTCCATTCGGAATAGCAAGAGGTTGGAGGAGACCAGCTGGTCTTTGGTGTTCTGCTTTCACTCTTCTCGCAGACATCACATTCATTCACGAATTGAGCAATTTCTCGCTTCATTCGAGTCCACCAATATGACTGCTTGAGGTCTGGTACATCTTCGTATTTCGGGATGAATGGATAGAAGCGAATTGTGAGCCTCGCTCATAATGACTTTTCTCGAGATCACCCTTAGGAACCACAATCCGTCCTCAAAGAAAAGAGTATCTTTGTCATCAATGTGGAAGCACTTGTACTTGAAATGCCCTTGTCGATACCACGCTTCACCTTTTTCACCATGGTATCCGAAGTTGAGCCTCACGAATCTGATCTTCCAAAGTAGGAGAGACTATGAGGTTGGCAAGAAAGCCTTGAGGAACAACTTGAAGATTCAGCTTATGGAAAGCTTCACGAGATCCGTTGGAAGGGCTTGAGGATTAGATTGCGCAAGAAGCCTTCTGCTCAAAGCATCTGCAATGACATTGGCCTTGCCCGAGTATACTCAATACTTGGGTTGTACTCTTGAATCATTTCGACCCATCGAGTCTGCCTCGAGGTTGAGGTTGGGTTGAGTGAAAATGTACTTGAGACTCTTGTGATCGGTGAAAATGTCCACTTTCCTTCCCAACAAGAGATGTCTCCACGTTATCAATGCATGGACAACCGCCGCCAACTCAAGATCGTGAGTGGGGTAGTTCTTTTCGTTGGGCTTCAATGGCGAGAGGTATAATCCACAACTCTCTTCTCTTGCATTAACACAGACCGAGACCTTGAAGAGAAGCATCACGAAAACTTCAAATGGCTTGGATTCATCAGAGGAGTCAAGACAGAGCTGTGACGAGTTTCTCTTTGAGAGTATTGAAAGCAACGTCACACTCAGGCGACCAGACATACTTCACATGCTTCTGGAGAAGGTTGGAAAGAGGCTTTGCAATCTTGGAGAAGTTCTCAACGAATCTTCGGCAATAGCTTGCAAGACCAAGAAAACTGCGGAGCTGCTTGACATTCTGAGGAGGTTCCCAATTCACAATTGCGGACACCTTCTCGGGATTAACAGCGATGCCCTTGGCGGAGATGATATGACCAAGATAAAGCACTTCATCAAGCCAAAATTCACATTTGGAGAACTTAGCATAGAATTGATACTCTCTGAGCTTGTCTAGCACCAATCGCAAATGTTTGGCATGATCCTTCTTATTCTCGGAGAAGACCAAAATATCATCAAGATAGACCAAGACGAATTCATTGGTGTAGGGGTTGAATATGAAGTTCATCATTCGAGAGAATGTTGGAGGAGCATTGACAAGGCCGAAAGACATGACGAGATATTCACAAGAACCAAAGCTTGTTACGAATGTTGTCTTGGGAATATCTTGTTCACGAATCTTGAATCTGATGATACCCCATACGAAGGTCAAGCTTGGAGAACACTTTAGCACCTTTGAGTTGCTCGAAAAGCTCATTGATGTTGGGAAGTGGATACTTGTTCTTGATAGTCTTCTTATTCAATGGACGGTAATCGACGCAAAAGTCGGTCCGTGCCATCCTTCTTCGGACAAAAAGAACACCACAACCCCAAGGAGATGAACTCGGTCCGATCAAACCAGACGCTCTTGTTCATCGAGCTGCTTCTTCAATTCCTTCAGCTCATCAGGTCCAAGCTTGTATGGACGCTTGCAAACGGGTTCAAATGCTGTGCTCAAGATCGATAACGAACTCAATCGGCCGATGAGGAGGCATACCGGAAGCTCTTCGGAAAGACATCTTGGTACTCACAAACGATCGAATCGAGAGATAGCATCCAATTCGCCCTTCTCATTGAGAGAAAACAACCGAATGGTTTCATCACGAAGGCATAGATGATCACATCATTAGAAGAGTGAGTCAATTGAATTTCCGGCAGCACAATCAAGCTGAGCTTTGTCTTTGATAAAGCCATCCATTCCGAGAATAAGATCAATATCCGAGTCACCGAGAACAACTGGTTTGGCCGAAATCTATAATCGCCCATCTTGATACCGACATTCGAACCACCAAGCTAGAACTCATGTGCTCGCCTGGGAAACAATTGCTAGAGGTTTAACCAAGAATTCAAGTGAAATCATGCTTGGCAAAAACGGTCTTGACATGAAACAATGCGATGCACCAAAGATCAAATAAGACTTTTGCAGGAATATCATTAACAAGAAGATTACCCATGATCACATCGGAAGAATCCTCCGCTTGAGCTGCATTCATCATATTGACCTTTGCAAACTTGGGATTATGCTTGACCACTTTGCATTGCTGGAAGATTTCACAGAGGAGGAGGCGGAAGGCACCTCTGGTTGAAGCACTTGTTCGCATAGTGACCTTCTGCGACATTTGTTGCAAGTCACCTCGAGAGCGGATGGTGGTAAGGAGCACTTGACCTTGGAGCTTGAGAATTAGGCTTGTTACGATAGCTTGGGTTGGGTGGGTGGGAAGATCCACGACCACCTGAGTTCTTCTGGCGATAAGGGTGACGGAACGGAGGAGGAGGAAGGTAGAACTTCGCTGCTTAGCTGCCACTTGAGAGGAAGAAGAAGACTGAACTGCATCCCCGATTCTCTTCTTAGAAGCCTCACATTTGAGCTGGGCAGCTTCTTGCTTCATGCCATGTTGTAGAATTCATCATACTTATCGGCTCAAAAGCACAAGAGCTAATTGTATATCTTCTCTCGGACCACCTCTGAATTGGTAGATCATACTCTTTTCATCAGCACGTCTTGCTTAGCAAAGCGAGCGAGTTTCGAACTGGATATTGTATTGATACACGACATGTTGCCTTGCTTGAGATTGCGGAACTCCTCACGCTTGCTCTCAACAACACTTTTCGAATGTGGTGAGCTCTGAAATCTCATGGAACTCATCCCTGTAATGACACGACCTCCTCTGGAATCTTTGTATTCTGGTACCACTCAGCAGCTTGGTCCTTGAGTTGAAACGATGCAAACTTGACAAAGTCCTCGGTCGACATTGTTACAATCAAAATGCTTGCAGATGTCCACAAGCCAATCGTCGGCGTCGTGGCCTCGGCTACGTAAACCGAAAGACTTCGCTGATTAGCGAGGAACCGACCGAGAGTAGCAAAGTGCGGCTGGTTGTTGCCTTGACCTTGATTTCCTTGATTGCCTTGCCTCGAGTGCGTTCTTGCAAGAGCTGCAAAATCATCGAGCATTGGCATTGGTGGCTGCCATGATAGCTTGCCAGCCTCCGGAGGCGGAGGTGGAGGTGGAGGTTCGGTCGATCCCCATCATTGCGATCCGGATTCAGACGCGTTGGCGGAGCCATCCTGAAGAGGGTGACATCCGTTAGTCCTTTGATAGACGAATAGATAAGTAGAATGAACGGATAGAAATTGCAACATATAGTCTTCACAATAAACATTCGAACAAAGATGAACGAATGAATTCCAAAGTTAATAATCACACGTCCATTAAGGTGAGAAGCCACTTAGATAAAGATATGGAAACAACATCTGTCTTAGAAACAAATCGAATATCACAACTGAAAACAAAATATTGGCTTCTAGAATGAGCCGGAACAAACACATGATAGAGATTTCGCCCAAAGTGTTCGTGGTGGGGCCCACACGGACACGACGTATAGCGGACGTCACGAATGACAAACAAGACGTCCCGAATCAGCATAGCCAAGGATTCTTTAAGGCGTCTCGCGACCATCAGAATCGACCGTGAATGGGCGGACCACTAGATGTTGAACCCCAATCTCAAATCATACATCATCGGAAAGAATATCCTGTAAGCTACTAGAATTCCCACCTATAAACTCCGAAACTTTCTGGTTATGCAATCTGGTGTTGGGGATACAGGGACACAAAATATATCACCCAAACTAACAATACCTAGATCCATTTGTATCCATCCGTCAACACATAACCAAGAAATCCTCGAAATCGTGTACCTCGACCTTGAAAAACATCCGTTATACAAGTCATGGCAATACTCTGACTTTTCACACAAGATCTTTGGGTTATCGGGTTATCTCACCAACAACTGTACAAAAGAGATTTCGATGTCGGCAAAACTCGGTATTCGAGAATTGCAACGATAAAATTGTGACGACAACACCTCGGAGCTCAACTCCCGGGACACCGCCACAACCCCTAAATGTCGGGAGGCACCAAGAACAATGTTCTCGTCACAAAACCATCGAACGATCCCAAGATACCCGCGTGATCCTAAATTTTTTTTTGTGAAATTTGGGGAGAGAAGAGTCAAAACTCTACGTCAGGATACCTCACCAGAGCGACGAAGGGACTGAGGAGTAAAAAGAATCCTACTCTCCGATATATATAATCCTAAAACTCAAAGCATTTTCCATTCTAGACTCAACAACGCCAGCAAACAATCAAGTAGGGGGCTCCTAAGTCGGGGAAAGCTCTGATTACCAACTTGTAACGCCCCCGATGCGGCTATATCTCCCACGTGTTGAGGCACGACTTAGAGGCATAACCGCATTGAAAGCAATGTCGCAAGTGAGGTAATCTTCACACAACCAATGTAATACATAAGGGAAAGAGATACATAGTTGGCTTACAGTCGCCACTTCACACAATACATAAATAAACATCCATCATTCAGAGTACACTCAAGGTCCGACTACGGAACCAAAATAAAAGAAGATACCCCAAATGCTACACGGATCCCCGATCGTCCCAACTGAGCACCACTCTGATCATCGGAAAAGACACATAGTAACGACCACGTTCCTCGTCGAACTCCCACTTGAGCTCGGTTGCGTCACCTGACCGCATCATCGGAACTCGCAACTGTTTTGGTAGAATCTGTGAGTCACGGGGACAAAGCAATCTCACACCCGCGAGATCAAGACTATTTAAGCTTATAGGAAGGACAGAGTAGTAAGGTGGAGCTGCAGCAAGCGACTAGCATATATGGTGGTACATCGCAAAAGAGAGCGAGAAGAGGAGCAAAGCACGGTCGTGAAGCTAATAGCGATCAAGAAATGATCTGAACTACTTACGTCCGACATAACTCCAACACGTGTTCACTTCCGGACTCCGAGAAGAGACCATCACGGTTACACACGCGTTGATGTGCATTTTAATTGAGGTCAACTTTGGGTTTTCTACAACGGACATTAACAAATTCCCATCTGCCTCATAACCGCGGGCACGGCTTTGAAAGATATTACCTGCAGGGTGTCCCAACTTAGCCCATTATAAGCTCTCACGGTCAACGAAGGATATTCCTTCTCTGGGAAGACCGATCAATCTCGGAATCCCGGACTACAAGACATTTCGACGGCAATAAAACAAGACCAGCAAAGCCACCCGATTGTGCCGACAAATCCCGATAGGAGCTGCACATATCTCGTTCTCGGGGCACACGGATAGGTCAGCCCTACGAGTAAAACCAGCCCTCGAGTTGCCCGTGGTGGCCCTGCAGTCTGCCGGTTCGGGCCAGCACTCAAGGAGCTTTGGTCGGGGGTTAAAATAAAGATGACCCTCGGGCTCGCGAAACCGGGGGAAAAAGGCTTAGGTGGCAAATGGTAAAACCAATGTTGGGCCTTGATGGACGAGTGTTATTCAAAGCGAACTGTCAAGGGGGTCCCATAAATCACCCAACCGTAAGGAACGCGAAATCAAGGAACATAACACGGTATGACGGAAACTAGGGTGGCAAGAGTGGAACAAAACACCGGGCATAAGGCCGAGCCTTCCACCCTTTACCAAGTATATAGATGCATTAATTATAGCAGATATATATTGTGATATCCCCAACAAGTAAACATGTTCCAATAAGGAACAACATGTCCATGTTCCAACAAGGAACAACTTCAACTTCACCTGCAACTAGCAACGCTATAAGAGGGGCTGAGCAAAGCGGTAACATAGCCAAACAACGGTTTGCTAGGAAAAAGGATGGTTAGGGGCTGACATGGCAATATGGGTGGCATGATATAGCAAGTGGTAGGCATCACAGCATAGGCATAGCAAAAGAGCGAGCAACTAGCATAGCAAAGATAGAAGTGATTTCGAGGGTATGGTCAACTTGCCTGCAATGTTCTCAGAGTTGTCGAAAGCTTGATCCTCGTAAGCGTTCTCAACAGGTTCCTCGTTCACGTACTCGTCTCCCGTCTCTACCCAAAGCAAAAACACAAACAAAGGAACCACAATAAATCACGGTGCAATGCACAATCAACATGATGCAAAACATCACATGATATGCGGGATGTGATATGCAATGCGTATGTGCGCTCCGGAAGGTAAATGATGAACGAGGCATCAACTTGACAAACCAAGTATGCCACTAGAAAGATGAGATGATTTCGGTTGAAATCGATATAAAGATCACCGAAATCGGATGCACGGTTTGCAAATGACAAGCAAAACAAGAATGGCACAAATCTGCCATTAACAGCATGATGCCACTTAGCAAGCAACAATAAATTAAGCTACTGCACCCAAACGTACCAACAAAGTATATGGCAGTGATCTACACAAGATGCTTCACAAAAGATGAGCACTGAGCTACGGCTAGTTCACATCATAACAGGTTCAAACAAGCATGGCAAAAGTGCACAAAATATCAGGCTGGACATGGCAAAAACAGCATCAGGTTGCAAAGTTCAGAGCAACAAAACTATATGCTACAGGAACTTAAAATAGCAAAACAAGGCATGGCATGAATCTACTCAAAGCATAGAACAAAAGTCCCTTACTGACCATAAGCCAAAAAGGATCAGAAAATATAGTAACACCCATGTCAATATCGAAAGTTTCGTTAACAGATTCAGCAACATGGCATGTCAAAAACTGATAACAAGTAGGCATGTTTACAAGCTCAATGCACTCACTACAGAGCCTTATATGATAAACTAAGCATACATACATCAAGAAGACATGGCATAGAAGACATACATGGCAAGAACAATAACATAGCATACACGGATCAACCATAACAACCTTGGCAAAATTGAATAACATGTAAACAATCTGCCAGGAAACATTTGATAGCAAAAGTAGAGCTCGATTGACTCAAGCTATGGCACTCCATAATTGCAAACAAAGGCATGTATGGATAGAGAAAGACATGTTTAACAAAACATCCTTACTGAAGTATCTCAAAATATGCATAGATCTCTCGGTAGCATCAAGTTAACATGGCATCAAAATATCAGCAAAACAGAGCTGAAAACAGCAACATCAGGACACCTACTTTGCATGCTTGTGCTAGTCACCACATAGATTAAAAAAATACATGGCATACACCCCTGGAAAGATGGCATGGCATATTGGAAAACACATGTAGGACTCAACTTCATAGGGTGCACACATCAATCATAGCAAAAATAACAAAAGTGCAAGTTACATTAAGAAGCGAAACTAACATCACATAGCCCTCTTCCAACAGCATTTCGGGCATCAATATGAGCTCAAATGAAAATGATGCAATGAGATGAAATGATCTACTCTTCGAGACGAACATTTTGATATATTATACGCGCTAAATGGATCTACAGATGCAAAGTTATGCTACGTTGAAAATGCAACAAAATATCACTGAGATAAAAACTTAGAAGAAAATATGAGGGGGAGAAGAAGTCAACGGGCTCGGTCCCGATCGGGATCGGATCAGGCGATCCGATCGGCGACGGCGGCGGTGAGCTCGCCGGAGGGGAGAGGGAGGCGGGCGCCGGTGGAGGAGGTGGCGCTGGCGGAGGGGCCGGCCGGTGGTGGCGGGAGGAGGCGGGCGGCAGTGCGAGGCGGCGGAGGAGGGCCGGCCGGTCGGCGAGGCGGCGGAGCGGGCGTTGGCTCGGCGCCCATGGCGGCGACCGGGCGGGAAGGCCCTGCTGGCCCGGGCGGGCGCGGGGCTGGCTGAGGCGGCGGCCTGGGGACAGGCGCCACGTGGCACGCCCTGTTTATTGGCGGCGGACGGCGGACGTGTCCGCCCGATCGGACACGTCCGCGGGCGGGGGAAATTGCTAGGTTAGGGGGAATTGATCCGGATTTGGAATGGGGTTTGTATATATAGGCATAGAGGAGCTAGGAGAGTCCAAATGAGGTGTAGTTTTCGCCCACGATCGTGATCGAACGACGAAGAACATGGAAGTGACTTAGATGGGTTATTGGACTATTTTGAAGGGTGTTGGGCTGCAACTTAAAAGAGGCCTTTTGAGAGTGCGGTTAACCGTCGGAGTACCAAATGAGCTCGAAATGACGAAACTTGACCGGTGGTCTCGGGTGGTATACCAAGGCCACTAGACAAACCTCGGTCCATTCCGAGAAGGTTTAGTACCCTTTACGGAAAAACGTAAAAGGGACCGCCGGGGAGATAGGAGTGACGGATTGCAAAAGCGGACAACGGAAAAATGCTCGGAATCATGAGGCTAACACGTATGCAAATGCGATGCACATGATGACATGATATAAAATGCATGACATGGACAAAATGCAAAATGAAGAAAAACCCAACCACGGAGGGAATATCATATCACAATGCCGAAAATGGCAAGAGTTGGAGTTACAAATATGGAAAGTTACTTCTGGGGTGTTACACTGCAGTTGTTTACTAATCTCTTAAATCTTTAAGCTGTGTGCTTCATTCCTTTAATTTCAGGACTAGAAAGGTGCAGCTAAATAAGAGTTGTTCGCAACATCGTTAATCATGTGTTTAATCATTTGTGTGGAGTAGTATTAGTGTCCTTGCTGGCAATGGTTGACAGAAATCCCTGTAAGAACTTTATCCTACATGCCATATTTCTCTTTGTTTGTTTTTCCTTATTTCTGTTTCCTCTATTTCTTCTAGCATATTTTCATGTTTATTTTCAGTCAAAAGAATTAGAGATGGAGCTTGGGCCAACAATCTCTGAGCAGAGCAGCTGTGTGCCTTCCAAATACGCCTTTAAAGTTCAGCTTCTTAATTGTATAGAATTGTCGAAACTATTAATTTGTTGCTCCTGTAGACTGATTAATTGAACTTGTGTTTCTCCCTCCTGGGCAAGTTTTCTATCGCGTACACACGTGGGCTGTTGTAATAGTAGTAAAAAAGGAAAAATAAGACGGATTTAATAGTAGTCATATCAGTTGTATGGATATCAGTTCATTTTATGCAGAAGCAAGTTTTACCGCTAAATTGGAAGGAATTCTCGATCGGCGAAACAAACTTTTGGCACACAGCAGAAAATTCGAGAAACATTTATTTTCAAAAAGTTGGGTACTTCATTAGTTGAGAAGACATTACGATTCTTCTGATCAGGAATAAATGTTATTCTTCCTCTGATATATTGCAACAAATTCAGTTTATGCGTTCTCCGATTATTTCTTCTGTTTTTTGGCCTTGTGCTTTTAGTAGTACATGGTCCAGTAGTAATCGGGGACTCAGGGGAAGGGCAGTTCTATCTTCTATGTGAGGTTGACTACTTCTGATTCGCATGTCCTTCTGAATCAGCTATTTATGAAAGCAGAGGCCCTCCAAATTAGATGGTAGTGTTTAGAATTAGTGATTTATCCCATGTTAATTGACCTTTTCCCTGTTCTTTCATCCTTTTTGTTTAGAGTTAATGATTTATCCAGTGCTGCCCATTGCATGCTCATCAAACTTTTAAAAAGCTTCATCTTAGTTTGCTAAATGTTCTTTCCTACTGAACTAGCTTCAGAACGATTGGTTGGTTTATTAGCCATTTGATTTTTTTGTGCATTTCACGTTTGCTACTAACAAATATTCATAAAAATAGTGTTCCTTTCAACTAATTTTGGATCGTATTTGTTGTAGATCCTCTGTTCTTGTTCTCTGTGCGCCGGATTTGTTGCTGCGGCCCTCGATCTGTACGTGTTTTTCCCTGACCGTCCCAGTCGTGGTTTCCTGGAGCTCATCCTTGATTTGCTCTTTTTCCCTTGCAGGTTCGTCCACTGCGGGTGCTCGTGCTTCTGGTCGATTCGTACTGCTACGTCGGTCATCGTTCTGCAGGTCGATCCCTTCTCTTCTTCTCTTCTCAGTTCTCCAACCATTTGCTTGCTTGCGCTCTTGTTGGTAGAGGCCTGGCATCAAAGAGTATATTACTTTTTGCTTGTATTTTTGTTCTTGCTCAGCTGGATCGACTATGAGATGGAATCATGGTTTTTTGTCACTTCTATGGATTCTGGTGGGGCCTATTTTTCTTTTTGTGTGTTTCTTCTATGCCCTACAAGTGAGCTGTTGATTTGCTTGTTGGCGCTGCTCACATCATGTGGGGGAGATTTTCAGGTCTAGCTGGTTTCAAAGAAGCGGTCCTTCTTTGTCTTTGTTGTTTTCCTGGTACTTTGCTGTCAAAGTGATACTTTCATATAGCTACATTTCAAAGAGTACATCTTGGTTGCTTTGCTTGATTTGATGGTCGTGTCTGTCCTATCGTCTTCTTTGTAAAGCCTTGGATCTACCTGTATCTATTTATCCAAGAGCACAAGCAAATCATTTTCGGTCATGCGTGCTTCCAAAGAAGGGGTTTCTCTTTCTCTTTTTTTAATCTTGTTGGCGCTTTACTATCAAGCAGAGTCCTAGATCTAGCTACTTTTTGGCAAAGTGCATCTTGTTTTCTTGCTTGATTTGTTGGCTGCCTCACTTTTTCTTTCTCAGGAAAAATATAATAGCCAAAAGAAAATAAAAGATGTACAACATGAACAAATCTAAACCGTGGCTAGCCAAAAACAAATTGTTGAAAATGGGGTTGTTAGAGGTGGCTTGACATTTTAAAATGACAAATTAAAATGATTGTTTTCCTTATTTTGAAGTGGTAGTAAATAGCAACTACCTGACAAGACTCAACTAAGGCTAAGTGCTTCAAAGGCTTATTGTATTGCTACATGTTTCTGTTTCTTATCCACTCACCCATTGTAGTGCAAGTTTGTGTTCTTGGATTTCTTTCCCTCCATTTCTTTTTTTGGTGAGCGGGTGAGCTAATTGGGCTACTTTCCTCTAGGTCTGTTGCAGCAATTGAATGCTTCAAAGGATTTTAGTGGAGTTCATTGTAGTTGGGTCGCGAATCTCCAACTTGCTTCCATGTCTTTTCTCACTGGAGACACCTCCCGTCGGCGATGGCGATGACCGCTACCCTGCTCCTCTCCCAGCAAATTCAGGTCTACCTCTCCTGTGAAGGTAATGCCATCTTTGTCTCTTCCTTCAGTTTTCCTCTGTTTTTTGTTACATGACTTTGTGGTGCTTAGTGTATGTATCATTCCCTCCTGTCAATTGATTGAACAACTCTGCTACATGTGATTGCATTAGCAAACTCCATTTTTTTGTATGTAGAAAAACAAAGGAAACTCTATTTTTGTGTAAATACAAACAAATGAAACTCCATTTTTTGTGTAGTTACAAACTAGAGAATTTTAGATGGCGAAGACTACTGCCCTGATCCTAAGAATCTACTGACATTTCACCAAATCCTGTTATACTTTTTTTATCAGCAGCAGATACTTGTTTAATTTGTCTTTAGAATTCCATGTAATTATCATACTGATCCTTCTATTTTAGATGTAGCAGAACACATGTTCATAATTGATACACCTAGGCTCAGCTTCTCTATTGGAACTCGAGTTTTTGGCGCGATTGCCGAGGAATTGAGAGAATTGAATTTTACCAAAAGCTCTTTGAGGAAGCAGTGCCATTTGGTTCTTCCTTCTTTCACGTCCATCCGCGAATGATTTTAGAATTCTTTTCATCACTGTTTGAATCGCAGACTTGGTATGAAGGCGTGGAGCGTGACTCTCTTGTTTTCAACTCGAGGCGATCAGGTAGGCCCATATAGACACAGTAAAAGGCCTATTTCTTTGTTCCATGCCTTACAAAAACAAGCAAGGCTGGCATAATATTTCAGGTTCCCTTCTATTGTGTGTCAAACAATACCTTGCGGCGCAAGAGGAGGCGTATTCTACCACAAAACTCTGGGCAGCAAGAACTTCAC
Organism: Aegilops longissima; assembly: GCA_021605205.1. Taxonomy (NCBI): domain Eukaryota; kingdom Viridiplantae; phylum Streptophyta; class Magnoliopsida; order Poales; family Poaceae; genus Aegilops; species Aegilops longissima. The sequence continues at coordinate 560,240,605 of CM038682.1, forward strand.
CAAGAAAAGGCTTTCACTGTTAGCCCTATATGTTAGATCCAAATGTCATTCTATAGCACTAATCTTTATGCCATTCTCTGTTAGATCAAAATGTTTCTCTGTTAGGCCCGTTTCTCTATTATGTTAGATCAAAATCTTGCTTTGTATGAAAAAAATGGCATTCTCTGTTAGCCCTATATGTGGTTTGCTTGCTCAATATCGTTCTCATTACCGCTTTGTTTGCTTCTGCAACTATATAGCACTAATCTTTATGCCATACTGCTCTTAATCAAGCTAAATGCTTCTGCTTTGTGCTCAACTCCTCTTGCTATAATCAGGATAAATGCTTCTGCTTTATCATAGGCCAGTAAACATGCTAAGCTTGCCTGGCTGGCACACACGCTTAGGCACAACAATCGGCCCCGGCACCGCGCGCCAAGGCGCGCTGCAGGTCATTTATATAGCATCTCTTATTTGTATATTATTGTTGGAAATATGCCCTAGAGGCAATAATAAATTAGTTATTATTATATTTCCTTGTTCATGATAATCGTTTATTATCCATGCTATAATTGTATTGATAGGAAACTCAAATACATGTGTGGGTACATAGACAACACCATGTCCCTAGTAAGCCTCTAGTTGACTAGCTCATTGATCAGCAGATGGTTACGGTTTCCGACCATGGACATTGGATGTCGTTGATAACGGGATCACATCATTAGCGAATGATGTGATGGACAAGACCCAATCCTAAGCATAGCACAAGATCGTGTAGTTCGTTTTGCTAGAGCTTTTCCAATGTCAAGTATCTCTTCCTTAGACCATGAGATCGTAACTCCCGGATACCGTAGGAGTGCTTTGGGTGTACCAAACGTCACAACGTAATCGGGTGACTATAAAGGTGCATTACAGGTATCTCCAAAAGTGTCATTGGGTTGACACGGATCGAGGCTGGGATTTGTCACTCCGTATGACGGAGAGGTATCATCGGGCCCACTCGGTAGTGCATCATCATAATGAGCTCAAAGTGACCAAGTGTTTGGTCACGGGATCATGCATTACGGTACGAGTAAAGTGACTTGCCGGCAACGAGATTGAACGAGGTATTGGGATACCGACGATCGAATCTCGGGCAAGTAAAATACCGATTGACAAAGGGAATAGTATACGGGGTTGATTGAATCCTCGACATCGTGGTTCATCCGATGATATCATCGAGGAGCATGTGGGAGCCAACATGGGTATCCAGATCCCGCTGTTGGTTATTGCCCGAGAGCCGTCTCGGTCATGTCTGCATGTCTCCCGAACCCGTAGGGTCTACGATTAAGGTTCGGTGGCGCTAGGGTTGTATGAATATGAGTATGCAGCAAACCGAATGTTGTTCGAGTCCGGATGAGATCCCGGACGTCACGAGAAGTTCGGAATGGTCCGGAGGTAAAGATTTATATATAGGAAGTCTTATTTTGGTCGCCGGAAAAGTTTCGCGCGCTATCGGTATTGTACCGGGAGTGCCGAAAGGAGTCCGGGGTCCACCTGCTCGGGGGCCACATGGGCTGTGGGGTGCCTTGGCCTATATAGGCCAAGGGCACCAGCCCCAAGAGGCCCATGCGCCAAGATATAAGAAAAGGGGAGAGTCCTAAAGGGGGAAGGCACCTCCGAGGTGCCTTGGGAGAATGGACTCCTCCCCCTCTTGGCCGCACCCTTCCCTGGAGGAAGGGGCAGGCTGCGCCTCCCCTCTCTTGCACCTATATAAAGGGAGGTGAGGGAGGGAGGCCGCACCCATAAGCCCCTGGCGCCTCCTCCTCCGCAACACCTCCTCCTCCTCCCGTAGTTGCTTAGCGAAGCCCCGCCGGAGTTCTGCTGCATCCACCACCACGCCGTCGTGCTGCTGGATCATCATCAACCTCTCCTTCCCCCTTGCTGGATCAAGAAGGAGGAGACGTCATCCGCTCCGTACGTGTGTTGAACGCGGAGGTGATGTCCGTTCAACACTAGGTCATCGGTGATTTGAATCACGGCGAGTACGACTCCATCATCCCCGTTCCATTGAGCGCTTCCGCACGCAATCTACAAGTGGTATGTAGATGCAATCACTCTCCCATGACTCATTGCTAGATGAACTCATAGATGGATCTTGGTGAAACCGTAGGAAAATTTTTAATTTTCTGCAATGTTCCCCAACAGTGGTATCAGAGCTAGGTCTATGCGTAGTTCTCTATTGCACGAGTAGAACACAATTTGTTGTGGGCGTAGATGTTGTCAACTTTCTTGCCGCTACTAGTATTATCTTGCTTCAGCGGCATTGTGGGATGAAGCGGCCCGGACCGACCTTACACATACGCTTACGTGAGACTGGTTCCACCGACTGACATGCACTTGTTGCATAAGGTGGCTAGCGGGTGTCTGTCTCTCCCACTTTAGTTGGAGCGGATTCGATGAAAAGGGTCCTTATGAAGGGTAAATAGAAGTTGACAAATCACGTTGTGGCTTTCACGTAGGTAAGAAAACGTTCTTGCTAGAACCCTATTGCAGCCACGTAAAACTTGCAACAACAATTAGAGGACGTCTAACTTGTTTTTGCAGCAAGTGTTTTGTGATATGATATGGCCAAAGTTGTGATGAATGATGAATGATATATGTGATGTATGAGATCATGTTCTTGTAATAGGAATCACGACTTGCATGTCGATGAGTATGACAACCGGCAGGAGCCATAGGAGTTGTCTTAATTTATTGTATGACCTGCGTGTCATTGAACAACACCATGTAATTACTTTACTTTATTGCTAATCGGTAGCCATAGTGGTAGAAGTAAAAGTTGGCGAGACAACTTCATGGAGACACGATGATGGAGATCATGATGATAGAGATCATGGTGTCATGCCGGTGACGATGATGATCATGGAGCCTCGAAGATGGAGATCAAAAGGAGTAAAATGATATTGGCCATATCATGTCACTATTTGATTGCATGTGATGTTTATCATGTTTATGCATCTTATTTGCTTAGAACGACGGTAGTAAATAAGATGATCCCTCATTAAAATTTCAAGAAAGTGTTCCCCTAACTGTGTGCGTTGCGAAAGTTAAATGCTTCAAGCACCACATGATGATCGGTGTGATAGATTCTTACGCTCACATACAACGGGTGTAAGCCAGATTTACACACGAAACACTTAGGTTAACTTGACGAGCCTAGCATGTACAGACATGGCCTCGGAACACAAGAGACCGAAAGGTCGAGCATGAGTCGTATGGAGGATACGATCAAAATGAAGATGTTCACCGATGATGACTAGTCCATCTCACGTGATGATCGGACACGGCCTAGTTGACTCGGATCATGTAATCACTTAGATGACTAGAGGGATGTCTATCTGAGTGGGAGTTCATGAGATGAACTTAATTATCCTGAACATAGTCAAAAGATCTTTGCAAATTATGTCGTAAGCTCGCGCTTTAGTTCCACTGTTTAGATATGTTCCTAGAGAAAATATACTTGAAAGTTGACAGTAGCGATTATGCGGACAAAAGAAAGCTTATGTCCTTAATGCACCGCTCAGTGTGCTCAACCCCAAACGTCGTCTGTGGATGTTGCGAACATCGGACATACACGTTTTGATAACTACGTGATAGTTCAGTTAAACGGTTTAGAGTTGAGGCACCAAAGACGTTTTCAAACGTCATGAACATATGAGATGTTTCGAGGGCTGAAATTGGGATTTCAGGCTCGTGCTCACGCCAAGAGGTATAAGACCTCCGACGATTTTCTTAGCCTGCAAACTAAGGAGAAAAGCTCAATCGTTGAGCTTGTGCTCGATTGTCCGAGTGCAACAATCACTTGAATCGAGTGGGAGCTGATCTTCCGGAGATAGTGATGTTTCTCCAAAGTCATTGCCACCAAGCTGCTAGAGCTTCGTGATGAACTATAACAAATCAGGGATAAATATGATGATCCTTGAGATATTCGCGATGTTTGACACGCGAAAGTAGGAATCTAGAAGGAGCATCAATTGTTGATGGTTGGTGAAACCACTAGTTTCAAGAAGGGCAAGGGCAAGAAGGATACTTCATGAAACAACAAATCAGTTGCTGCTCTAATGAAGAAACCCAAGGTTGAACCCAAACCCGAGACTAAGTGCTTCGTAATAAGGGGAACAACCATCGGAGCAGAATTACCTGGATACTTGGTAGATGAGAAGGCTGGCAAGGTCGATAGAAGTATATTGATATACATTAAGTTATTGTGTACTTTACTAGTACTCCTAGTAGCACAGTGGTATTAGATACCGGTTCGGTTGCTAAGTGTTAGTAACTCAAATAAAAGGCTACTGAGAATAAACGGAGACTAGCTAAAGGTGAGTCGACGATATGTGTTGAAGTGTTTCCAAGTTTGATGTGATCAAACATCGCGACGCTCCCTCTACCATCAAGATTAGTATTGAACCAGAATAATTGTCATTTGGTGTTTGCGTTGAGCATAGACATGATTGGATTATGTCTATCGCAATACGGTTATTCATTTAAGGAGAATAATGGTTACTCTATTTATTCGAATAATACCTTCAATGGTCTTGCACCTAAAGGAATGGTTTATTGAATCTCGATCGTAGTGATACACATTTTCATGCCAAATGATATAAGATAGTAATGATGGTACCACTTACTTGTGGCACTGCCATGTAAGTCATATTGGTATAAAACGCATGAAGAAGCTCCATGTTGATGGATCTTTGGACTCACTCGTTTTTGAAAAGTTTGAGACATGCGAACCATGTCTATTGGTGTATACGCATGAAGAAACTCCATGCAGATGGATCGTTTGGACTCACTTGATTTCAATCACTTGAGATATGCAAATCATACCACATGGGCAAAATGACCTGAAAAGCCTCGGTTTCAAAGAAGATGGAACAAGATAGCAACTTGTTGGAAGTAACACATTTTGATGTGTGCAGTCCAATGAGTGCCGAGGCATGCAAATGAATATCGTTATGTTCTTACTTCACGGATGATTTGAGTAGATACTGAGTGTATTTACTTGATGAAACACAAGTCTGAATTATTGAATGGTTCAAGTAATTTTAGAGTGAAGTTGAAGATCATCGTGACAAGAGGATAAAATGTCTATGATATGATCATAGAGATGAGTATCTGAGTTACGAGATTTGGCACACAATTAAGACATTGTGGAAATTGTTTCACAATAAATACCGCCTGGAATGCCATAGTGTGATGGTGTGTCCAAACATCATAGTTGCACCCTATTGGATATGATGCATACCATGATGTCTCTTATCGAATTACCCCTATCGTTCATGGGTTAGGCATTAGAGACAACCACACTCACTTTAATAGGGCACCACGTAATTCCGTTGAGACGGCACCGTTTGAACTATGGTTTGGAGAAACCTAAATTGTCGTTTCTTAAAAGTTTGGGGCTGCGACGCTTATGTGAAAAAGTTTCAGGTTGATAAGCTCGAACCCAAAGCGGATAAAATGCTTCTTCATAGGACACCAAAACAGTTGGGTATACCTCCAGTCTCAGTTCCGGAAGCAAAAAGGATTGTTTCTAGAATTAAGTCCTTTCTCGAGGAAAAGTTTCTCTCAAAAGAATTGAGTGGGAGGATGGTCGAGACTTGATGAGGTTATTGAAACGTCACTTCAACAAGTGTGTAGCAGGGCACAGGAAGTTGTTCCTGTGGTGCCTACACCAATTGAAGTAGAAGCTTATGATAGTGATCATGAAGTTTTGGATCAAGTCACTACCGTACCTCGTAGGGTGACAAGGATGCGTACTACTTTTGAGTGGTACAGTAATCCTGTCTTGAAGGTCATGTTGCTAGACGACAATGAACCTATGAGCTATGAAGAAGCGATGGTGGGCCCGGCTTCCGACGAATGGCTCGGGGCCATAACATCCGAGAGAGGATCCATGACTTTGGAAGAAATACTTGATGGTCGTAAGGCTGTTGGGTACAGATGGATTTTAAAAGGAAGACTGACAATGATGGTAAGTATCACCATTAAGAAAGCTCGACTTGTCGTTAAAGATGTTTTCCGACAAGTTCAAGGAGTTGACTACGGTGAGGCTTTCTCACCAGAGCGATGCTAAGAGTCTGTTGGAATTGGATTAGCGATTCATCGCATTATTTATGAAATCTTGCATATAGGATGTCAAAACATTGTTTCCTTGACAGTTTTCTTGAGGAAAGGTTGTATGTGATACAACCGAAGGTTTTGACAATCTCGAAGACGCTAACAAGTATGCAAAGCTCCAGCAATCCTTCTAAGGACTGGAGTAAGCATCTCGGAGTTGGAATGTGCGCTTTGATGAGATGATCAAAGATCTTGGGTGCATACAAAGTTTATGAGAAACTTGTATTTCCAAAGAAGTGAGTGGGAGCACTATAGAATTTCTGATGAGTATATGTTGTTGACATATTGTTGATCAGAAATGATGTAGAATTTCTGGAAAGCATATGGGGTTATTTGGAAAGTGTTTTTCAATGGAAAACCTGGATTAGGCTACTTGAACAATAAGCATCAAGATCTATAAGATAGATCAAAATGTTTAATGATACTTTCAAATGAGCACATACCTTGACATAATCTTGAAGGTGTTCAAGATGGATCAGTCAAAGAAGGAGTTCTTGCCTGAGTTGTAAGGTATGAAGTTAAGAGTTAAAGCTCGACCACGACAGAAAAGAGAGAAAGGACGAAGGTCCTCCCTATGCCTTAGACGTAGGCTCTACAAGATGCTATGCTGTGTACCGCTTTGATGTGTGCCTTGCTACATATCCGCAAGAGGGTACAAAGGTGATCAAGGAGTGGATCACCGGATAGCGGTCAAAATTATCCTTAGAGGAATAAGGATATGTTTCTGTTATGGAGGTGATAAAGAGTTCGACGTAAAGAGTTGCGTCGATGCAAGTTAACACCTATCCGGATAGCTCGAGTAGAGATACCGGATACGATAATGGAGCAACAATTTGGAATAGCTCCAAGTGGAACGTGGTAGCAAGATCTATGATATGACATAAAGTTTTGCATGAAATACATAGGATCTGAATATTGCGACTCGCTGACTACAACCTCTCTCACAAGCATAAACATGATCAAACCTTAACTCATTGAGTGTTAATCACATAGTGATGTGAACTAGATTATTGATTCTAGTAAACTCTTTGGATGTTGGTCACATGGCGATGTGACCTGTGAGTGTTAATCACATGGCGATGTGAACTAAATTATTGACTCTAGTGCAAGTGGGAGACTGTTGGAAATATGCCCTAGAGGCAATAATAAATTAGTTATTATTATATTTCCTTGTTCATGATAATCGTTTATTATCCATGCTATAATTGTATTGATAGGAAACTCAAATACATGTGTGGGTACATAGACAACACCATGTCCCTAGTAAGCCTCTAGTTGACTAGCTCGTTGATCAACAGATGGTTACGGTTTCACGACCATGGACATTGGATGTCGTTGATAACGGGATCACATCATTAGCGAATGATGTGATGGACAAGACCCAATCCTAAGCATAGCACAACATCGTAGTTCGCTTTGCTAGAGCTTTTCCAATGTCAAGTATTTCTTCCTTAGACCATGAGATCGTGTAACTCCCGGATACCGCAGAGTGCTTTGGTGTACCAAAAGTCACAACGAATCGGGTGACTATAAAGGTGCATTACAGGTATCTCCAAAAGTGTCTGCTGGGTTGACACGGATCGAGATCGATTTGTCACTCCGTATGACGGAGAGGTATCACTGGGCCCACTCGGTAGTGCATCATCATAATGAGCTCAAAGTGACCAAGTGTTTGGTCACGGGATCATGCATTACGGTACGAGTAAAGTGACTTGCCGGCAACGAGATTGAACGAGGTATTGGGATACCGACGATCGAATCTCGGGCAAGTAAAATACCGATTGACAAAGGGAATAGTATACGGGGTTGATTGAATCCTCGACATCGTGGTTCATCCGATGATATCATCGAGGAGCATGTGGGAGCCAACATGGGTATCCATATCCCGCTGTTGGTTATTGCCCGAGAGCCGTCTCGGTCATGTCTGCATGTCTCCCAAACCCGTAGGGTCTACACACTTAAGGTTCGGTGACGCTAGGGTTGTATGAATATGAGTATGCAGCAAACCGAATGTTGTTCGGAGTCCCGGATGAGATCCCGGACGTCATGAGGAGTTCCGGAATGGTCCGGAGGTAAAGATTTATATATAGGAAGTCTTATTTTGGTCGCCGGAAAAGTTTCGAGCGTTATCGGTATTGTACCGGGAGTGCCGAAGGGGTCCGGGGTCCACCGAGGGTCCACCTGCCCTGGGGCCACATGGGCTGTGGGGGTGCGCCTTGGCCTATATGGGCCAAGGGCACCAGCCCCAAGAGGCCCATGCGCCAAGATATAAGAAAAGGGAGAGTCCTAAAGGGGAAGGCACCTGAGGTGCCTTGGGAGGATGGACTCCTCCCCTCTTGGCCGCACCCTTCCTTGGAGGAAGGGGCAGGCTGCGCCCTCCCCTCTCTTGCACCTATATAAAGGGAGGGAGGGAGGGAGGCCGCACCCATAAGCCCCGGCGCCCTCCTCCTCCGCAACACCTCCTCCTCCTCCCGTAGTTGCTTAGCGAAGCCTCGCCGAGTTCTGCTGCATCCACCACCACGATGTCGCGGCTGCTGGATCATCATCAACCTCTCCTTCCCCTTGCTGGATCAAGAAGGAGGAGACGGCATCCGCTCCGCACGTGTGTTGAACGCGGAGGTGCTGTCCGCTCAAAGACTAGGTCATCGGTGATTTGAAGCACGGCGAGTACGACTCCATCATCCCTGCTCCATTGAACGCTTCCGCACGCGATCTACAAGTGGTATGTAGATGCAATCACTCTCCCATGACTCGTTGCTAGATGAACTCATAGATGGATCTTGGTGAAACCGTAGGAAAAAATTTAATTTTCTGCAATGTTCCCCAACAATTATTCACATATAGCATCTCATTTCTTGGTTGATTGCTTATATATATTCAGCTTCTGGCTCTTTTGCTCCCAAGCTGGCCTCGCTTTCCTCGGTGGTCAGCGGGAGAAGCATGAGGCACTGCACCTCTGACCCCGTAGTGCTCAGCTCCAATTCATCAGGGAGGCCAGCGGCAAGCATCAAGTTTCCCTTGGTGCTTCCTCATCAAGGAGGACGACCCGGGCAGCGCCGTCCTCAAGGTCCTCGCTGCTTCGACCCGCCTCTTCCGTGCACTTTATCCTTCCCTATTTCTGTTACCGTCGTTGTGCTCGTGCTACTGGTGATCATAACCTAGGTTGCTGTCACTCCTCGGCACTCCGCATGATAGGTACAGCCGCCACCACACCGCAGAGACGGACGAGGATGTGATGCTGCTCCTTCTTGTGGTGTATGCGTTGGCGTGGCTTGCGGTAGTGAGGCATATCCTCGTGGGCAATGCTATTTGAAGACCATTCAAGTGATTTAAAAGAGAAAATGTCTAGAATGTAAGGAGGTTGAAGATGACGATCAAACGATTAACATATTAAGCGGCTGCCAAGATGCCAATAATGCTTGCCCCTGCCATTAGTAATACCCTTGCTCTTCTTTATGAAATCTTTCCTATTATATATTGATGCATCAACTATCGGTGCAGATTGCGAGATCCCTATTTAAATGCATCACTCAGTGGCTGGCCCGTGCATATGTGTTCCCACCCATCTTATCGATTGTAGGTTTAGAATGATTTGCTTCGTCCAAGTGCTGTTCGTCAACAGTTCCTTTGCATATGTCCCGCCCATCTTATCAATTGTAGGCTTAGAATGATTTGCTTCATCCAAGTGTTGTTCGTTAACAATTCTTTTGTTTGTCATGTCGATTCTGGTTTTAGAGGACACATATTTTTGGTAGGAAGTGTCTTGTTCTTATGTTTTTTTCTGGTATGTACTGACTGACGCAGTAACTAATGTTCCAGATTATGAAATCCCTATTGAATGGACCACTCGATAGTTGTCCTGTATAAATGCATATGCTAAATCTGGATTCCTACTAACTTGGGACCGGCATCGGCGCGGTACCGATCTAGTATTTGCTAACGACGGACCGACGAAATTTTTACACGACGGATGAATTTTTCGGAAGGAAGAAAGCTGCTTATTATTAAGTATAAATAAATATAATAATAAAGATAAGATCGAGTGGAATTATTTTCCCTATTGCAATACGTGTAGATCGGTTCAGCCTAGAACTAGCGTACGACATATCGAAGCCTGAAAAAAATAAGAAACTCATGACAGCGTGGGAACAAAAAGGCGTTCATGCCACATCGATGGTGTCAGTTAAGTGTCATTCCGCCCTAGTCGACCAGGCCTAGTGGCAGACATGCGGACTAATAAGGTCCTGTTTGGTTTCAAATAAGTCACCAACTTATAAGTCAGAAAAGTGCAAAAAATGACTTATTTTGCCAAACGGACCCAACTTATAAGTCACACCAACTTATAAATCATAAGTTGCTCCATCCCAACTTAAAACTTATAAGTCACCCCTTTTTATGTGAGTCTCATCACCTTTACATTAAAAAAACAAGATGAGAAGGTGTGGTCAGGTGACTTATAAGTCAGATGACAACCAAACAGGCGTGACTTATAAGTCACTGATTTTAAGTCAAACTTATTGGAACCAAACAGGCCCTAAGAAGACAAAGGGAGTACTCAAGTAATTATTTAACTTACCATGAGGTATTACGTGTACTACTATACAACATTAACGAGTATGATTCCGACGAGTTGAGATCGATTAGACATGGCTCAGAGGAGTAGCACATATGAAAAGCATGGTCAAACCTATCAGTTGTTTGTGATCATGCCAAGGTCAGGCATAGGCCACCCTGCCGCGGCCGCCAAGTGTCGGGGGCGACCGGTCCCCGCTGCAGCTCGACTCCGGGCTGTACAGTTCCCTCTGCTGCGCCGCACGATCACCGTTGTTACTCGTGCTCCAGCCGGAGCTGGCCGTCGAGCCCCCGCCGAGAGCCACCGACCCGGACCGGCTCCGGGCGTGAGCCCTCGGGGCGGCCGGCGGCGCCATGCGGGCCTTGGCACGCGCCGACTGCGTCGCCGCCATGTACCCGGGAATCACCCCGGCGCGCACCGGGTACAGGTCCGTCGGAGGGCTCTTCCTGCTCGGCTCCATCTCCACGGTCCTCTCGGAAACGCCTTCGGTGGCCGTGGCCGTTGCCGCCGTCACGTACGACGTCTCCGCCGCCGCTAAGTGCTGGTTGGCCTGCTCCGGCGGCGCACTGTTGGGCGCCATGCAGCGCTCCAGCCAGTGCCAGCCGGCCTTGCGCTTGTCCAGCTCGTCGCGCTCAAGCTGCATTTGTTCGTGATGGAATTTCATCTGTAAACTAAACTAGTGCTGTATTACAATTTGTTTAGCCGAAACGTGTACAGAGAGAATGGCAGGGAAGACGGACCTTGTGCTGCTGGAAATCATACGCGTAGGCAGGTGGGCACGCCAGGGCGTCGTCATGCCGGCGCAAGGCGCCGGCCCGGGCGACGGCGTCCCACCCGTCCTGGAACGGGCTCAAGTTGCTGATGCTGCCGTGCCTGTTTCTTGGCCGCCGTACCTGCGCCGCCGCCTCCGCGTCCTCCTCGTCCTGGTGGTCATCAAACAAGAGGCGGTCGTGCCCGTACGACTGCCGACGGGCACCGTGCGAGGGAACGACGGGTGCGGGGCGGCCACGCGTAGCGACGTGAGAGGTGAGGCGGCGGGCGCGGACGCGGTCCTGCGCGCGGACGAGCGCCTGCATGCAGCGCATGGTGTGATGGACCTGGCGACGCACCTGGTGGCCGCGCACCAGCGCCTGCAGCCGCACCAGCCCGCGTAGAGCGCGCAGGGCTCTCCTCGCCTGAGCACAAGCACAATGTTACACTCTGCATTTTATTTTTATTTTAAGCTACGTAAAACATTCTGGGTATTTTTCTGTTTGAACTTTCAATAGCATTCAACTACTACTGTATCAATAAACTGACCAAGACAGTACTTTCTACGGCCAGATCACAGCATCTAGCCACTGCATGCAACAAATAAATTCCAAGAAATTCACTCCTAAAATACAGAAATCAGGTCTTCCTGTTTATTCATTACAAATGAAGTACTACTTATTAAGTTTACAAGAGAAATCCTCGCAAAAAAAGTTTACAAGAGAAAATAAGTACACAAAAAATAATTTAACGAAAAATGGCCAGTACGGGTTGCAGACACACAAAGCATCAGCATGTGGAGCATAAATGGCACCGCATGGATGAGGTGAGTCGGTGAGACTCTGTACGTGACGGCAACTATTTGACGGTGATCTAATCATAGTTTCTCACACAAAGCCCACTTTCTAATGCCCTTAATCGCAAGCAATGCAGATACCTGCATGCTTTTTAGCTTAGGGAGGCAACTGCCCTTAACAGGAGCAAAGCTTCGTTTTTACCAAAAAAAAAACTGCACTACAAATCTGATGTTAGATTTTTTACCATGGCAAATTATGTTATTCGAGGATAGCAAATTTAATTGGCGAGCATAGCAAATCTACCTCAGTTCATTATTTGTTAGAAAAATTATTGTGCTTGCAAATTAAAACTATCATTATCACATCAATAGAAAATTTATGAAAAATGTCAGATTTGTTGTGCCCAAAAATTCATTTAGTACTACTGGTCAGTCGTTATCGAGCCAGGCACCGATAAGGTCCAGCTACCGCGTACTCCTAGATGAACTCGTTTAAAGAAAATACCAACCCAACATCGCCCTACATTTTTCTTTGTTTAAGCAAATGCACATTTGGAAGAACTTGGCGGGAGAGACGCTGCGTACCAAGTATCCCCGGTAGAATGCCTGGATGCGCACGGCGGCGCGGTCCTCCCTGCTGGCGGCCCTCTCGCGCAGGGCCGCGAGCCTCGCCATCCTCGACGCCATTGCGCGGCGCGCCCTCCTGGCCTCCGCCTCCACCCCGCCGCCCTCCCGCGCCCACCCGGCGACGGAGCCGCCGCTGCCCTCATTGGTCAGCTCAGGCGACGTGTCGGCGGCCGGGAAGTGCTCGACGGACAGTATCTCCGCTGCCTCCTGCTCTTCGCCTCCCAGCCCCTGCCGATCCAACGACCAACCAACAGCGTCAGTGACTGACCGTGACCGATAAGGATTGACGGTACGTGTACGAGAAGCAAGATCGCACGGACCTTCTTGGCGTGGTGCGGGTCCTTGGACGGGGAGGAGGAGGGGCTGGTCTTGAAGACCTTCCTGACGGTGGCCAGCCAGCCGGCGCCGCCGGGCTTCTTGCCCATGTAGTACGCGGCAATGCGTTGCGGGGGCGCTTTAAGTTGATCTGGCGTAGCTCGACCGATGGAAGGATCGATCGCGCGGTCAAGGGAGATGATGCATGGATTTGCCGTACGAGGCGGGAGGTGATGCGGGTGGTGAAGGGGCAATAAGTGCAGGCGCGCGAGAGTGCCGTGACCGTGAGGGCGGGCGCCGGTGGGGGTGGTCGGTACAGGAGCGGCTTTATCGCGCGCAGCGTCACGGGGCCCGCGCTGTACTTACGTACCCTACGTGCATGCAGCAGCGGCGCCGCGGTTTGTAATTGGACGGGAAGAGGCGGAAACTCCATGGGTGCTGGATGGCCAGGTGAGTTCGGCACTCGCATCTTTGCTGTGGAACCAGTGGGCCGCATTCGTCACCACCTGTTATTGGAGAATTTTACAAAAGTATGCTTCTAGGCCCTGTGGAGTTTGTTTTGCCCTCCACAAAATTTGTCATTACCAGGCTTGGGTCCGCAAATTTTTTTTTTATAAGAAGGCTCGCGAAGAGCCCGGCTTTGAATTAACAAAGCCATCAACCGGCCAGGAAATACAAACACACATAAACCCTCACGACCAAACGATACAAGGGGACACTCTAGGAAGCTTACAACTCAACAGGTCGCACAAGCTCAAAAAGAATACAGGAAAACAAAGCTCGAAGCTTGTCCTAGCCGAAGACTACAACCAAACAGCCATCTAGGGATGGGGCACATACGAGCACGACGAGGACCTGCTTGCAACAGAGTGTGGTAAGTGAGCCCGACCAACGCCCAAGTAGAAAGACAACACACATCCGCCGTCTTTCTCGCCACAGAGGGACCCTTCCCTCTCGCCATTGCTCGCAAGGCGCCGTACTGGCGGACTTGAGTGACGCTCACCCTAGAGCAGGGGACGTGCCAGCTTCGGGACCTGGAGCATCCGCAGCACATCACCACTTGAACATTCGAGCACTCCATGATCGCCGATCGCCACAACCTAGAATGCCCGAGAGCTGCAGGAAAACCACCAGTGCGCCATCAAGAAAGGCAGCAGAGGCATGAAGTAAACCGACAGGCCACCGAGGAGCATTGCCAGGCAGCCGACCGGGACGCCTACAGCCATGCCGAACGTCGTGACACCGCCGTCATCGGACCACCCAAGCCGCCCAAGCTCCGACCTTTGAACCCCTCACCTAAACGCCACCCTCCCCAGGCGGCGCCCCCAAGGAAGACACGACGCACAGCGCGCCATCGCCGCCCATTCCAAGCCGGATTTTGGGCTTTCACCCGGGAGGAGGAACAGGGGTGGAAAGGGGAAGGGCCTCTGCAGCACCTCCAAGGAGGAGACGGCGTCGGGGACGCCGCTGCTGCCAGGCCGGCCAAGCCAGCCAACGGTTTCCCGCGGCCCAAAACTAGACCACAGGTCACCCACCCACATCATACCGGTGCTCGGAGGGAGGCTGGCGAGAAGCGACGGGGACGAGGGAGAAAGGGGAAAGGAGCCAACCTCAGATCTGACGAGGAGGGGAAGACCTCCGTGGTGCCGCCACCCGCCGTCGTCTCACCACCCGCGTGGTCGAGGCCGCCGGCCAGAGTACACCCACGAACGACGCCGGCCGAGAAGGCGCCGCCGCCTCGCCAAGAAGGGCCGCCGCCCCAGATCTGAGGTCTTCCTCAAGGAAAGGAGCGACCGAGGCCTCGCCGCCACCATCACGGGCGGCCGCGCGAGCGGATCCAGCGGTTTTCTGTGTGGCGAGGGAGGGAGAGGAGGAGCGGCGCGACGGGGAAACCCTAGTCGCCGCCCGAGTCGCCCGAAGCGGACGACGCGGGGGCCGCGGGGGGTGATGGCCTTGCATTGTGGGTCCGCAAATTGTCACAGGCTTTTAGTATTTTTATCTGGCGAATGGAAGCGGATGGCAAACTAATGTTTTTTATGGCAAATTTATGTGATGGGAAATGGCAAATCCTTCCTCTTTTGCAGGATTTTTTTCATTTTTTTCTTCAGAAGTTGTCATGTGTTTCTGAAGGAATCGTCACCCTCCTACAATGTAAATTGCCAGCCAAAACGTTCGCAATTGCCACCCCTTCCCAACTGACGTTTGCCAGATAAGAGGGTTCAATTATTTTTGCAATGTCGATGCGCTACGACCTGAACAGCCGGTGTACATTTTGCCAATTGGAATAGCCAATGGTGCATGCAGTCGCCTCCTCCCCTACTACCATCTAGGTTTTTCGGGTTGCCAACCCTCCTCCATTAGTAGATCGCCATTTCGGCTCTCCGAACGAGTGAGTACGGGAGGCCCGATCAACCTGTGGGAGTTGTAGTTATTCCTTGTCCTAGGGTTTTAGGTAGGACTTCATTATCCGTTTGATGAGTCCATTTGACGAGGGTATCATACTTGTATAAGTTAACCTGGTCTAGCCCCTAGCCCATGGTTACCGCATGGCTTCGATCCAACCGCTCGGGCTCAGAACCCAACTCAGGTGGTTGCGACCTGGAAGACCTGGAAGGAGGCCACCAAGCCGTGGCATGACCCGGCAAGAGCAGAAGGTACATGCTCACCAGCAAGTCGACCCGAGCTCTGTAACCGTAGCTCGATCAGGTGTATAAGGTGAGCTAGGGGCCCTCTCGGGGAAGGGTGATCCAAGAAATTCCGGATCATCCTGGAGTTGAATTCTCACCTATGACCATCTTCTTTCTCTCTATCATCAGACCAAGAGCTTATAACCAAAGAAACAGATCTATCCGACGATCCCCGCGATCATGGATGAGCACTCGAGTAATACAATCACCAAATGCGGGAGTAGGGTTTTACCTCCTCTAGAGGGTCTAAACATGCAAAAAAATCCATGTATCGTGCCTTACCATCTCGATCTGCCGGTTGCAGGCCCCTCCAAACATATACATCACCACTGGACGACACTGCTAGTAGTTAAACCCCGACAACTAGTATGCCAGGTTGGAGTTGATGGCAGAAGCTGCATGTTATGGATATTGATATGTTGTCATATATTGACATCGAAGTGTTCCGTGAAATCGGATTTTACCGAGTACCGGAGGTTACCGAACTCCCCGGAGGTTAATGGGCCTTAGTGGTCCTTACGGAGAAGAGGAGAGGCGGCAGGTTGGTCACAAGGCTCCCCCAAATCCAATAGGACAAGGAGAGGGGGCGCAGAAGAAGGAAGGGGGGCGCCGCCTCTCCTTGTCCTATTCGGACTAGGGAGGGGCGCTGCCCTTGCCCCGCCGCCTCCTCTTCTCCACTAAGGCCCACTATGGCCCATTGCCCCTCGGGGTTCCAGAACCCCTGCACTGTGTAAAACCCGATTTCACGAGGAACATTTCGATATCCAGATATAGGCTTCCAATATATCAATCTTCATGTCTCGCCATTTCGAGAATCCTCGCCATGTCCGTGATCACATCCGGACTCAACAACCTTCGTACATCAAAACTCATAAACTCATAATATAACCGCCATCAAACTTTGTTGCCGGACCCTACGGGTTCGAGAACTATGTAGACATGACCGAGACACGCCTCCGTCAATAACCAATAGCGGAACCTGGATGCTCATATTGGCTCCTACATATTCTACGTAAGATCTTTATCGGTCGCACTACATAACAACATATGTTGTTCCCTTTGTCATCGGTATGTTACCCGCCTGAGATTCGATCGCCAGTATCTCAATACCTAGTTCAATCTCGCTACGGCAAGTCTCTTTACTCGCTCCGAATACATCATCCCACAACTAACTCATTAGTTGCAATGCTTACAAGGCTTAAATGATGTGCATTACCGAAAGGGCCCAGAGATACCTCTTCGACAACCGGAGTGACAAATCCTAATCTCAAATACACCAACCCAACAAGTACCTTCGAGACACCTAGAGCACCTTTATAATCACCCAGCTTACGCCAGACGCTTGGTAGCACACAAAATGTTCCTCCGTAAACGGAGTTGCATAATCTCATAGTCATAGGAACATGTATAAGTCATGAAGAAAGCAATAGCAACATACTAAACGATCGAAAGTGCTGTTAACGGAATGGGTCAAGTCAATCACATCATTCTCCTAATGATTTGATCCCGCTAATCAAATGACAACTCATGTCAATGGCTAGGAAACATAACCATCTTTGATCAACGAGCTAGTCAAGTAGAGGCATACTAGTGACACTGCTTGTCTATGTATTCACACAAGTATTATGTTTCCGTTAATACAATTCTAGCATGAATAATAAACATTTATCATGATATAAGGAAATAAATAATAACATTATTATTGCCTCTAGGGCATATTTCCTTCATGAATAACCGTCTCACACTAAACAAGATCCGGATATAACGTTCATGCTCAACGCTGGCACCAAATAACATTTATTTAGGTCTAAAACTAATCCCGGAGGTAGATATAGAGGTAGCGTGCCAACGACGATTACATCGACCTTTGAACCATTCCCGACGCGCATCGTCACTTCATCCTTAGCCAATCTTTGTTTAATCTGTAGCCCCTATTTCGAGTTACATATATGAGCAACCGAACCAGTATCAAATACCCATGCGCTACTACGAGCATTAGTAAGGTACGCATCAATAACATGTATATTAAATATACCTTTGTTCACTTTGCCATCCTTCTTATCCGCCAAATACTTGGGGCAGTTCCACTTCTAGTGACCAGTCCCTTTGCAGTAGAAGCACTCTGTATCAGGCTTGGGTCTAGCTTTGGGCTTCTTCCCGGGAGTGGCAACTTGCTTGCCATTCTTCTTGAAGTTCCCCTTCTTTCCCTTGCCCTTTTTCTTGAAACTAGTGGTCTTGTTAACCATCAACACTTGATGCTGCTTCTTGATTTCTACCTCCGCAGCTTTGAGCATTGTGAAGAGCTCGGGAATTGTCTTCTCCATCCCTTGCATATTATAGTTCATCACAAAGCCTTTATAGCTTGGCGGCATCGATTGGAGAACTCTGTCAATAACACTATCATCTGGAAGATTAACTCCCAGCTGAGTCAAGTGATTATGATACCCAGACATTCTGAGTATGTGTTCACTAACGTAACTGTTCTCCTCCATCTTGCAGCTATAGAACTTGTTGGAGACTTCATATCTCCCAACTTGGGTATTTGCTTGAAATATTAACTTCAACTCTTGGAACATCTCATATGCTCCATGACGTTCAAAACGTCTTTGAAGTCCCGATTCTAAGTTGTAAAGCATGGCACACTGAACTATCGAGTAGTCATCAACACACGACTGCCAGGCATTCATAACGTCAGCATCTGCTCCTGCAGCAGGCCTTTCACCTAGCGGTCCATCAAGGACATAATTCTTCCGTGCAGCAATGAGGATAATCCTCAAGTTACGGACCCAGTCCGTGTAGTTGCTACCATCATCTTTCAACTTAGCTTTCTCTAGGAACGCATTAAAATTCAAGCGAATGGTAACACGGGCCATTGATCTACAACATAGATATGCAAATACTATCAGGACTAAGTTCATGATAAATTAAGTTCAATTAATCAAATTACTTAAGAACTCCCACTTAGATAGACATCCCTCAAGTCATCTAAATGATACGTGATCCAAATCAACTAAACCATGTCCGATCATCATGTGAGATGGAGTAGTCATCAATGGTGAACATCTCTATGTTGATCATATCTACTATATGATTCACGTTCGACCTTTCGGTCTCCAGTGTTCCGAGGCCATGTCTATACATGCTAGGCTCGTCAAGTTTAACCCAAGTATTCCGCATGTGCAAAACTGTCTTGCACCCGTTGTATTTGAACGTAGAGTCTATCACACCCGATCATCACGTGGTGTCTCAACACGCATTTAACCGTCATAACGGTGCATACTGTGGAGAACACTTATACCTTGAAATTTGGTTAAGGGATCATCTTATAATGCTACTGTCGTACTAAGAAAAGTAAGATGCATAAAATATAAACATCACATGAAATCAAAATATATGTGACATGATATGGCCATCATCATGTTGTGCTTTTGATCTCCATCTCCAAAGCATCGTCATGATCTCCATCGTCACCGGCTCAACACCTTGATCTCCATCGTTGCATCGTGGTCGTCTCGCCAACTATTTCTTCTACAACTATTGCTAACGCATAGTGATAACATGGCGTTCGCATTTCATACAATAAAGAGACAACCATAAGGCTCCTGCCGGTTGCCAATAACTTCTACAAAACATGATCATCACATATAATAACGTATATCACATCATGTCTTGACCATATCACATCACAACTGTAACGCCCCGGATTTGATGTGCCAGGTGTCCTTCAGTTATTCGTCGTAGTTGCTATGTCATCTGCTTGCGTGTTGCATTTTGCCAAGTCATCATCTGCATTTTATATCATGTCATCATGTGCATTTCATTTTGCATACGTGTTCGTCTCATGCATCCGAGCATTTTCCCCGTTGTCCGTTTTCCAATCCGGCACTCCTATGTCTCCCGGCGCCCCCTTTTGTCTCTCTTCGTGTGCGGGTATTAAACTTTCTCGGAATGGACCGAGGTTTGTCAAGCGGCCTTGGTATAGCACCGGTAGACCGCCTGTCAAGTTTCGTGTCATTTGGAGGTCGCTTGATACTCCAATGTTAACCGGTAACCGTAAAGCCCTCTTTGTTGCAGCCCATCATCCCTTCCAAAGTGGCCCAAAACCCATCCTAACCCCTCCATGCTCTCGGACGCTCGATCACGATCGCGTGGCAAAACCGCACCTCATTTGGACTCTCCTAACTCCTCTACCTATAAATAAGTGATCCTCTCAAATTGCGCACAAATCCTCTCAAACCCTAGCCTTCTTCTTCCTCCAGGCGGACGCGCGTCCGCGCCGCGCCAGCCAGTCCCACGCCGCCACGTGGCCTCCTCGCCCGTCCGCCGCACCAGGAGTTCTTGGGCCGGATCGGGCCCTGGGCCCATCCCCCGCCGCCGCCGCCCGCTCTCCCGCTCGCCGCCAAGGCTCCGCCGCGCCGCCGCCTCCTCACCTCCGGCCGGCCACCTGAGCCTCCGCCGCCGCGCCGCCTCCGGCCTTGGCGTCGCCTGAAATCCGGCCCACACATGGAGCTCCGGCCCACACTGACTGCGGCGCCGCCAGCGCCTCGCCTCCGCCGGCGGTCCACCCCGGCCTCGCCGCCCCGCCTCCTTCCCCGCCATCTCCGACCCTGCTCCGGCGAGCTACTCCGGCCTGCCTCGGTCAACGCGCCCGGATCCAGATCCAGTTTCTAGGGTTGACCCCGAAATCCTCTAAGTCTGCATTATTTTTAGCATACTTCTTCGCGTCATAACTCTGCATCCGTAGCTCCGTTTTGTGCGTGTAATATGTCAAATTGTTCGTCTCGACGAGTACATCATTTCATATAATTGCATCATTTTCATTTGAGCTAATCTAGATGCCCGAAATGCTGTTAGAAGAGGGCTATGTGATGTTAGTTTCAGATTCTTATCAGAACATGCACTTTTGTCATTTTTGCCATGATTGATGTGTGCACCCTATGAACTTGACTTCTACAAGTGTTTTGTAATATGCCATGCCATATTTACAGGGGTGTATGCCATGTATTTTTGTGATCTCTGTGGTGACTAGCACAAGCATGCAAACTAGGCTTCATGATGTTGCTGATTTCAGCCCCTTTTCTGCTGATATTTTTATGCCATGTAAACTTGATGCTACCGAGAGATCCATGCTTATTTTGAGATACTTCAGTAAGGATGGTTTGAACATATGATTATTCTCTATCCATCCATGCCCTTTTTTGCAAATATGGAGTGCCATAGCTTGAGTCAATCAAGCTCTACTTTTGCTATAAAATGTTTCCTGGCAGGTTGTTTACATGTTATTAGATTTTGCCAAGGTTGTTGTAGTTGATCCGTGTATGCTATGATGTTGTTCTTGACATGTATAGCTTCTATGCCATGTATTCTTACTGTTGGTTGCCTTGCCATGCCATGTATTGCTCTGTGGTGAGTGGTTCAAGCTCACCAACATGCCTACTTATTGTTGTTCCTGCCATGTTTCAATCTGTATTATAACTTGCCATGTTTACATGGGTGCCATCATATCTTCTGATCCTTTTTGGCTCATGGTCAGTAGAGGACTTTTGATCTATGCATTTAGTAGTATCATGCCATGCCTTTGTTTGCCATGATAAGTTCCTGTAGCATGTTGTTTTATAGCTCTAAACATTGCAACCTGATGTTATTTCTGCAAAGTCTGAAACTGTTATTATTTGCAAACTTGCCATGTCCTTTTGAGCATGTTCTAGTAGTTTCTGGAGATAGCTCAGTGCTCATGTTTTGTAATGCTTGACCTGTACATCATGCCCATGCCTTTTGTTTGCTTGTTGAGGTCCTGTAGCATGTTGTTTTGGTGCTTGCAATATGCCTAGTTGCTGTTTTGGACAGCTTGTCCTTTAAACTTGTATAGGGTGTATGTGTTGAACTGCTATCTGCTTTTGAGTGTTCTCTATATGAAACTTGCTTAGATTTGCATGTAGTTTCATATTATCATGTTGCATCCTTGTTTTGAGGTGTTTGCTTGATGTTTGGATGCATTTTGTATCAATGCCATGCTTAACTTGTTTTGCTCATATCTTCTAGGCAGAGTCTCAATTAAATGAACTTTATATGTAACTTGACTAGAATTTCGTGTAGATCATCATGGTGCATTTTAACTTGCTGTTTAACAACTTGAACATAAGGTTTATTCAGATCTGGACCAATTTCGAAATTTGCATATGAGGACTTACCGGAATTGTTCTATGTTGATCCCGCCTCATTTAAACTTGCTTTGATGTGCTGCTCTTGTTTGCATCATCTCTTGCCATGAGTAGCTTCATGTAACTTTGTCATGCATCATGCTTGTTGTGCATCATGTCTTGTCTATGTGTGGTGTGTTTACCATGTTGTGTGCTTCTTCTTATTAGTTCCTGTTTCGCTATGATCGTGAGGATTCGTTCGCTCACGCTTGGTTCGTCTTCGTGGCTTCATCTTCTTCATGGACTCGTTCTTCTTCCTTATGGATTTCAGGCAAGATGACCGCTACCCTGGATCTCACTACTATCATTGCTATGCTAGTTGCTTCGTTCTATCGCTATGCTGCGCTACCTATCACTTGTTCCTCAAGCCTCCCAAATTGCCATGTCAGCCTCTAACCTTTTGCACCCTTCCTAGCAAACCGTTGTTTGGCTATGTTACTGCTTTGCTCAGCCCCTCTTATAGCGTTGCTAGTTGCAGGTGAAGATGAAGTTTGTTCCTTGTTGGAACATGGAGATGTTGTTCCTTGTTGGAACATGTTTATTTGGTTGGGATCTCACAATATCTCTTATATTATTAATGCATCTATATACTTGGTAAAGGGTGGAAGGCTCGGCCTTATGCCTGGTGTTTTGTTCCACTCTTGCCGCCCTAGTTTTCGTCATATCGGTATTATGTTCCCGGATTTTGCGTCCCTAACGCGGTCGGGTGATTTATGGGACCCCCTTGACAGTTCGCTTTGAATAAGACTCCTCCATCAAGGCCCAACATTGGTTTTACTATTTGCCTCACCACCACCTACATTTCCCTTGGGAGTAATTAACCCAAGGGTCATGTTTATTCAGCCCCCCGGGCCAATGCTTGTCTAAGTGTTGGTCCAAACTAGAGTGCTTTGCAGCGCCCCCTCAAGGAAACTTGGGTTTGGTTTTAGTTGTACGGACTGCTCATCCGGTCGTGGCTCGAGACGAGATCGCTGCTACTATCGTGGTGTCGGCACGCCGGAGGTCTTGCTGGTCTTGTTTTATTGCTGTCGAAATGTCTTGTAGCCGGATTCGAGACCGACCGGTCTTCCCGGGAGAAGGAATATCCTTCGTTGATCGCGAGAGCTTATCATGGGCTGTTGGGACACCCCGCAGGTATAAACTTTCGAGAGCCGTGCTGCGGTTATGTGGCGATGGGAATTTGTTAATATCCGATTGTAGTAAACTTGAAGTAAACTCTTCTAAAATACACCAACCGTGTGCATAACCGTGAGTGTCTCTTTTCGGGGTTGATCGAGAGGAGAACACGGTTTCTGGGTTATGTTTGACGTAAGTAGGAGTTCAGGATCACTTCTTGATCATAACTAGTTGACAACCGTTCCTTTGTTTCTCTTCTCGCTCTCATTTGCGTATGTTAGCCACCATATCATGCTTAGTCGCTGCTGCGACCTCACCACTTTACCCCTTCCTTTCCCATTAAGCTTTGCTAGTCTTGATACCCATGGTAATGGGATTGCTGAGTCCTCGTGGCTCACAGATTACTACACCACCAGTTGCAGGTACAGGTTTGCGATGATCATGAGGCGAGAGCGATGTTTGCTTGTTTGGAGTTCTTCTTCGCTTCTTCTTCGATCAGGGATAGGTTCCGTGTCGGCAGCCTGGGCTAGCAGTGGTGGATGTCGCTTGAGTTTTGTTTATGTTTCATCCGTAGTCGGATGTTGATCTTGTATATGATGTTGATGTATTCTTGTGGCATTTGTGCCTTATGTATGTATCCCCATCTATTATGTAATGTTGATGTAATGATATCCACCTTGCAAAAGCGCTTCAATATGGGTCTATCCTTGGTGGGACCTTCGAGTTCCTTTTGGATAGGGTCGCATATTGGGCGTGACAAGTTGGTATCAGA
The DNA here is from genome assembly GCA_021605205.1 of Aegilops longissima. Taxonomy (NCBI): domain Eukaryota; kingdom Viridiplantae; phylum Streptophyta; class Magnoliopsida; order Poales; family Poaceae; genus Aegilops; species Aegilops longissima. The sequence goes on from CM038682.1 coordinate 560,264,582, forward strand.
TCCTCGACCGACCCTAGGAGCCCCCTTGATTGATCGTGTAGTTTGGCCGTTGTTGAGTCTAGAAAAAACTGATTTCTGAGTCTAGTTATATCGGAGAGTAGGAATTCTTTTTACTCCTCAGTCCCTTCGTTGCTCTAGTGAGGAATCTTGACGTAGGTGTTTTGAATTACTCCTCTTCCCGTTCAAATTTTCTTTAGGATCACGTGGTTAGTGTCGTGAGTTGTCCATCCTCTTTTGTCCGGTGCATTTCTCGTCAAGTCGACTCGAGCCTCTTCATCTTTGCAAGTTCAATCCTCAGTTGTTTTTCTTTTCCCACCCGCCCTCCCTTCTTCTTCTCGGAACCGGAGCCCGTAATTGAGTATCCATCCTACTCGTGCGAAGTCTTTGCTTTCTTTCCTCAATGATTTCAACCGGTGTTTTCTCTTCAAGATATTCGTCGATTTCCCCTTCCGAGTTGCCTTTGTTTTCCCGCCCTCCCACCCTTCTTCTTCCCGGAGCTTGAGTCTCTTTCGAGCATCAATTTCATTCGTGTGGAACCTCTTCAGTCTTCCCTCAATTATTTCAACCGGTGAATTCTCGTCTCCTTCGTCATTCTTCATCCCTTTCTTTTTCTGGTGGTTTCAATTCAAGTTTTTCGGTAGTTATTATATTCTTTTCCCTCGGCACAAATGTTTTCCCCTTGCTCGTTCGCCTCTCGCCAGTTTATCCTTCCGGAGTGCTCAAGCCATCTCAGGAGATTTGTCGGTGTTCCAATTAATTCGAGGCTGTCACCTCATTCAAATATTTCAATTGTTCCGGTGCATCATCTATCTGTTCAACATCCCTTTCCAACGATGTTTTTCTTTTAGTGGGCCCTAACCCACAGGTCTTTTCCCAGGATCTTACCTGACTCTTCTAATTTCCCCGGAGTTATTCTCAATTCTTTTCGGAGTTTGACGTAAGAATGAATTTCATCAGTCAGATGCCTTTCCAAGATCGATTTCAAATCATTTCATTGTTGGTTCAACCTCTCCGCCTTTCGTTTCACCGGAGTACCTCAATAATTTTGGTGTTGTTTCTCGTCGTCATTTGAAGACCGAAGAAGAGTTTTCCTCTAAATCTTGTCCGTTCCCCCGGAGATTCGTGGTGCTAGCTCGATGTTATCCTATCTAATTGTTTCCATTTATGCAATTCTTTTCATCAATCCGGAGTATTTCAGGTGTTGCTTTCCCTCTCGATCATCCGGAGGCCATCTTTTCGGAAGATTTCTTCGTTCCAAGTTTTCAGATTCGTTCTCCAATTATTCTATATCCGTGCCCTTTCGTTCGCCTCAATATTATCTCGGTGCTTCGTTCAAGTGTTCTTTAATCAGCTCATGATCTCTTTGTTCTTTTGCATCTAAATACCCTCGAGCTTATTGGTTCTTCTGATTCTCCCCGGTGATTCATTCTCTTTCATCAGTCATTTTCGAATTCTTACGGTGGTTCGTTTAAGATTTATTTCCGTTCTTTTCACATATATTCATTCGTTCTTTCCAATCCTACCGGTGGTTCAAGGAGACCTTCCCAAATTTGGCGCTATATCTTCCTTAATCTTTTCCAACGTGGATAAGTTGTATGCAATCCATTGCTTCTCATCAATTTAATTGATGAAGGATAAGCATAACATAATTCTTATTCTTCTTTCATCAAGTGGATCAATTCCTTCCTTCGGAGGTTTTTCATGATGATTAGTCTCTCGGTTCCGAGTTAATCTTTTCTATCCCGGAGTTCAAAGCTTCCTCGGCCATCTCATCAGAACCTCCATATAAATCATAGCAAGGCTTAATCCTTATTCTTTCCAGCCTTCAATTGTATCTCATCATCTTTTTGTTACCGGAGTTCTTCATGGTGGTTCTTCATGAGTTAATTCACTCCTTAAGTGTTCATCAAGATTCTTGTTCAAGGAGTTCTAGTATCTTTTGTTCTTGCATCTCAAAGTGCAATTAATTCTCCGTATTCTTTTGGAAGTGGAGCTTTGCATTCCTTCGTTCTTCTCAGTTATTCAATCTATTCCGCTTGTGGTCAGTTATCACCTCATAATTTTGAGAGGTAATCCATAAGTCCATAACAAGCTTATTCTTTTCGTTGTTGATTTTCTCGACAACTCCGTTCAATCCTTCTTTCTAAGTTCTTTTCATTCAACCTTTTCAATTCTTTCCGGAGGTTTTGTGTCATGTCTTCATCAAGTATCATTCCATCCTCTCAAGTTTTTGTTCTATTCCTTCCATTTTTAGCCGGAGTGCTGCCTAAACTCTTTCAGTCTTATTCGTTTCTCATCTCGTTCTAACCGGAGTGCTTTATGAGTCTATCGTGTTTCGTGAGCTTTCGATTCTCGCCATTCTCGCCGTTCCTCTCTTCTTCTCAAGTGTTCTCGATTCTTTGCTTCTTCTCTTTAGTTCTTGTTTCACCTCATCCCTTTTTTCCCTTCCGTCTCGGTCCTAAGATCTCGGGACGAGATCTCTTGTTAGTGGAGGAGTGTTGTAACGCCCCGGATTCGATGCGCCAGGTGTCCTTCAGTTATTCATCGTAGTTGCCATGTCATCTGCTTGCGTGTTGCATTTTGCCATGTCATCATCTGCATTTTATATCATGTCATCATGTGCATTTCATTTTGCATACGTGTTCGTCTCATGCATCCGAGCATTTTCCCCGTTGTCCGTTTTCCAATCCGGCACTCCTATGTCTCCCGGCGCCCCCTTTTGTCTCTCTTCGTGTGCGGGTATTAAATTTTCTCGGAATGGACCGAGGTTTGTCAAGCAGCCTTGGTATAGCACCGGTAGACCGCCTGTCAAGTTTCGTGCCATTTGGAGGTCGTTTGATACTCCAACGGTTAATCGGGTAACCGTAAAGCCCTCTTTTGTTGCAGCCCATCATCCCTTCCAAAGTGGCCCAAAACCCATCCTAACCCCCTCCATGCTCTCGGTCGTTCGATCACGATCGCGTGGCTGAAAACCGCACCTCATTTGGACTCTCCTAGCTCCCTCTACCTATAAATAAGTGATCCCCTCTCAAATTCGCGGTCAAATCCCCCGAAACCCTAGCCTTCTTCTTCCTCCATCACGGACGCGCGTCCGTGCCGCGCGGACGGACGTCCGTTCGCGCCGGACACGCCCGCGCCGCCGCGCTTAGCCAGTCCCACGCCGCCACGTGGCCTCTCGCCGCCCCAGCCGCGCTAAACCCGCCTGGCCGGATCGAACCCGCGGGGCCCATCCGCCGCCGCCGCCATCCGCCCGCTCCGCCGCCGCTCTCCCCGCTCGCCGCCCAGCTCCGCGCCCGCCGCCGCCGCCTCACCTCCAGCCGGCCGCCTGAGCCTCCCGCCGCCGCCCGCTCCCGACCGCCATCGTCGCTGACGAAGTCCCGGCCCGCCCATGAGACTCCGGCCATTGCACTGCACAGCGCCGCCCAGCGCCTCGCCTCGCCCGGCGGTCCACCCTGCCTCGCCGCCCGCCTCCTTCCCGCCATCTCCGACCCTGCTCCGTGAAGCTACTCCGGCCTGCCTCGGTCAACGCGCCGGATCGAGATCGATTTCTAGGGTTGACCCGAAATCCTCTAAGTCGCATTATTTTAGCATACTTCTTCGCATCATAACTCTGCATCCGTAGCTCCGTTTTGTGCGTGTAATATGTCAAATTGTTCGTCTCGACGAGTACATCATTTCATATAATTGCATCATTTTCATTTGAGCTAATCTAGATGCCCGAAATGCTGTTAGAAGAGGGCTATGTGATGTTAGTTTCAGATTCTTATCAGAACATGCACTTTTGTCATTTTTGCCATGATTGATGTGTGCACCCTATGAACTTGAGTTCTGCATGTGTTTTGTAATATGCCATGCCATCTTTACAAGGGTGTATGCCATGTATTTTTGTGATCTCTGTGGTGACTAGCACAAGCATGCAAACTAGGCTTCATGATGTTGCTGATTTCAGCCCCTGTCCTTTTGAGCTTGTTCTAGTAGTTTCTGGAGATAGCTCAGTGCTCATGTTTTGTAATGCTTGACCTGTACATCATGCCCATGCCTTTTGTTTGCTTGTTGAGGTCCTGTAGCATGTTGTTTTGGTGCTTGCAATATGCCTAGTTGCTGTTTTGGACAGCTTGTCCTTTAAACTTGTATAGGGTGTATGTGTTGAACCGTTGCTCCGTTTTGAGTGTGCTCTATATGAAACTTGCTTAGATTTGCATGTAGTTTCATATTATCATGTTGCATCCTTGTTTTGAGGTGTTTGCTTGATGTTTGGATGCATTTTGTATCAATGCCATGCTTAACTTGTTTTGCTCATATCTTCTAGGCCGTAGCTCCGAATTAAATGAACTTTATATGTAACTTGACTAGAATTTCGTGTAGATCATCGTGGTGCATTTTAACTTGCTGTTTAACAACTTGAACATAAGGTTTATTCAGATCTGGACCAATTTCGAAATTTGCATATGAGGACTTACCGGAATTGTTCTATGTTGATCCCGGCCTCATTTAAACTTGCTTTGATGTGCTGCTCTTGTTTGCATCATCTCTTGCCATGAGTAGCTTCATGTAGCTTTGTCATGCATCATGCTTGTTGTGCATCATGTCTTGTCTATGTGTGGTGTGTTTACCATGTTGTGTGCTTCTTCTTGTTAGTTCCTGTTTGCTATGATCGTGAGGATTCGTTCGCTCACGCTTGGTTCGTCTTCGTGGCTTCATCTTCTTCATGGACTCGTTCTTCTTCCTTGCGGGATTTCAGGCAAGATGACCGCTACCCTGGATCTCACTACTATCATTGCTATGCTAGTTGCTTCGTTCTATCACTATGCTGCGCTACCTATCACTTGTTCCTCAAGCCTCCCAAATTGCCATGTCAACATCTAACCTTTTGCACCCTTCCTAGCAAACCATTGTTTGGCTATGTTACCGCTTTGCTCAGCCCCTCTTATAGCGTTGCTAGTTTCAGGTGAAGATGAAATTTGTTCCTTGTTGGAACATGGAGATGTTGTTCCTTGTTGGAACATGTTTATTTGGTTGGGATATCACAATATCTCTTATATTATTAATGCATCTATATACTTGGTAAAGGGTGGAAGGCTCAGCCTTATGCCTGGTGTTTTGTTCCACTCTTGCCGCCCTAGTTTCCGTCATACCGGTATTATGTTCCCGGATTTTGCGTCCCTAACGCGGTCGGGTGATTTATGGGACCCCCTTGACAGTTCGCTTTGAATAAGACTCCTCCAGCAAGGCCAACATTGGTTTTACCATTTGCCTCACCACCACCTACATTTCCCTTGGGAGTAATTAACCCAAGGGTCATCTTTATTCAGCCTCCCGGGCCAATGCTTGTCTAAGTGTTGGTCCAAACTAGAGTGCTTTTGCGCCCCTCAAGGAAACTTGGGGTTTGGTTTTAGTTGTACGGACTGCTCATCCGGTCGTGGCTCGAGACGAGATACGTGCGGCTACTATCGAGGTGTGTCGACGCCGGAGGTCTTGCTGGTCTTGTTTTATTGTTGTCGAAATGTCTTGTAGCCGGATTCCGAGACTGATCGGGTCTTCCGGGAGAAGGAATATACTTCGTTGATGCGAGAGCTTATCATGGGCTAAGTTGGGACACCCTGCAGGTATAAACTTTCGAGCCGTGCCCACGGTTATGTGGCAGATGGGAATTTGTTAATATCCGGTTGTAGTAAACTTGAAGTAAACTCTTCTAAAATACACCAACCGTATGCGTAACTGTGAGTGTCTCTTTTCGGGTTGATCGAGAGGAGAACACGGTTTCGGGTTATGTTTGGCGTAAGTAGGAGTTCAGGATCACTTCTTGATCATAACTAGTTGACGACCGTTCCTTTGTTTCTCTTCTCGCTCTCATTTGCGTATGTTAGCCACCATATCATGCTTAGTCGCTCTTTGGAACCTCACCACTTTACCCTTCTTTTCCCATTAAGCTTTGCTAGTCTTGATACCCATGGTAATGGGATTCTTTGAGTCCTCGTGGCTCACTGGACTACTACACCACTAGTTGCGGTATGTAGCGACCCGACCGAATGGATCAAGTCTACGTGCTTTCGTGTCATCCACGGATCGGTATCTTCGACACACACAATACTCAAGGATTTATAACAGAGGTAAATCACATGTATAAAGTAACGTAAAAACTATTACCTCAATCCAAAACATAGCGGACTTAACAAGGTTGTGGATTCCCATCAACACCAACGGCAAAGTTGAGTATAGGAAATCGTAACCCTAATGTATCACTTACTCGTCGTTCGAAAATTCTGCAACATGAAAAGTTGCAGCCAAAACGGTCAGCACATGGAATATGGCAATGTAACACATAGAGAGTAATGAAAGAATAGGCTATACTACATGCATATATGGCTGGTGGAAAGCTCTATGGTTACATTTTTGCAAAAAGCCAATTTTTCCCTACTTCAAAGGAATAAATTTTATTTAACTATCATGGTGGTTGTTAAACATTGAGAATGGTTGACAGCATCCTCAATCCCAATTAAAAGTACTCATTAAAACCCAACAATATTAATTAAGTAACGTGATGAGATCAACAGGATAATCCAAGAACTAGATACTCAAGATTGTCCATAACCGGGACACGGCTAACCATGATTAGTTTGTACACTCTGCAGAGGTTTATGACTTTTCCCCACAAGACTCGATCGCCTCCGTTTGGTTTCTCGACTACATGGTGTTTGAGAAGCGGATGACCGAGACATAGTCTTTCGTAAGCGCTAGCACCTTACATGTGGGTAGACCGCACCAACCTACATCCCCTACATCGCTAGTCTGCCCGTAAGAGTTCGCACAACTTAGTCAACTACGCCAGAGCCCATAATGGCTTGTGGCTGCACACGAAAGTTTCTAGTTTGAATAATCTCATGATCCCTTTGGGCCTGGGTGGCGGTCAGAAGAAATACAGCAAATCCTGTCTACCTGGTGCCTTGACAGCAAGTCTGGAATAGCCAGTGCCTCAATCCACCCAGATGTGTGTTTAAGTTGCCACCTTAGATAAACCATTAATTATCAATCTCACATCTGTCATGGATATTCACTTAAACCCAATCCACGTCTACGAGCATAGCATGGCGTAATAAGCAAACGTAGAAGTAACTCCCAAAGGTTCATAAGTAAAACAGGTAATAGGTACTACCTCAATCCACTTCCCATCCCACAATTTAATTAGATCCTAACCATGCAAGTGTTTGAGGATTTATCTAATGCATAAAAACATGGGTAGTAGAAAAGATATGATCAAGTGTTACTTGCCTGCAAAGTTGATGAAGATGATTCGCACTCAAAACTCTTGATAGCTCTACTCGTCACACTCCGGTCAATCTATCATAATCAAGCAATAGTAACCACACATAAGCAATCACTCAAAAGATCGGAAGGATCGAAGAAACAATTCGGAAAACGTCAAAACCAAATCTAATAACTCTTGCAGCATAAAACAATTTCTAACAGTACCAAAACTATGTGTATTTGGCCTTATCAGAAAGTTTAGGTCAAGAGCTTCGATTTGCAAAAGAATCAACTAAATCGGAGTTCTGAAACTCAAGTTATGATCAAGCGAAGTTCAAATACAAATCTGTTTGAATTCAAATTTTAAAACTTTCAAAAACATGTTTGAGTTGTATTACTGGATAGAGGAGATCATAACGAAGAAGTGGGCGTTGGTTTAGTTGGATTCCGACTTACGAGTAAAAATTATGATCGTTTGAAGATTAGGGACTACGGATAGGTCCATGACGGAAATTAAAAATAAAAGAAAAAGTCAATCGAGCTAACGCCGCTAAACAAAACCGAAAGAAAAACCGCGAGAAAACCGATCTAGGGTTTGGAAAGGAAACCAAACGAAAAACCGATCTAGAAAGCGGAACGGAAACCGATCTAGAAAACCGATCTAGAAAACGTGTGTGTGTTGAGGCTAGTACCTCAAGAGGCGAGGGCTCGGTGGTGGCGGGGCGGCGGGCGGCGGCAAGTGGCGGCGGTGGCGGCAAGTGGCGGCGGCGCGGGTGAGGGGCGGCGGCGGCTGGTGAGGGGCGGCGCGAGGCGGCGGCGGCGGCTATGGCGGCGGGCGGCACTGCTGCTTCTGGAGGAGGAGAGGAGAGGAGAGTTGATTTGATGTGTTGGAGGGGGTGCTTGGGTATTTATATTGGGGAGGAGGGTTTTGCTTGGGGTAGGGGACAAGAAATAGATTAGGATTAGGAATCCTAGGAATAAAAAACGGAATAACAAAACGGGTCAAATTCTACTAGGAATCGTAAAAGAATAGGAAACTTGGGGCTCCTGGCTCCCCTAGGTGCGTGGTGCGTTGGCCTTGTGGCCTTCGGCTGGCCAAGTGACTTGGCGGCTTGGGCCTTTGGCCCAAGGCGCCATGCCCTTTTTTTAATTTTTTTAACAGAGACAAATAAAATAATAAAACTAAATAAATAAATATATTATATAGGCATATAATATATCAAAATTTTCAGAAAAAGATTTCCTACATGATGAACTTTATTCTAGCTTCAAATAAAATACACAAAATTCAAATAAAACAAACAGTGCTACTGCCCTAATAAAATCCACTGAAAATCATTTTAAAATACTAAAATGATTTCAAATTAATTCTCTCCAATTTTCTCGATGTAGGGAATCATGTTACCCTATTTTCCATATATTTTTTTGGAGAAAATAATTTGAATAAAACTCAAATAACTCCAAATTGAAAATAAATTCAGAAGAACTTTGAATTTATTTCTTTGAAACTCCCAACTCATATTTCATATGTTTTGAAGAAGTCATTTTATCTTCACTCGTGAAAATCATTGAGTTGCATAAAGTTTCAGAATTGGAAAATATTTTCCAAATGAAATTCAAATATTTTCAACACCCTTGTCATTTAAATAAATCGAAGAAGTCATGTCATCTTCTCTCCGTGGTTTTGTGATGAAAAGAATTTGAATTCGAAGATCATAAAAGCAAAATGAAAGTTTGGGAAAGTCCTTTTATTCCTCTCATTTAACTTTCAAAAGTTTCAATTCACTCACTTTCGGTCAATCAATCAAGCAATCAATCAAATCTATCTATTTGTTTATAACATTCCAAAATTTAGAATTTTGGGATGTTACAAACTACCACCCTTAAAATGAATCTCGTCCTCGAGATTCGGAGAGGCTAGCAAGAAATAGGTTAGGGTTTGGGGGGTCTTCTCAAAATCCATTGATTGTCTCCGGGTCTCAGGTGCTACCACCCTTAGAAGCATTGTTACGGTTCCATCAAAACTCAGATACTCCATCCTTATTCGACAAAGGTGTCGGTCTTCTCAGATATTAAGGATAATTCCTTCTGGGCTCTTCGGTAGTGGCATAACCTTTTCTCAATTCCTTTGTCCTTTCCTCTTGGTAAGGTTATCCCAAATCGGGTCTTCTTAGTCGACGGGTCCGGCGCCAATTCTAAACAAATATCGGTATCTCATGGTGGTCAACGATTTATGGTTTCTCCTGCAGAAAACGGGTCAGGTTGAACCTCACCATATGACCTACGGTTGGCAACAACTGCCGTGTACAAGGGAAAAGAAATACCTATACCGTTCTAAGGTTTAAACAAGGTTTAATATAAATCGTCTTGCAACTATAGGTAAGTCTCTCAGATTTACTATCTCATATAGCAAAGCTTAATAATAAGAGTAAGTCGGTATGGTGATCAATCCATCCCGCACCCAAATCATTACCTTGTACATGGTTTAGCGAATCTCGCATTCTAACACTCGGTCATCCTCACAAGCATTGCAGAATTTCTCTTGTCGGCGAACCAAGTCCGGAAAATCCATTGATTCGCAAGCCAAACAAACATCTATCGTTCCTTAACAACTCTCGTGTTTTGCGTAAACTCCTATAGAATCGTCGGTTGATACAAGTCGTAACTTCTTCGTGGTTTTTCCTTCAGCAAAGTGTGCTTGCTTCTTGGCAGGTCACCGGGCCTGTGGGTTATGGCCCATCTCATCACTTGCAATCCTTGAACACATCCTCGGGCAACCGATCGTTATCCCAACATCCAACTCCCCCGCATACTTAAATCCATCCAATTGTCTTGTCTCTTTTCCTTATATTTGCACCAAACTAAGGCGTGATTACTCGGACTCATCATGGAATTTCCATTGATCCATATTTCCAACATCATACCTCCTTTATATCCAATAACACTTCATCTCTTCATCCTCGTGGGATGTCCCACATACCGTGATAAAACTTATACTTATGAAATCCATACTCCACTTCAGAGAACCTCATTATCCTTTCCAGGTCAAGCGTCCTTACAAGGAAATATTGGCCATCTCGCATGGCACTTCTTCAACTCGGAAAACGTGAAACACATCATGAACTCCGACAGTCCTTGGTGACTTCAACTTGTTAGCCTATTCTCCCATACGCTCCAAACTCGGTATGGTCCTACAAATCTCGGGCTAACTTTCCTTAACTCCAAATCGTTTAACTCCTCGCAGAGGTGGCACACAAAGATATGCTCTGTCTCCGATTTCATAGACTACCTCCTTGCATTTTTGAGTCGCATAACTCTTACGCTGGATTGAGCTATCTTGATCTATCTCGAATCAACTTAACATTCTCTTGACTCCTTGATCATATTTGGTCCAAACAACCGACGGTCTCCAACTTCATCCCACATCAACGGTGTCCGCTCCTTCTCCCATACAAAGCTTCAAAAGGGGCCATCTTCAAACTGACTTGGTAGCTGTTGTTGAATGAGAAACTCCGCGTAAGGTAAATTATCATCCCTACTAGATCCATAATCTAGCGCATACGTTCTCAACATGTCCTCCGGTATCTGATTGACTCTCTCGGTCTATCCATCTGTATGCGGATGAAAGGCTGTACTGAACTCTAGCCTAGTACCTAAAGTCTAGTGCGGCTGATTCCAAAACTTTGAGGTAAACTGTGTTCCTCTATGATGGTCCTCGGAACTCCATGCAGACATACGATCCTTGTCCAATATATCTTGGCCAACTTCGCTTTTCAGATTTCATCGGGATAAAGTGAGCCACTTTGGTCAAGCGATTCAACTACTACCCAGATAGAATCATATCCCAATCGGGTTATGGGAAATCCGGAAATGAAATCATGCCAAGCTTATCCCACTTCCATTCGGGTATCGGCATAGGCTGTAGTAATCCTGCTGGCTTCGATGCTCGCTTTTACTTTCTCCGCATACATCACTTACGACTACATACTCCATAATATCCTTCTTCATACCAGTCCACGAAACACTCCTTCAAATCCAAATACATCTTGGTGTTTCCAGGGCGAATCGAGTATGGTGAGTCATGAGCCTCCTGAAGTTTTAACTTCCTGATCTTTGCATTATTGGGTACATGTACACTGTCCTCAAATCATAAGGTGTCATGCTCATCCTTACGAAAACCTTTGGCTTTTCCTTTGCTCATCCTCTCTTTTACCTCAGCAATCTCTTTGTCATCCTTCTGAGCTTCATAGATCTTTTCCAACAATGTAAACTGAACTTCCATTACTGCAACGAAATCTTTGGGAACAATCTCCAACTGAAGTTCCTTGAGATCCTCGGCTAACTCCTTTGGTAATCCTCCGATTATGAGGGTATTCATCCTTATTTTCTTTATGGTTGTGTCCTATTTCTCCACAAAGCTTGCATGCACTTTCTCCATATCATTTCCATAAGGCTTCAACTTCTGGGACACAAATCGAGACTTTAGCAAAGTCAACTTAAATTCTTCCCAAGTGGTTACTCCTGGCCACATTGACGGTTTGGTACATCCTCCACTAGATAGCAGCACCTCTTTCAAAGCACTGAAGAGCATGCTGGGTCATATCCTTTCCGGCTATAGGGTTATTCTCCATGTGATCCTCCATGTTCTGAATCCATCGGTCTGTCTCCAATTGACTCATTGGTCCAGACAATACAAGCTCATCTCCATCCATCCTCTAATGGGTCCATGGGTTTGGGGTGGGATAAGAGAGATCGAGAGGGATGCACACAATACAAACAATGGTTTTGAAAAGACAAATTTTATTGTGGCTGTCGGAAAAACATCAAACAAAATGACAGCTCACAATAAATCGCATCTAACGAGGTATGTAACAGGGTTTGGTCTTCTAACAGTCAATAAATCTTCAAAGTCATCAAACTCTTCCAATCTTGATCATGTCTCTGATGGCTCCTTCTGATCATGCTTGTCCTTCTCAAGTTCTTTTGCCAGATCATCTCTGTTGACGCGAAATCTCTTGCGACGTCCTTCAATATTTCTGGAGTTACGTTCCAACTGCCGGTTTCAACATCCTTGACATGATCCATGATCCTACTGTCCTTCAGTTACTGTCAAATCTCCGGTATCTCGATGTTTTGCTCCTTCATTTTGTCTACTTTCAGCCACGGGTCTGAGTTCTTCACGAACTGCTTCCTTATCAAATCTTGCTCCTGCAGATCCACCTTAAACTTCTTCATGTAATACTCCAAATCACGGAGATACACACTAAGGTTAAAACTCCAACGTTTGTAGATAGATGCTCCATCAGCTTTCTACCATCCAATCCTTCCATGCATCTGCATGCTTAACTCCGCACGGTGACAATAGCATAGGCGGGCGATAACATCATGGATAGCGTGTTTTCTGTTCTTGTCATTTTCATGAGCTATCATTCCATAGTTGATATCTCCTGCCTTAGGGTTTTCCTGACAAAGCTTTGAATTCTAATGCTCCGTGTTCCAGTCTTTCTCCGATACACCTTGATCTCGGTTATTGATAACTTCCATAGTTTGCCAAGTTCCATAAGCGTAACCTTCCTAGGTCATACAAATCTGGAATTTATTTGGAGCCTTCAAATCTCCTAGTCTTCGGAGTCTTCACCGTTGTAGTTCCCGTTTACACGGTAAAATCATCTTCATTCCAAATGGTCTTAGTTGTCCGATATCTTGTCTCCTTGGAGTGGTCTCATCATCAGACGAATCTTTGAGTGGTCAAAAGGGAAAAGGGGTATGGTCTCACTAAAAAGGAATATTTGAATAAGCTCAGAAGAGAAGAGAGGTAAAAGATCTTTTTGAAAATGAAGTTGCAGAGAAAAATCTTTCCTATGGGCTTGTCGGTTTCTAGGGTCACGTCCTCAGATCAACATGTGCTCGATACCATCTTGTAGCGACCGACCGAATGGATCAAGTCTCGTGCTTCGTGTCATCCACGGATCGGTATCTTTGACACACACGATTACTCGAAGGATTTATAACAGAGGTAAATCACATGTATAAAGTAACGTAAAACTATTACCTCAATCCAAAACATAGCGGAAGCAACAAGGTTGTGGATTCCCATCAACACCAACGGCAAAGTTGAGTATAGGAAATCGTAATCGTAACGTATCACTTACTCGTCGTTCGAAAATTCTGCAACATGAAAAGTTGCAGCCGAAACGGGTCAGCACATGGAATATGCTGGCAATGTAACACATAGAGAGTAATGAAAGAATAGGCTATACTACATGCATATATGGCTGGTGGAAAGCTCTATGGTTACAGTTTTCGCAAAAAGCCAATTTTTCCCTACTTCAAAGGAATAAATTTTATTTAACTATCATGGTGGTTGTTAAACATTGAGAATGGTTGACAGCATCCTCAATCCCAATTAAAAGTACTCATTAAAACCCAACAATATTAATTAAGTAACGTGATGAGATCAACAGGATAATCCAAGAACTAGATACTCAAGATTGTCCATAACCGGGGACACGGCTAACCATGATTAGTTTGTACACTCTGCAGAGGTTTGCGCACTTTTCCCCACAAGACTCGATCGCCTCCGTTTGGTTTCTCGCACTACATGGTGTTTGAGAAACGGATGACCGAGACATAGTCTTCGGAAGCGCTAGCACCTTACATGTGGGTAGACCGTACCAACCTACATCCCCTACATCGCTAGTCTGCCCGTAAGAGTTCGCACAACTTAGTCAACTACGCCAGAGCCCATAATGTCTTGTGGCTGCACACGAAAGTTTCTAGTTTGAATAATCTCATGATCCCTTTGGGCCTGGGTGGCGGTCCAAGAAATACAGCAAATCCTGTCTACCTGGTGCCTTGACGGGCAAGTCTGGAATAGCCAGTGCCTCAATCCACCAGATGTGTGTTTAAGTTGCCACCTTAGATAAACCATTAATTATCAATCTCACATCTGTCATGGATATTCACTTAAACCCAATCCACATCTCTGAGCATAGCATGGCGTAATAAGCAAAGCGAGAAGTAACTCCAAAGGTTCATAAGTAAAACAGGTAATAGGTACTACCTCAATCTACTTCCCATCCCACAATTTAATTAGATCCTAACCATGCAAGTGTTTGAGGATTTATCTAATGCATAAAAACATGGGTAGTAGAAAAGATATGATCAAGTGTTACTTGCCGCAAAGTTGATGAAGATGATTAGCACTCAAAACTCTTGATAGCTCTACTCGTCACACTCGGTCAATCTATCATAATCAAGCAATAGTAACCACACATAAGCAATCACTCAAAAGATCGGAAGGATCGAAGAAACAATTGGAAAACGTCAAAACCAAATCTAATAACTCTTGCAGCATAAAACAATTTCTAACAGTACCAAAACTATGTGTATTTGGCCTTATCAGAAAGTTTAGGTCAAGAGCTTGATTTGCAAAAGAATCAACTAAATCGGAGTTCTGAAACTCAAGTTATGATCAAGCGAAGTTCAAATACAAATATGTTTGAATTCAAATTTTAAAACTTTCAAAAACATGTTTGAGTTGTATTAGTGGATAGAGGAGATCATAACGAAGAAGTGGGCGTTGGTTTCGTTGGATTCCGACTTACGAGTAAAAAATTATGATCGTTTGAAGATTAGGGACTACGGATAGGTCCATGACGGAAATTAAAAATAAAAAGAAAAATCAATCGAGCTTAACGCCGCTAAACAAAACCGGAAAGAAAAACCGCGAGAAAACCGATCTAGGGTTTGGAAAGGAAACCAAACGAAAAATCGATCTAGAAAGCGGAACGGAAACCGATCTAGAAAACCGATCTAGAAAACCGATCTAGAAAGCGTGGACGTGCAAGGGCTAGTACCTCAAGAGGCGAGGGCTCGGCGGTGGCGGCGAGGGCGGCGGCAGCGGCAAGTGGCGGCGGCGGCGCTGGTGAGGGGGCGGCGGCGGCTGGTGAGGGGCGGCGGCCTAGAGGCGGCGGGCGGCGGGCTATGGCGGCGGCTGCACTGCTGCTTGCAAGGAGGAGGAGGAGAGGAGAGGAGAGTTGATTTGATGTGTTGGAGGGGGTGCTTGGGTATTTATATTGGGAGGGAGGGTTTTGCTTGGGGTAGGGGACAAGAAATAGATTAGGATTAGGAATCCTAGGAATAAAAACGGAATAACAAAACGGGGTCAAATTCTACTAGGAATCGTAAAAGAATAGGAAACTTGGGGCTCTGGCTCCCTAGGTGCGTGGTGCGTTGGCCTTGTGGCCTTGACGACGGTGACTTGGCGGCTTGGGCCTTTGGCCCAAGGCGCTATGCGCCCTTTTTTTTAATTTTTTTAACAGAGACAATAAAATAATAAAACCAAATAAATAAATATATTATATAGGCATATAATATATCAAAATTTTCAGAAAAAGATTTCTACATGATGAACTTTATTCTAGCTTCAAATAAAATACACAAAATTCAAATAAAACAAACAGTGCTACTGCCCTAATAAAATCCACTGAAAATCATTTTAAAATACCAAAATGATTTCAAATTAATTCTCTCCAATTTTCTGATGTAGGGAATCATGTTACCCTATTTTCCATATATTTTTTGGAGAAAAATAATTTGAATAAAACTCAAATAACTCCAAATTGAAAATAAATTCAGAAGAACTTTGAATTTATTTCTTTGAAACTCCCAACTCATATTTCATATGTTTTGAAGAAGTCATTTTATCTTCGCCGTGAAAATCATTGAGTTGCATAAAGTTTCAGAATTGGAAAATATTTTCCAAATGAAATTCAAATATTTTCAACACCTTGTCATTTAAATAAATCGAAGAAGTCATGTCATCTTCTCTCCGGGGTTTTGTGATGAAAAGAATTTGAATTCGAAGATCATAAAAGCAAAATGAAAGTTTGGGAAAGTCCTTTATTCCCTCTCATTTAACTTTCAAAAGTTTGAATTCACTCACTTTCAGTCAATCAATCAAGCAATCAATCAAATCTATCTATTTGTTTATAACATTCCAAAATTTAGAATTTTGGGATGTTACAAGGTATAGGTTTGCGATGATCATGACGCGAGAGCGATGTTTGCTTGTTTGGAGTTCTTCTTCTGCTTCTTCTTCGATCAGGGGATAGGTTCCAGGTCGGCAGCCTGGGCTAGCAGGGTGGATGTCGTTTGAGTTTCTGTTTATGTTTCATCCGTAGTCGGATGTTGATCTTGTATATGATGTTGATGTATTCTTGTGGCATTTGTGCCTTATGTATGTATCCCCATCTATTATGTAATGTTGATGTAATGATATCCACCGTGCAAAAGCATTTCAATATGCGGGTCTATCCTTGGTGGGACCTTCGAGTTCCTTTTGGATAGGGTCGCATATTGGGCGTGACAACAACATGCCCTACAAAAACAAGTTAGACGTCCTCTACTTTGTTGTTGCAAGTTTTACGTGGCTGCTACGGGCTTCTAGCAAGAACCGTTCTTACCTATGCATCAAAACTACAACGGTGTTTCGTCAAGTTTGTTATTTTAACCTTCTTCAAGGACCGGTGAAAGATCGTGGATGTCGCCTAGAGGGGGTGAATAGGAGCTTTAAAATAATTACGGTTTAGGCTTGAACAAAAGCGGAATAAACCTAGCGGTTAATTTGTCAAGCACAAAACCTACAACAACTAGGCTCACCTATGTGCACCACCAACTTATGCTAAGCAAGATAAACTACTAGGTGATAGCAAGATATATGACAAGAACCTATATGTCTATCACAAGGTAAAGTGCATAAGTAAAGAGCTCGGGTAAGAGATAACCGAGGCACGCGGAGACGACGATGTATCCCGAAGTTCACACCCTTGCGGATGCTAATCTCCGTTTGGAGCAGTGTGGAGGCACAATGCTCCCCAAGAAGCCACTAGGGCCACCGTAATCTCCTCACGCCCTCGCACAATGCAAGATGCCGTGATTCCACTAAGGGACCATTGAGGGCGGTCACCGAACCCGTACAAATGGCAACCCTTGGGTGCGGTCACCGAACCCGTACACTTTGGCAACCCTTGGGGCGGTCACCAGTACCCGACAAATCGCTCGGGGCGATCTCCACAACCTAATTGGAGACCCCGACGCTTGCCCGGAGCTTTGCACCACAATGATTGAGCTCCGAACACCACCAACCGTCTAGGGCGCCCAAGCACCCAAGAGGAACAAGCTCAAGGGCACCAAGCACCCAAGAGTAATAAGCTTCTCAACTTGTAACTTCCACGTATCACCGTGGAGAACTCAAACCGATGCACCAAATGCAATGGCAAGGGCACACGGAGTGCCCAAGTCCTTCTCTCTCAAATCCCACCGAAGCAACTAATGCTAGGGTGGAAAAAGAGAGGAAGAACAAGAAGGAGAACACCAAGAACTCCAAGATCTAGATCCAAGGGGTTCCCCTCACATAGAGGAGAAAGTGATTGGTGGAAATCTGGATCTAGATCTCCTCTCTCTTTCCCTCAAAACTAGCAAGAATCCATGGAGGGATTGAGAGTTAGCAAGCTCAAGAAGGTCAACAATGGGGAAGAACACGAGCCCAAAGGATAAGGTTCAATGGGAAGAAGACCCCTTTTATAGGTGGGGAAAAATCCAACCGTTATGCTCACAGCCCAAGACCGAAGCGTTAGTACTTGCTTTCGGCATCACGCAGTACTACTGCTGCGAGCGGTACTAAAAATTACATCCGTGCCTACCACCGCTGGACTTGAGGCGATTTTTTGGTCCCGGCGGAAGTAGTCAGTGTAGTACTGCTCAAGCGGTAGTACCGCTCCCAAGGGCGGTAGTAAAAAATTACTTCCGCTCCTACCCGCGGTAGTACCGCTGCAGCCTTTTCAGAACACCAAAACTACCATAACTTCTGCATACGGACTTCGAATTCGACGAAACCAAGTTTGTTGGAAAGCTAGGGACAAGGGCTGACACAATCTTGGGAGAAATACCAATAATAAGCAAATGAGAAAAGGCCCAAAAGAAAATGGTGAGAACCCTTCATCGGAAAAGACCGGTAAAACCTCCAACACCGAAAACATCATAGAAGACGCATGCAAACTCCGTTTTCGATGAACTCAAGCTTGTCATAAAGATGACCATAAGCTCTAAGACTCACAAAGAGAACCAAACAAGAACAAATAAACATGATGCAAGGATACAATGGTTTGAGCTCTCGATGAACGATACGATCAAGCTACTCACTTGAGAGCCCCCCTTGATAGTATGACTATCGATCCTATAACCCGGTCTCCCAACTACCACCATGAGACCGGTAAAATAGAAAACTTATCAAGGGCAAACCTTTGCCTTACACATGATCCACTTGAGCTAGATGATGACGATCTTGTCCTCCTCAAGATGGACCACCTTTCTTGATTGTGTTGGGTCGATGGAGACTAGATGATTGCTCCCCCATACTCCACTATGGGTGAGCCACTCTTCGGCACAACTTCACAAGTCCATTGACACCATAATGGATGGCAAGCTTCAAGCACTTGATCTCTTCGTGATGCTCCACTTGAACTTGCACACGGCAATCTTGATGACGATCACCACTTGATGTCATCCTTTCCGTGGGTTGTATGATATCTTCCTCTTGACGCAAGCCCATGGACACGTACCTAACACCACATAGACTCTCACATAGACCATGGGTTATTACACAAAGTGAAATGGATAATGCTTACCATACCATGGGATCACTTGATCCCTCTTGGTACATCTTCTACGCTTTGTGAGTTGATCAATTTGATTCACTCTTGACTTAGTCTTGATCAACCTTGAATCTTTCCAACTCTATTCGTTTGGATGATGTCTTGAAGGTAAACATGAATGATCACACAATCTTCTTCTTCAAGACATGCTTGCAATAAGCTCAACACTCACATGACCAATCTTTGGATAATTCCTTAATAGCACCTTGGTCAACACATAAACTCCTTGAAACCAACACATGGACTTCAAGAAATGCCTATGGACAAATCCTTCAAATATAACTCAATGCTACCATTAGTCCATAGAGAATGTCATCAATTACCAAAACCACACATGGGGCACCGCATGTCCTTTCAATCTCCCCATTTTGGTAATTGATGACAATCACTTTCAAGAGAGTTTATATAATGAATTATGCATCACCATGCAATGCAACAACCAATAATGCATGCGTATGAGATGCAAATGCTTAGGAACAAAACCAAAGCAAGGAGAAAACTCGAAGACTTCTCCATAAAACTCTATGAAACTTCTCCCCATTGGCATCGATTGCCAAAATGGGCTAAAAGCTAAGAAGACCAATATAAAAGGTGTTCCTCCAAAAGTTGTGTATTTCTCAACAAGAGAGTGGAATGCCATACACATATCCAAAGGTAATACTTGGAGGAAGACCAACTATATTGAGGCACCAAGATTGCAAAAGAATGATATGCCACAAAGACATAACAAAGAGAGAAACAAGCAATCAAGCAATCAAAAGATACCAATTGAAGCAAGCTATCAAAAGATATCAACTGAACCAACTAGACCAAAGATCCTACAAGCCACATGAAAAAGATATTATGATATGAGCAGAGGATTGTTCTAAAGAAACTAGAGAAGCTCCCCATGATTTGTGCACATCAAGAATTTTTGTATTTGGATACAAAGTGCACAAAATAGGATCATAGCTCCCCAAAGTCAATGAAACTAACAACAAGTGCAAGAGAGCATATAGGAAACTAAGCCTAGCGCTTGCAACAAGCACATGGTTGAGCAACATTGTAAAAGAGGCAACTTAAGAATAGGCTCAACCAAAATGATGTGTGTGAGTCATGGCAAAGCACATGAGAACACTAATATACGGATGAGCATAAGCATCAACATAGTCTTGAATGAATGAGATACACGGTGCAAAGCCTTTCATTCTCACACACAACTAGCAAATGGGCTCACAAGCTTACTAATAAGAAAATAGAAAACCTATGCTTGTGACAACCCGTGGTGAAGATAGACGATGAGAGGCTCATCAAGACGAGGGGTACCAATTAAGATGGCAAAATCCTCGTAAAGATAAGCAAGAGGAAAATAATCTTCACCACACAAGAGTGCAACAAGATGCAACGATAGAGGACACTCACTCAAGGCAAAAGCTTTCACGAAACCACCAAAGAAATAACATAAGAAAGACAAGGTGGACGTGAAAGAAAAGATATCAACTAGAGATGTAATTTCTCTCAAGTGTATAAGGTTCTAGGTAGACAAAATCATGATGATATATATCTACAAAGAGGGATGTACACCCGAAATAACTACATGAAGGAACAAGATATCCACAAGGAAGTCATAAATATACCAATAAGATATTTGCTTGAAAGCATAGCACTTGGCTAGATATGGTCTTATTGTATATAAATGAATTCCTAACGCATGAACATCAAAGACATCACAACTAGCAACATGAGATCATCGTTGAGATGCTTTGAGAAAGGAAACAAGTATCACAAGAAAGAATGAAATACATGCCATGATACAACCTACACAAGGTTGATGCAAGTAATGTGTGCATGTAGTAGATGATGATACTTATTACCGAGATACCATTGGAAGGATGTAGTAGATACCAATTGAAGGTAGATAGTAGTTCATTGATCATCCTAGCTTGACTCCAATATGCACATGGTGACAACACCTTCCTTGTGAGTGAGCCGAGCATCCAATGCATCTCCAACTGTTCCTATAAGAACAACGAAACTAAGCGGTACCCAAACTCATCGGGACCAAATAGTTAGAAACACCAATACATAGGACAAACTCCACATAAATATGTGCATATAGATATGAAAATGAATATCATGCATCTCATACAAATTGAGACTAGGTGGAGTTTCTCCCATATATTGAGTCAAAGAAAGAAAGCATGCCAAATAAAATACATGAAGAAAACATGCATGCTCAAGACTTCAAAACCCAAAACCAAAAGACAAAGAAATGCCAAGTGAAAAGGATACCAAATGAATAAAACATCACTTGGAGGATATCCATAAAAGATACATCAAGGAATGAGATATCCATTGATACACTCAAAATAAAAGATATCAAACTCCCAAAAGAGAGGATGGTTCCAAACAAACCAAGCTCTCTACAAAGTTTCATGATGGCAGAAAGTACCAAAACGAAAACGGCTTGCCTTCCACCAACACACACTTGATAAGGATCCCAAGAAGAGTGTTCTAAAGAAAATAGGATAGCTCCCCCACGAGTTGTGCATTATATAGGATTTGCATTTGAATACAAAATGCACAAGGCGGGATCACCACTTTCACTATATCTAGAAAGCACTAGACAAGAACGAGAAACAAACAAGATCCACAAGTGGTAGGGAAGACAAGGGAGTTGACACAAACCTTGGCAAGAGAAAAGGCAAATAAAAATAAAAGCCAATGTAAAGATGATCAATAAATTCTACCACACATAAGTGAGTACCAATTGTCAAAAGACAAGAAGTATTTGGAAATAATTCGGTGGTAGATAGCAAGGATATCCGACATCATCTTCACACCAAACACAAGCAAATTGAAACTTGTAGAGCTATCATGCCACCTAGGAACAAGATAATTTACAATATCAATTCTAGGTGACAATATCTCAAATGTACACATTTTCTAGGCTAGTAATACACACATAGCATATTACTCCCCCATAATGTGATACCAATTAAAGATAGACAAGAGGCAATTAAAAGGATCCAACAAGAGATAATTAATGGACAATTTAGAATTTGAATTTCTCATGAGAGATATACCACCTAGAGACTAGATAATCTTGAAAGATCAATACTAGATGGTATTACTCATGTACACACATTTATAGGATTGTGAGGTGCACAAAGCACATCACTCCCCCATAATGGGATATTCCATTAATCTCTCACAAGAGCCAACTAAGAAATAAACAAGATGCAAAAAGGCTCAACACACAACACACATGTACATGATGTGCAAACCAACATGCACATACTTGATTTCTCAAGATAAGCAATTTGGAAGCACAACATATACAAGCACATGCAAGATACAAAATCACAACATGCTAAGGGACAAGTAACTTTTAATGTAAGCAATTTAAGCACGAGTTACCGCAAGGAGGAACATTGGATATATGATATAAAGATAATCTGAATGACTTGGCTTGACACAATATGAATGATGAGGACCCCTTAAATCTTCATAATGTAGCCAAGTCTCCAATGACCTCCAACAACACCTATTGATCAAGTTTGAGCTAGTTGGTCCCCAACCAAGTTGGGTCCTAAGAGGTTAGTCACAATAGGCTTGGCCACCCAAATGGTTCTTTTCTTGACACCACTTTGAGTACCAACAAACTTGGCAAACACATTGCCAACCTTATCCTTCCCAAGAGAATAGACATCATCAATAATAATTGGGTTGGATAAGTTACCACTAGTGAATGAAGAAGCGACGTGGCCTTTCTCACGACATATGTAGCAACATCTACTCTTCACTTTCTTCTCACTTGATTTCTCAACAAGAGAAGCATTAACTTGAGTCTTCTTGGGAAGTGGCCTTTCTTCAACTTGAGGTTGAGCATGATATTGAACTTGTGCCCTCTTCCCTTGTTGCTTGACACTAATGGCCTTCTTCTTCAATGGGCAAGATCTAACATGATGCCCTTCTACTTTGCACTTGAAGCAAACAATCTTGGCCGATTTCTTGACTTGTTCTTGGCCCTTCTTTTGTTCATCTTGGACTTCTTCTTCTTATTGGAGTTGAATCCAAGTCCACCTTTGTCATTGGGGATTTTGCACACTCAAGATATTGTTGAGTGTGGATTTCCCTTCATGACTCTTTTCCAAGTCTTTCTTCAAAGAAGTGACTTGGGCCTTGAGCTCTTTGATTTCCTCTACATGGTTAGTCTCAATACAAGTACTAGAGGAAGTATAACCTTCATTGTTAGAGCAACAAGGCAAGGAAAGCAATTCATCACAAGATGTACCAACATTGTGAGTAGATGAATTACAAGGACTAGCACATATCAATATAGCATTTTGACTAGAAGTAGTGCTAGTATCCACATGAGGCTCACTAGATGTTACCTTAGCAAGCATGGCCTCATGAGCTATCTTTAGCCCATTATGGGATACTAGAAGATCATCATGAAAGCTTGTGAGCCTTACATGATTTTCTTCCAACATCCCATAATTGTTAGATAGCAACTCAAATTGAGCCCTTGGCTCAACATTCTCCTTCAATATGGATGCTTCACAAGAGATATAATTATTAGCACAAGCATCATCATTAGCAACAAGAGGAGAAGACAACTTGGCAAGCTCTTTTGAATATGAAGCTTTAAGTTGAGCATGAGCCTCGGTGAGTTTGATGAGCTCACTCTTAATGACCCTTGAGCCATTTTCGAGGTGCTCAAAGTCCTCAAGGAGTTTAGCATGCACAACTTCAAGCTCCTCATTTTTAGTTTCAAAATCATTGGCCACCTCGAGAGCTCTATCATGAGATTCCCTCACTCTAGATAATTCTAGAGCAAAAGTCTCCTCAAGAGATTCCTTGGTGGTTTGTTCAAGTTCAAGAGCTTGAGAGAGGTCCGCAATCTCATTAGCGTAATCACGCTCATGACCTTCCATTTTATCAATGGTGACCTCATGCTCCTCAAGACGAGATTCCAACTCATCAATATATTTCTTGCCCTCAATAGCAATAGACATAATTTCCATGAAGTTGGAACGAGCAATTTTATTCTTAAGAAGAGCTTTAAAAATCATTTCCCCCTTAATTTTTAAGGAGGCAACATCATCACTCTCTTCATCATAATCAACATCATCATCACTCTTGCCATCATCAATATCATCACAAGATATATTGGGATTCAAAGTGGGAGATACCTTTGAAGCCTTGGCCATAAGGCAAAATGCAATAGATGATGTTATAGGATCCCTTGAAGCACCATTCAAGACCACATGTTGTTCCATGGAGTGTTGGGTTTCATCTACATTGTTAGCACAACAACTCGAGGAAATACATGCATTTTTATCATGGCAACAAGATATAGCAAGCATATCATCATGAGATTTAGCCAAGCAATTTCTACATGATATGCAAGGACTATCAACACAAGCATGTGAAACATTTGGAGTGCTCCAAGTGTTAAAGCCCAAAGAAGGAGCATTGCAATAATATAGTGATGAAGGATCATCCACAATAAGCATACTATCATCATTGCAATGACCAACACTACTCACCATATCATTACCTTGTGGCAAACCACATGTAGGTGAAGTAGAAGAAGTTGAGAAGACTATACGACCGGAGGTGGAGGGAGAACAATCATCCCCACAAATCTTGGACACACCATATTTATCTTGAAGCTTCGTCCACAACTCATGAGCATCTCGGAACTGCATGAGTTGAAATATAACTACATTGCTCAAAGCATCAGAAAGCACATTAGAAGATTGAGCATTGAGATAAGAGTTTTTCTCATCCTCTAAAGATAATCTTTGGGGATCCTTTGGAGGAGAAAAACCCATATCTACAATTCGCTCTAAATTTGGGTCCATGACCCTAAAGAGATTAAGCATGCGAATTACCCAAACATCAAAATTTGTGCCATCGAAACTAAGAGTGTCAGAGAATCCTAATCCCCTAGTCGACATATTTACTCTCTAGGCGGTTAAGCCTCACAAAGATAGACGAGGCTCTGATACCAATTGAAAGATCGTGGATGTCGCCTAGAGGGGGGGGGGGTTGAATAGGCGCTTTAAAATAATTACGGTTTAGGCTTGAACAAAAGCGGAATAACCCTAGCGGTTAATTTGTCAAGCACAAAACCTACAACAACTAGGCTCACCTATGTGCACCAACAACTTATGCTAAGCAAGATAAACTACTAGGTGATAGCAAGATATATGACAAGAACCTATATGGCTATCACAAGGTAAAGTGCATAAGTAAAGAGCTCGGGTAAGAGATAACCGAGGCACGCGGAGACGACGATGTATCCCGAAGTTCACACCCTTGCGGATGCTAATCTCCGTTTGGAGCGGTGTGGAGGCACAATGCTCCCCAAGAAGCCACTAGGGCCACCGTAATCTCCTCACGCCCTCGCACATTGCAAGATGTCGTGATTCCACTAAGGGACCCTTGAGGGCGGTCACCGAACCCGTACAAATGGCAACCCTTGGGGGCGGTCACCGAACCCGTACACTTTGGCAACCCTTGGGGGCGGTCACCGGTACCCGACAAATCGCTCGGGGCGATCTCCACAACCTAATTGGAGACCCCGACGCTTGCCCGGAGCTTTGCACCACAATGATTGAGCTCCGAACACCACCAACCATCTAGGACGCCCAAGCACCCAAGAGGAACAAGCTCAAGGGCACCAAGCACCCAAGAGTAATAAGCTTCTCAACTTGTAACTTCCACGTATCACCGTGGAGAACTCAAACCGATGCACCAAATGCAATGGCAAGGGCACACGGAGTGCCCAAGTCCTTCTCTCTCAAATCCCACCGAAGCAACTAATGCTGGGGTGGAAAAGGAGAGGAAGAACAAGAAGGAGAACACCAAGAACTCCAAGATCTAGATCCAAGGGGTTCCCCTCACATAGAGGAGAAAGTGATTGGTGGAAATGTGGATCTAGATCTCCTCTCTCTTTTCCCTCAAAAACTAGCAAGAATCCATGGAGGGATTGAGAGTTAGCAAGCTCGAAGAAGGTCAACAATGGGGGAAGAACACGAGCCCAAAGGATAAGGTTCAATGGGGAAGAAGACCCCCTTTTATAGGTGGGGAAAAATCCAACTGTTATGCTCACAGCCCGCACCGAGCGGTAGTATTGCTCGGCATCACGGTACTACTGCTTGCGGGCGGTACTAAAAAATTACATCCGTGCCTACCACCGCTGGACTTGTGACGAGTTTTTGGTCCCGAGCGGAAGTAGCCACGGAAGTAGCCGCGATAGTACTGCTCCAAGCGGTAGTACCGCTCCCAAGGGCGGTAGTACCGCTCCCAAGGGCGGTAGTAAAAAATTACTTCCGCTCCTACCCGTGGTAGTACCGCTGCAGCCTTTTCAGAACACCAAAACTACCATAACTTCTGCATACGGACTCCGAATTCGACGAAACCAAGTTTGTTGGAAAGCTAGGGACAAGGGCTGACACAATCTTGAGAGAAATACCAATAATAAGCAAATGAGAAAAGGCCCAAAAGAAAATGGTGAGAACCCTTCCTCGGAAAAGACCGGTAAAACCTCCAACACCGAAAACATCATAGAAGACGCATGCAAACTCCATTTTCGATGAACTCAAGCTTGTCATAAAGATGACCATAAGCTCTAAGACTCACAAAGAGAACCAAACAAGAACAAAGAAACATGATGCAAGGATGCAATGGTTTGAGCTCTCGACGAACGATACGATCAAGCTACTCACTTGAGAGCCCCCCTTGATAGTATGACTATCGATCCTATAACCCGGTCTCCCAACTACCACCATGAGACCGGTAAAATAGAAAACCTATCAAGGGCAAACCTTTGCCTTGCACATGATCCACTTGAGCTAGATGATGACGATCTTGTCCTCCTCAAGATGGACCACCTTTCTTGATTGTGTTGGGTCGATGGAGACTAGATGATTGCTCCCCCATACTCCACTATGGGTGAGCCACTCTTCGGCACATCTTCACAAGTCCATTGACACCACAATGGAGGCAAGCTTCAAGCACTTGATCTCTTCGTGATGCTCCACTTGAACTTGCACACGGCAATCTTGATGATGATCACCACTTGATGTCATCCTTCCCGTGGGTTGTATGATATCTTCCTCTTGACGCAAGCCCATGGACACGTACCTAACCCCACATAGACTCTCACATAGACCATGGGTTAGTACACAAAGTGCAATGGATAATGCTTACCATACCATGGGATCACTTGATCCCTCTCGGTACATCTTCTACGCTTTGTGAGTTGATCAATTTGATTCACTCTTGACTTAGTCTTGATCAACCTTGAATCTTTCCAACTCTATTCGTTTGGATGATGTCTTGAAGGTAAACATGAATGATCACACAATCTTCTTCTTCAAGACATGCTTGCAATAAGCTCAACACTCACATGACCAATCTTTGGATAATTCCTTAATTGCACCTTCGTCAACACATAAACTCCTTGAAACCAACACATGGACTTCAAGAAATGCCTATGGACAAATCCTTTAAATATAACTCAATGCAACCATTAGTCCATAGAGAATGTCATCAATTACCAAAACCACACATGGGGGCACCGCATGTCCTTTCAACCGGCCGCAGTCAAATTCGATTCAACTAAAGTAGGAGAAACAGACACCCGTCAACCACCTTTATGCAAAACTAGTTGCATGTCTGTCGGTGGAACCGGTCTCATGTGCATGGACATGTAAGGTTGGTCCGGGCAGCTTCATCCCACAATACCGCCGAATCAAAATAAGACGTTGGTGGTAAGCAGTATGACTATCACCGCCCACAACTCTTTGTGTTCTACTCGTGCATATCATCTACACATAGACCTGGCTCGGATGCCACTGTTGGGAAACGTAGCATGCAATTTCAAAAAAATTCCTACGCTCACGCAAGATCTATCTAGGAGATGCATAGAAACGAGGGGGGAAGAGTGTGTCCACGTACCCTCATGGACCGAGAGCGGAAGCATTTGACAATGCGGTTGATTTAGTCGAACTTCTTCTAGCTCTGACCGATCAAGTACCGAACGTACGGCACCTCCGAGTTCTGCACACGTTCAACGCGATGACGTCCCTCGCCCTCTTGATCCAGCAAGGTGTTGAGGAAGTAGATGAGTTCCGTCAGCACGACGGCGTGGTGACGGTGATGGTGAAGTGATCAGCGCAGGGCTTCGCCTAAGCACTACGAAGATATGACCGGAGGCGTAAACTGTGGAGGGGGGCGCCGCACACGGCTAACTATTGTTGTTGTGTGTTCTAGGCGCCCCCTCCCCACGTATATATAAGTGGGAAGGGGAGGGGAGCAGCCATGGGGCGCCCCAAGTAGGAGGAATCCTACTTGGGGTCCTCTCCCAATTCGCCCCCCCTTACCATATTTCATCGGAGAGAAAAGGGAAGGGGAAGAGAGAAAGGAAAGGGGGGCGAACCCCCATTGTTCCTTCTCCAATTAGGCCTCCTGCCTAAGGGGGGGGGGTGCCAACCCTTGTAGGCTGGTGTGCTCCCCTCTTATGGCCCATATCCCCCCCGGGGGTTCCGGTAACCCCTCCCCCCCCCCCCTCGGTACTCCGATAAATACTCGATACTATCTGAAACACTTCCGGTGTCCGAATACTATCATCCTATATATCAATCTTTACCTCTCAACCATTTTGAGACTCCTCGTCATGTAAGTGATCTCATCCTGGACTCCGGAAAACATTCGGTCACCAAAACACATAACTCATATAATACTAAATCGTCATCGAACGTTAAGCGTGCGGACCCTATGGGTTCGAGAACTATGTAGACATGACCGAGACACCTCTCCTGTCAATAACCAACATCGTGTTGGGGAACGTAGTAATAATTCAAAAAAATTCCTACTGTCACCAAGATCAATCTAGGAGATGCTAGCAACGAGAGAGGGGGAGTGCATCTTCATACCCTTGAAGAACGCTAAGCGGAAGCGTTACAAGAATGCGGATGATGGAGTCGTACTCGCGGTGATTCAAATCGCGGAAGATTCGATCCAAGCGCCGAACGGACGACGCCTCCGTGTTCAACACACGTACAGCCCGGGGAGACCTCCTCCTTCTTGATCCAGCAAGGGGAAAGGAGAAGTTGAGGGAGAACTTCGGCAGCATGACGGCGTTGTGGTGGTGGAGCTCGTGGTTCTCCGGCAGGGCTTCGCCAAGCACTACGGAGGAGAAGGAGGTGTTGGAGAGGGGGAGGGCTGCTCCAGGGGAAGGGGTGTTGCTGCCCTCCCGCCCCCCTATATTTATAGGGGGAAGGGGAGAGGGGGCCGGCCCCCTAGATCCATCAAGATGGGGGATGGCGGCGGCCAGGAGGGGGAGACTTGCCCCCCAAGCAGGTGGGAGGCGCCCCCTCCCCCTAGGGTTTCCAACCGTATGCACCTTGGGCCCTTGGGGGGCACACCAGCCCAATAAGGGGCTGGGCCCCACCCATATTCAGCCCACTAAGTCATCCGAAGTAGGTGGCCCCACCCGGTGGACCCCCGGACACCTTTCGGTGGTCCCGGTACAATACCGATAACCCCCGAAACCATTCCGACGATTGAAACTGGACTTCCCATATATAAATCTTCACCTCTGGACCATTCCGAAACTCCTCATGACATCCGGGATCTCATCCGGGACTCCAAACAACCTTCGGTAACCACATACAATTTCCCATAACAACTCTAGCGTCACCGAACCTTAAGTGTGTAGACCCAACGGGTTCGGGAACCATGCAGACATGACCGAGACACCTCTCCGGCCAATAACCAATAGCGGGATCTGGATACTCATATTGGCTCCCACATGTTCCACGATGATCTCATCGGATGAACCATGATGTCGGGGATTCAATCAATCCCGTATGCAATTCCCTTTGTCCATCGGTATGTTACTTGCCCGAGATTCGATCATCGGTATCCCCATACCTCGTTCAATCTCGTTACTGGCAAGTCTCTTTACTCGTTCCATAATGCATGATCCCGTGACTAACTCCTTAGTCACATTGAGCTCATTATGATGATGCATTACCGAGTGGGCCTAGAGATACCTCTCCGTCATACGGAGTGACAAATCCCAGTCTCGATTCTTGCCAACCCAACAGACACTTTCAAAGATACCTGTAGTGCACCTTTATAGTCACGCAGTTACGTTGTGATGTTTGATACACCCAAAGCATTCCTACGGCATCCGGGAGTTACACAATCTCATGGTCTAAGGAAATGATACTTGACATTAGAAAAGCTCTAGAAAACGAACTACACAATCTTGTGCTATGCTTAGGATTGGGTCTTGTCCATCACATCATTTTCCTAATGATGTGATCCTGTTATCAACGACATCCAATGTCCACGGTCAGGAAACCACAACCATCTATTGATCAACGAGCTAGTCAACTAGAGGCTCACTAGTGATTTGTTGTGGTCTATGTATTCACACATGTATTACGGTTTCCGGTTAATACAATTATAGCATGAACAATAGACAATTATCATGAACAAGGAGATATAATAATAACCATTTTATTATTGCCTCTAGGGAATATTTCCAACAGTCTCCCACTTGCACTAGAGTCAATAATCTAGTTACATTGTGATGAATTGAACATCCATAGAGTTCTGGTGCTGATCATGTATTGCTCTTGGAAGAGGTTTAGTCAATGGGTCTGCAACATCCAGATTCGTATGTACTTCGCAAATCTCTATGTCATATTGTAGATGCTGCTTCCACGCTCCACTTGGAGCTATTCCAAATGGTTGCTCCACTATACATATCTTGTTTGCTACCCAGAGTCATCCGGATAGGTGTTAAAGCTTGCATCGACGTAACCCTTTACGCCGAACTCTTTATCACTCCATAATCGAGAAACATTTCCTTATTCCTAAGGACAATTTTGACCGCTGTCCAATGATCCACTTCTGGATCACTCTTGTACCCCCTTGCCAGACACGTGGCATGGCACATATCAGGTGTGGTACATAGCATGGCATATTGTATAGAGCCTATGGCTAAGGCATAGGGGACGACCTTCATCCTTTCTCTTTCTTCTGTCATGGTCGAGCTTCAAGTCTTAACTTCACACCTTACAACTTAGGCAAGAACTCCTTCTTTGACTGATCCATCTTGAACTCCTTCAAGATCATGTCAAGGTATGTGCTCTGTGAAAGTCTTATCAGGCGTCTTGATCTATCTCCATAGACCTTGATACCCAATATGTAAGCAGTTTTACCCAGGTCTTCCTTTGAAAAACTACATTCAAACAACCCTTTATGCTTTCCAGAAATTCTACATCATTTTCGATCAACAATATGCCATCCACATATACTTATCAAAAATGTTGTAGTGCTCTCACTCACTTTCTTGCAAATACAAGTTTCTTGCAAACTTTGTATAAACCCAAAAGCTTTGATCACCTCATCAAAGCGTATGATCCAACTCCGAGATGCTTGCTCCAGTCCATAGAAGGATCGCTGGAGTTTGGATACCTTTTAGCATCCTTAGGGTTGACAAAACCTTCTGGTTGTATCACATACAGCCTTTCCTCATGGAAACCGTCAAGGAAACTTTGTTTTGACATCCATCTACCTGATTTCGTAAATGAAAATGCAGTAGCTGCTAACATAATTCTAACAGACTTTAGCATCGCTATGATTGAGAGAGTCTCATCACAGTCAACTCCTTGAACTTGTCGGAAACTTCTTTGAGACAAGTCGAGCTTCATAAATGGTGACATTACCATCAGCGTCTGTCTTCTTCTTAAAGATCGATTTATTCTCAATGGCTTGCCGATCATTGGGCAAGTCCACCAAAGTCTATACTTTGTTCTCATACATGGATCCTCTCTCGGATTTCATGGCTCCTAGCCATTTGTTGGAATCCGGGCCCACCATCGCTTCTCCATAGCTCGTAGGTTCACCGTTGTCCAACAACATGCCCTTTAAGACAGGGTTACCACTTATAAGTCGTACGCAACCTTGTCGTCCTACGAGGTTCGATAGTAACTTGATCTGAAACTCCGTGATCATCATCATTAGCTTTCTCTTCAACTGACGTAGGTGCCACAGAAAAATCTTTGTGTGCTGCGCTACTCTCTGGTTGAAGTAAAGGTTCAACAACCTCATCAAGTTCTATCTTCCTCCCACTCAATTCTTTCGAGAGAAACTCTTTCTCGAGAAAGGACATGTTCTTAGCGACAAACACTTTGCCCTCAGATCTGAGATAGAAGGTTTACCCAAACGTCTTCTTTGGGTATTCTATGAAGACACAATTCTCCGCTTTGGGTTCGAGCTTTTCTTGCTAAAGCCTTTCGACATAGGCATCGCAGCCCCAAACATTAATAAACGACAACTTAGGTTTCTTGCCAAACCATAGTTCATACAGTGTCGTCTCCACGGACTTTAGATGGTGCCCTATTTAAAGTGAATGTAGTTGTCTCTAATGCATAACCCGAAAACGATGGCAGTAGATCGGTAGGAGACATCATAGATCGCACCATATCCAATAGGGTGCGATTACGATGTTCGGGCACACCATTACACTATGGTGTTCCAGGTGGCGTCAACTGTGAAACTATTCGACCTTGTCTTAAGTGATTGCCAAACTCATAATACTCTCCCCTTGATCAGATCGTAGGAACTTGATCTTCTTGTTACGATGATTCTCAACTTCACTCTGAAATTGCTTGAACTTTTCAAATGTTTCAGACTTATGCTTCATTAAGTAAACATGCCCATATCTACTCAATTCATCGGTGAAGGTGAGAAAACAACGATATCCGGCGCACGCGTCAACACTCATTGGACCACACACATCAGCATGTACGATTTCCAACAAGTCACTTGCATGTTCCATTGTTCCAAAGGACGGGGTTTTAATCATCTTGCCAACGAGGCATGGTTCGCATGTGTCAAGTGATGCAAAATCAAGTGACTTCAAAAGTCCATCATCATGGAGGTTCTTCATGCGCTTTACACCACTATGACCTAAGCGGCAGTGCCACAAGAAAGTGGTACTATCATTATCAACTCTACATCTTTTGGCATCAATGTTATGAACATGTGTATCACTACAACCGAGATTCAATAAACCATTCACATTGGGTGCATGACCATAGAAGGTGTTATTCATGTAAATAGAATAACCATTATTCTTTGACTTGAATGAATAGCCGTATTGCAATAAACTGTTGGGGAACGTAGTAATTTTAAAAATTTCCTACGCACACGCAAGATCATGGTGATGCATAGCAACGAGAGGGGAGAGTGTGTCCACGTACCCTCGTAGACCGAAAGAGGAAGCGTTAGCACAACGCGGTTGATGTAGTCGTACGTCTTCACGATCCGACCGATCAAGTACCGAACACACGGCACCTCCGAGTTCAGCACACGTTCAACTCGATGACGTCCCTCAACTCCGATCCAGCCGAGCTTTGAGGGAGAGTTTCGTCAGCACGACGGCGTGGTGACGACGATGATGTTCTACCGACGCAGGGCTTCGCCTAAGCACCGCTACGATATTATCGAGGTGGATTATGGTGGAGGGGGGCACCACACACGGCTAAGATATCCAAGGGATCAATTGTTGTGTCTCCAAGGGGTGCCCCCCTCCCCGTATATAAAGGAGTGAAGGAGGAGGAGGGCCGGCCCTCTCTATGGCGCGCCCTAGGAGGAGTCCTACTCCCACCGGGAGTAGGATTCCCCCCTTCCAAGTAGTAGGAGTAGGAGTCAAGGAAAGGGGAGAGAGAACAGAAGGAAGGAGGGGCGCAGCGCCTCCCCCTAGTCCAATTCGGACTAGGCCTTGGGGGGCGCGCAGCCTCTCCTCTCTCTTTCCCCTAAAGCCCAATAAGGCCCATATACTCCCCGGCGAATTCCCGTAACTCTCCGGTACTCCGAAAATACCCGAATCACTCGAAACCTTTCCGATGTCCGAATATAGTCGTCCAATATATCGATCTTTATGTCTCGACCATTTCGAGACTCCTCGTCATGTCCCCGATCTCATCCGGGACTCCGAACTACCTTCGGTACATCAAAACACATAAACTCATAATATAACCGTCATCGAACTTTAAGCTTGCGGACCCTACGGGTTCGAGAACTATGTAGACATGACCGAGACACTTCTCCGGTCAATAACCAATAGCAGAACCTGGATGCTCATATTGGCTCCCACATATTCTACGAAGATCTTTATCGGTCAAACCGCATAACAACATACGTTGTTCCCTTTGTCATCGGTATGTTACTTACCCGAGATTCGATCGTCGGTATCTCAATACCTAGTTCAATCTCATTACGGGCAAGTCTCTTTACTCGTTCCGTAATACATCATCCCGCAACTAACTCATTAGTTACAATGCTTGCAAGGCTTATAGTGATGTGCATTATCGAGTGGGCCCAGAGATACCTCTCCGACAATCGGAGTGACAAATCCTAATCTCGAAATACGCCAACCCAACAAGTACCTTCGGAGACACCTGTAGAGCACCTTTATAATCACCCAGTTATGTTGTGACGTTTGGTAGCACACAAAGTTTTCCTCCGGTAAACGGGAGTTGCATAATCTCATAGTCATAGGAACATGTATAAGTCATGAAGAAAGCAATAACAACATACTAAACGATCAAGTGCTAAGCTAACGGAATGGTTCAAGTCAAGCACATCATTCTCCTAATGATGTGATCCCGTTAATCCAATGACAACTCAAGTCTATGGTTAGGAAACATAACCATCTTTAATTAACGAGCTAATCAAGTAGAGGCATACTAGTGACACTCTGTTTGTCTATGTATTCACACATGTATTATGTTTCCGGTTAATACAATTATAGCATGAATAATAAACATTTATCATGATATAAGGAAATAAATAATGAATTTATTATTGCCTCTAGGGCATATTTCCTTCATAAACATGATCTAATCATGTTCATGCTCAACGCAGACACCAATGCAAACAACATTTATCTAGGTTCAACGCTAATCCTGAAGGTGATCACATCAAACTTGGAAACACTTCCAACACCCATCGTCACCTCGCCCTTAGCTAGTCTCCATTTATTCCATAGCTTTTATTTCGAGTTACCAATATTAGCAACTGAACCGGTATCTGATACCGATGTGCTACTAGGATTACTAGTAAGGCACACATCAATAACACATATATGAAATATACTTTTGTTGAAGTCGCCAGCCTTCTTATCTACCAAGTATTTGAGGCAACTCCACTACCAGTGACCATTCCCCTAATAGAAGCACTTCGTCTTGGGTTTGGGTTCTTGGGTTTCTTCACTGGAGCGGCAACTAGTTTACCATTCATGAAGTTTCCCTTCTTGCCCTTGCCCTTCTTGAAACCAGTGGTCTTGTTAACCATCAACACTTGATGCTCCTTCTTGATTTCTACCTTCACGGCCTTAAGCGCGACGAACAGCTCCGGGACCATCTTCCCTTGCATGTTATAGTTCATCACGAAACTCTAGTAGCTTGGTGATAGTGACTGGAGAACTTTTTCAATCACTCTCTTATCTGGAAGATTAACTCCCGCTTAATTCAAGTGATTGAAGTACCCAGACATTCTGAGCAGATGCTCACTGGCTGAGCTATTCTCCTCCATCTTGTAGGCAAAGATCTTGTCAGAGGTCTCAAACCTCTCAACACGGGCATGAGCCTGAAATATCAATTTCAGCTCTTGGAACATCACATATATTCCATGGCATTCAAAACGCCTTTGGAGACCCGATTCTAAGCCGTAAATCATGGCGCACTAAACTATCAAGTAGTCATCAGAACGTGTCTGCCAGATGTTAACATCCACAGACGACGCTAGAGGGGTTGGCACACCGAGCGGTGCATCAAGGACAAAAGCCTTCTGTGTAGCAGTGAGGACAATCCTCAGACTACGGCCCTAGTACGCACAATTGCTTACAATATCTTTCAACTTAGTCTTTCTCTAGGAATGTATTAAAACAGGGAGCTGAAACGCGAGCTATTGATCTACAACATAATTTGCAAAGACAATTTAGACTATGTTCATGATAATAGGTTCAATTAATCAAATTATTTAATGAACTCCCACTCAGATAGACATCCCTCTAGTCATCTAAGTGATACATGATCTGAATCGACTAGGCCGTGTCCGATCATCACATGAGACGGACTAGTCATCAACGGTGAACATCTCCATGTTGATCGCATCTACAATACGACTCATGTTCGACCTTTCGGTCTCTCGTGTTCCGAGGCCATGTCTGTACATGCTAGGCTCGTCAAGTCAACCTAAGTGTTTCACATGTGTAAATCTGTCTTACACCCGTTGTATGCGGACGTTAGAATCTATCACACCCGATCATTGATACATCTCCAACGTATCTATAATTTTTGATTGCTCCATGCTACTTTATCTACTCTTTTGGACTATATTGGGCTTTATTTTCCACTTTTATATTATTTTTGGGACTAACCTATTAACCGGAGGCCCAGCCCGGAATTGCTATTTTTTTGCCTATTTCAGTGCTTCGAAGAAACGGAATATCAAACGGAGTCCAAACGGAATGAAACCTTCGGGAACATGATTTTCTCACCGAACGTGATCCAGGAGACTTGGACCCTACTCCAAGAAGTAACAGAGGCGGCCACGAGGGTGGGGGCGCCGCCTCGTGGGCCCCTGCTGCTCCACCGACGCATTCTTCCTCCTATATATACCTACGCACTTCAAACGATCGAACATGAGCCAAAACCTAATTCCACCGCCGCAACTTTCAAGATCCACGATATCCCATCTTGGGGCCTGTTAGGAGTTCACGAGGGGGCATCCACCACGGAGGGCTTCTACATCATCACCATAGCCCTCCGATGAAGTGTGAGTAGTTTACTTCAGACCTTCGGTCCATAGCTAGTAGCTAGATGGCTTCTTCTCTCTTTTGGATCTCAATACAATGTTCTCCCCCTCTCGTGGAGATCTATTCGATGTAATCTTCTTTTTGCGGTGTGTTTGTTGAGACCGATGAATTGTGGGTTTATGATCAAGATTATCTATGAACAATATTTGAATCTTCTCTGAATTCTTTTATGTATGATTGGTTATCTTTGCAAGTCTCTTGAATTATCCATTTGGTTTGGCCAACTAGATTGGTAGTTCTTGCAATGGGAGAAGTGCTTAGCTTTGGGTTCAATCTTATGTGTCCTTTCCCAAAGGATGTAAGGGCAGCAAGGCACGATTGTATTGTTGCCATCGAGGATAACAAGATGGTTTTTTATCATATTGCATGAATTTATCCCTCTACATCATGTCATCTTGCTTAAGGCGTTACTCTGTTTTTAACTTAATACTCTAGATGCATCTTTGGATAGCGGTCGATGAGTGGAATAATAGTAGTAGATGCAGGTGAGTCGGTCTACTTGTCTTGGACGTGATGCCTATATACATGATCATACCTAGATATTCTCATAACTATGCTCAATTTCATCAATTGCTCAACAGTAATTTGTTCACCCACCGTAGAATACTTATGCTCTTGAGAGAAGCCACTAGTGAAACCTATGGCCCCGGTCTATTCTCATCATATCAATCTCCATTACTTTAATACTTGCTTTGTTTTTACTTTGCCTTTTACTTTTCACTTTGCATCTCTATACCAAAAATACCAAAAATATTAATTATCATCTCTATCAGATCTCACTCTCGTAAGTGACCGTGATGGGATTGACAACCCCTAATCGCGTTGGTTGCGAGGAGCTATTGTTTTGTGCAGGTACGAGGGACTTGTGCGTAGCCTCCTAATGGATTGATACCTTGGTTCTCAAAAACTGAGGGAAATACTTACGCTACTTTGCTGCATCATCCTCTCCTCTTCGGGGAAAACCAACGTAAGCTCAAGACGTAGCAAGAAGGATTTCTGGCGCCGTTGCTGGGGAGGCTTACGCAAGAGCAAGTCAAGACTTGGACTCCTAACAACAAGCCACTTCTGGCACCGTTAAAGTCTACATACCAAGTACCCATCACAATCCCTATCTCCCGCATTACATTATTTGCCATTTGCCTCTCGTTTTCCTCTCCCCCACTTCACCCTTGCCGTTTTATTCGCCCTCTCTTTCCCAATCTCCTCCTCCTTTTCCCATTTGCCTTTTGCTCGCTTGCCTTTTGTTTACTCGTGTGTTGGATTGCTTGTCTATCGTGATGGCTCAAGATACTACCAAATTGTGTGACTTCACCAATACCAATAATAATGATTTCCTTAGCACTCCGATTGCTCCTCTTGCCAATACTGAATCTTGTGAAATCAATATTGCTTTGTTGAATCTTGTTATGAAAGATCAATTCACGGCCTTCCTAGTGAAGATGCCGCTACTCATCTGAATATCTTCGTTGATTTATGTGATATGCAAAAGAAAAAGATGTCGATAATGATGTCGTTAAATTGAAGCTATTTCCTTTTTCGCTTAGAGATCGTGCTAAGCGGGTTTTCATCTCTGCCTAAAAATAGTATTGATTCTTGGAACAAGTGCAAAGATGCTTTTATCTCTAAGTATTTTCCTCCCGCTAAGATTATCTTTCTTAGGAACGATATTATGAATTTTAAGCAAATTGATCATGAACATGTTGCACAAGATTGGGAGAGAATGAAATTAATGATACGTAATTGTCCTACTCATGGTTTGAACTTGTGGATGATTATACAAAACTTTTATGCCGGATTGAATTTTGCTTCTAGAAATCTTTTAGATTCGGCCGCTGGAGGCACTTTTATGGAAATCACTCTAGGAGATGCTACTAAACTTCTAGATAATATTATGGTTAATTATTCTCAATGGCATACCAAAAGATCTACTAATAAAAAAGTGCATGCGATAGAAGAAATTAATGTTTTGAGTGGAAAGATGGATGAACTTATGAAATTATTTGCTACTAAGGGTGTTTCTTCTGATCCTAATGATATGCCTTTATCTACCTTGATTGAGAACAATAATGAATCTATGGATGTGAATTTTGTTGGCAGGAATAATTTTGGTAACAACGCATATAGAGGGAATTTTAATCCTAGGCCTTATCCTAGTAATTCCTCTAATAATTATGGAAAT
Organism: Aegilops longissima; assembly: GCA_021605205.1. Classification (NCBI taxonomy): domain Eukaryota; kingdom Viridiplantae; phylum Streptophyta; class Magnoliopsida; order Poales; family Poaceae; genus Aegilops; species Aegilops longissima. The sequence continues at coordinate 560,303,622 of CM038682.1, forward strand.
TCCTACAACAATTCTTATGGAAATTTTAATAAGACGCCCTTTGAATTTGAGACTAGTGTTAAAGAATTTATGAGTTCGCAAAAGAATTTTAATGCTTTGCTTAGGAGAAATTGCTTAAAGTTGATGATTTGGCTAGGAACATTGATAGAGTTTGTCTTGAAATTGATTCTTTAAAGCTTAGATCTATTCCTCCTAAGCATGATATCAATTAGTCTCCCAAAGCTATGAGAATTTCCATTGATGAGTGCAAAGAAAGAACCGCTAGGATGCGTGCTTCCAAAGATGCCTTTATTAAAGCGTGTTCTTCCAATTCCTATGAAAATCAAGATGAAGATCTAAAAGTTATTGATGTGTCCCCCATTAAATCTTTGTTTTGCAATATGAATCTTGATGAAACTGAATATGATCTTCCTTTACCTAGAAGGCGTTCTAAGAATTCAGACTTTTTAGATCTTGATGTTGAAATTGATAAATGTGGAATTGAAAGAAATAAAAACCTAGATGTTGCTAAACCCACTATATTGGATCTCAAGGAATTTAATTATGAAAATTGCTCTTTAATTGATTGTATTTCCTTGTTGCAATCTGTGCTAAATTCTCCTCATGCTTATAGTCAAAATAAGGCCTTTACCGAACACATTGTTGATGCCTTGATGCAATCTTATGAACAAAAACTTGAGTTGAAGGTCTCTGTCCCTAGAAAGCTCTATGATGAGTGGGAACCTACTATTAAAATTAAAAATAAAAATTATGAGTTTCATGCCTTGTGTGATTTGGGTGCTAGTGTCTCTACTATCCCCAAAAACTTGTGTGATTTGCTAGATTTCCGTGACTTTGATGATTGCTCTCTAAACTTGCATCTTGCGGATTCCACTATTAAAAAGCCTACGGGAAGAATTAATTATGTTCTTATTGTTGCAAATAGGAATTATGTGCCCGTAGATTTTATCGTTCTTGATATAGATTGCAATCCTTCTTGCCCTATTATTCTTGGTAGACCTTTCCTTAGAACGATTGGTGCAATTATTGATATGAAGGAGGGGAATATTAGATTCCAATTTCCCTTAAAAAAGGGCATGTAACACTTTCCTAGAAAGAAAATAAAATTATCATATGAATCTATCATGAGATCCACCTATGGATTGCCTACCAAAGATGGCAATACCTAGATCTATCCTTGCTTTTATGCCTAACTAGGGGCGTTAAACGATAGCGCTTGTTGGGAGGCAACCCAATTTTATTTTTAGTTTTTTTTGTTTTTGCTTCTGTTTAGGAATAAATAATTCATCTAGCCTCTATTTAGATGTGGTTTTATGTTTTAATTAGTGTTTGTGCCAAGTTAGACCTATAGGATCTTCTTGGATGATAGTTATTTGATCTTGCTGTCATTTCCAGAATATTTCTGTTCACAAAAACAATTGTTAAAAATCACCAGAACGTGATAAAATACTGATTCAAATTGCTCCTGATCATTAAACAAAGTTTCTAGGTCTTCCTATTTTGGTAGAAGTTTTGGAGTTTCAGAAGTTTGCGTTAGTTACAGATTACTACAGACTGTTCTGGTTGAGAAGACTATACGACCGGAGGAGGGAGAACAATCATCCCACAAATCTTGGACACACCATATTTATCTTGAAGCCGTCCACAACTCATGATCCCTGAACGCATGAGTTGAAATATAACTACATTGCTCAAAGCATCGAAAGCACATTAGAAGATTGAGCATTGAGATAAGAGTTTTCTCATCCTCTAAAGATAATCTTTGGGGATCCTTTGGAGGAGAAAACCCATATCTACAATTGTTCTAAATTTGGGTCCATGACCCTAAAGAGATTAAGCATGCGAATTACCCAAACATCAAAATTTGTGCCATCGAAACTAAGAGTGTCGAGAATCCTAATCCCCTAGTCGACATATTTACTCTCTAGGCGTTAAGCCTCACAAAGATAGACGAGGCTCGATACCAATTGAAAGATCGTGGATGTCGCCAGAGGGGGGTGAATAGGCGCTTTAAAATAATTACGTTTAGGCTTGAACAAAGCGAATAACCTAGCGTTAATTTGTCAAGCACAAAACCTACAACAACTAGGCTCACCTATGTACCAACAACTTATGCTAAGAAGATAAACTACTAGGTGATAGCAAGATATATGACAAGAACCTATGGCTATCACAAGGTAAAGTAAAGAGCTCGGGTAAGAGATAACCGAGGCACGCGGAGAGACGATGTATATCCAAGTTCACACTTATGGATGCTAATCTCCTTTGAGCGGTGGAGGCACAATGCTCCCCAAGAAGCCACTAGGGCCACTGTTCCTCACGCCTCACAATGCAAGATGTCGTGATTCCACTAAGGGACCTTGAGGGCGGTCACCAACCTGCATAAATGGCAACCTTGGGGCGGTCACCGAACCCAGACACTTTGGCAACCCTTGGGGCGGTCACTGACTACAAATCGCCTGCGATCTCCACAACCTAATTGAGACTGACGCTGTCTTGAGCCTTTGCACCACAATGATTGAGCTCTCAACACCACCAACCATCTAGGACGCCAAGCACCCAAAATGCCCTAGGTCTTCGTGAGCAAGCGAGTTGGATGCACACCCACTTATTTTGTTTTGTTGAGCTTTCATATACTTATAGCTCTAGTGCATCCGTTGCATGGCAATCCCTACTCACTCACATTGATATCTATTGATGGGCATCTCCATAGCCCGTTGATACGCCTAGTTGATGTGGGACTATCTTCTCCCTTTTTGTCTTCTCCACAACCACCATTCTATTCCACATATAGTTTTATATCCATGGCTCACGCTCATGTATTGCGTGAAGATTGAAAAAGTTTTGAAAATGTCAAAGTATGAAACAATTGCTTGGCTTGTCATCGGGGTTGTGCATGATTTAAATATTTTGTGTGGGGAAGATGGAGCATAGCCAGACTATATGATTTTGTAGGGATAACTTTCTTTCGCCATGTTATTTTGAGAAGACATAATTGCTTAGTTAGTATGCTTGAAGTATTATTATTTTTATGTCAATATGAACTTTTGTCTTGAATCTTTCGGATCTGAATATTCATACCACAATTAAGAAGATTTACATTCAAATTATGCCAAAGTATCACTCCGCGTCAAAATTTCTCTTTTTATCATTTACCTACTCAAGGGCGAGCAGGAATTAAGCCTGGGGATGCCTGATACGTCTCCAACGTATCTATAATTTTTGATTGCTCCATGCTACTTTATCTACTGTTTTGGACTATATTGGGCTTTATTTTCCACTTTTATATTATTTTTGGGACTAACCTATTAACCGAAGGCCCAACCCAGAATTGTTTTTTTGCCTATTTCAGTGTTTCGAAGAAACGAAATATCAAACAGAGTCCAAACGGAATGAAACCTTCGGGAACGTGATTTTCTCACCCAACGTGATCCAGGGGACTTGGACCCAACTCCAAGAAGTAATAGAGGCGGTCACGAGGGTGGGGGCCGCCCCCCTAGGGCGCGCCCCCTGCCTCGTGGGCCCCCTGTTGCTCCACCGACGTACTCCTTCCTCCTATATATACCTACGTACCCCCAAACAATCAGAACAGGGGCCAAAGACCTAATTCCACCGCTGCAACTTTCAGTATCCACGAGATCCCATCTTGGGGCCTGTTTCGGAGCTCTGCCGGAGGGGGCATCCACCACGGAGGGCTTCTACATCATCACCATAGCCCCTCCGATGAAGTGTGAGTAGTTTACTTCAGACCTTCGGGTCCATAGCTAGTAGCTAGATGGCTTCTTCTCTCTTTTTGGATCTCAATACAATGTTCTCCCCCTCTCTCGTGGAGATCTATTCGATGTAATCTTCTTTTTGCGGTGTGTTTATTGAGACTGATGAATTGTGGGTTTATGATCAAGATTATCTATGAACAATATTTGAATCTTCTTTGAATTCTTTTATGTATGATTGGTTATATTTGCAAGTCTCTTCGAATTATCCGTTTGGTTTGGCCAACTAGATTGGTAGTTCTTGCAATGGGAGAAGTGCTTAGCTTTGGGTTCAATCTTGCGGTGTCCTTTCCCAAATGTGAGAAGGGCAGCAAGGCACGATTGTATTGTTGCCATCGAGGATAACAAGATGGGTTTTTATCATATTGCATGAATTTATCCTCTACATCATGTCATCTTGCTTAAGGCGTTACTCTGTTTTTAACTTAATACTCTAGATGCATCTTTGGATAGCGGTCGATGAGTGGAGTAATAGTAGTAGATGCAGGCAGGAGTCGGTCTACTTGTCTTGGACGTGATGCCTATATACATGATCATACCTAGATATTCTCATAACTATGCTCAATTCTGTCAATTGCTCAACAGTAATTTGTTCACCCACCGTAGAATACTTATGCTCTTGAGAGAAGCCACTAGTGAAACCTATGGCCCCGGGGTCTATTCTCATCATATCAATCTCCATTACTTTAATACTTGCTTTGTTTTTACTTTGCCTTTTACTTCTCACTTTGCATCTCTATACCAAAAATACCAAAAATATTATTTATCTTGTCTATCAGATCTCACTCTCGTAAGTGACCGTGAAGGGATTGACGACCCCTAATCGCGTTGGTTGCGAGGAGCTATTGTTTTGTGCAGGTACGAGGGACTTGCGCGTAGCCTCCTACTGGATTGATACCTTGGTTCTCAAAAACTAAGGGAAATACTTACGCTACTTTGCTGCATCATCCTCTCCTCTTCGGGGAAAACCAACGCAAGCTCAAGACGTAGCAATCATCACGTGGTGCTTCGAAACAACGAACCTTCGCAACGGTGCACAGTTAGGGGGAACACATTTCTTGAAACTTTAGTGAGGGATCATCTTATTTATGCTACCGTCGTTCTAAGCAAATAAGATGTAAACATGACAAACATCACATGCAAATCATAAAGTAACATGATATGGCCAATATCATCTTGCACCTTTGATCTCCATCTTTGAGGCGCAGCATGATCACCTTTGTCACCGGCATGACACCATGATCTCCATCATCATGATCTCTGTCATCGTGTCTTCATGAAGTTGTCTCGCCAACTATTACTTCTACTACTATGGCTAACGGTTAGCAATAAAGTAAAGTAATTATATGGCGTTTACATTGACTCACAGGTCATACAATAAATTAAGACAACTCCTATGGCTCCTGCCGGTTGTCATACTCATCGACATGCAAGTCGTGATTCCTATTAAAAGAACATGATCAATCTCATACATCACATATATCATTCATTACATCCTTTTGGCCATATCACATCACATAGCATACCCTGCAAAAACAAGTTAGACGTCCTCTAATTGTTGTTGCATGTTTTACGTGGCTGCTAAGGGTTTCTAGCAAGAACGTTTCTTACCTACGCAAAAGCCACAACGGTGATATGCCAATTGCTATTTACCCTTCATAAGGACCCTCTTCATCGAATCCGATCCGACTAAAGTGGGAGAGACAGACACCCGCTAGCCACCTTATGCAACAAGTGCATGTCAATCGGTGGAACCTATCTCACGTAAGTGTACGTGTAAGGTCGGTCCGGGCCGCTTCATCCCACAATGTCGTCGAATCAAGATAGGACTAGTAACAGTAAGCAAATTGAACAAATCATCGCCCACAACTACTTGTGTTCTACTCGTGCATAGAATCTATGCATAGACCTAGCTCATGATGCCACTGTTGGGGAACGTAGTAACAATTCAAAAAAATTCCTACGTATCACCAAGATGAATCTAGGAGATGCTAGCAACGAGAGAGAGGGAGTGCATATTCATACCCTTGAAGATTGCTAAGCGGAAGCGTTACAAGAACGCGGTTGATGGAGTTGTACTCGCGGCGATTCAAATCGCGGAAGATCCGATCCAAGCGCCGAACGGACGGCGCCTCCGCGTTCAACACACATACAGCCCGGGGATGTCTCCTCCTTCTTGATCCAGCAAGGAGAAAGGATAAGTTGAGGGAGAACTCCGGCAACACGACGGCGTGGTGGTGGTGGAGCTCATGGTTCTCCGGCAGGGCTTCTCCAAGCACAACAGAGGAGGAGGAGGTGTTGGAGAGGGGGAGGGCTGCGCCAGGGGAAGGGGTGCTGCTGCCCTCCCACCCCCCTCTATTTAGAGGGGGAAGGGGAGAGGGGGCTGGCCCCCTAGATGTTGGAAATATGCCCTAGAGGCAATAATAGAAGGATTATTATTATATTTCCTTGTTCGTGATAATTGTCTTTTATTCATGCTATAATTGTATTATCCGGAAATCGTAATACACGTGTGAATACATAGACTACTATATGTCCCTAGTGAGCCTCTAGTTGACTAGCTCGTTAATCAATAGATAGTCATGGTTTCCTGACTATGGACATTGGATGTCATTGATAACGGGATCACATCATTAGGAGAATGATGTGATGGACAAGATCCAATCCTAAGCATAGCACAAGATCGTGTAGTTCGTTTTGCTAGAGCTTTTTCAATGTCAAGTGTCTTTTCCTTAGACCATGAGATCGTGTAACTCCCGGATACCTTAGGAGTGCTTTGAGTGTACCAAACGTCACATGTAACTGGGTGACTATAAAGGTGTACTACAGGTATCTCCGAAAGTCTCTGTTGGGTTGACACGGATCGAGACTAGGATTTGTCACTCTGTATTATGGAGAGGTATCACTGGGCCCACTCGGTAATGCATCATCATAATGAGCTCAAAGTGACCAAGTGTTTAGTCACGGGATCATGCATTACGGTACGAGTAAAGTGACTTGCCGGTAACGAGATTGAACGAGGTATTGGGATACCGACGATCGAATCTCAGGCAAGTAACATACTGATTGACAAAGGGAATTGTATACGGGGTTGCTTGAATCCTCGAAATCGTGGTTCATCCGATGAGATCATTGAGGAGCATGTGGGAGCCAACATGGGTATCCAGATCCCGCTGTTGGTTATTGACCGAAGAGCCGTCTCGGTCATGTCTACGTGTCTCCGAACCTGTAGGGTCTACACACTTAAGGTTGGTGGCGCTTAGGGTTGTATGAATATGAGTATGCAGCAAACCGAAAGTTGTTGAGTCGAGATGAGATCCTGGACGTCACGAGGAGTTCCGGAATGGTTCGGAGGTAAAGAATTATATATAGGAAGTGCTGTTTCGGCAATCGGGAGAGTTTCGGGGGTCACCAGTATTGTACCGGGAGCACCGGAAGGGTCCCGGGGGTCCATCGGGCGGGGCCACCTATCCGGGAGGGCCTCGTGGGCTAAAGTGGGGAGGGAACCAGCCCCTGGTGGGCTGGTGCGCCCCCCTTGGGCCCCCCTGCGCCTAGGGTTGGAAACCTAGGGGTGGGGGGCGCCCCACTTGCCTTGGGGGGCAAGCCTTCCCCCTTGGCCGCCGCCCCCCCTTGGGAGATCTAATCTCCAGGGCCGGCGCCCCCCCAGGGGGCCTATATAAAGGGGGGGAGGGAGGGCAGCCGCACCCCAAGTCTTGGCGCCTCCCTCCCCCTGCTACACCTCCTCCTCCTCCCGTAGTTGCTTGGCGAAGCCCTGCCGGAGCCCTGCTGCATCCACCACCACGCCGTCGTGCTGCTAGATCTTCATCAACCTCTCTGAGGGAGTCCTGGATTAGGGGGTGTCCGGATAGCCGAACTATCACCGTTGGCTGGACTCCTGGACTATGAAGATACAAGATTGAAGACTTCGTCCCGTGTCCGGATGGGACTTTCCTTGGCGTGGAAGGCAAGCTTGGCGATACGGATATGTAGATTTCCTACCATTGTAACCGACTCTGTGTAACCATAACCCTATTCGGTGTCTATATAAACCGAAGGGTTTTAGTCTGTAGGACGAACAACAATCATACCATCTGGTCCATGACGCCACCGGCGCCCTAGGCTCTCCGGCGATCTTCCTCCTCAGCCAGTAAATCTGGTCTTCTCTCCATCCATCTTCTTCGGCGTTCTCTGATCTACCACCCTATACCCATCTCACATGGGTCCGTATGGTGGATCGACTTTGGATCTGGATTTCTCCAAAGGTGTGGCTTTTGCGGAGGAGGTTTTCAGATCTTGTGGAAAAACCATTCATCCCTCGGATGACACGAGCCATTTTATTATGGTTGTGTCTTTCAGCAGACATAGATTTCGTCTTGATGAGGATTCGGCGGCTGCGGCTTTGGAATGTGCAATTGGAGGATCCGCAATTGATCTATCTGTGCAATTCATTGCGGACAAGGTATTCTCATTTCTGGTATCATGCAAACGTGTTGGCATTTTTATTCTTCATTTGCGATCTTTCGTGTGTCCGCAATTCAAATGCTACTTTCACCTATGGGGTAATGGTGGCCCTAATTGGAAACGGGAGTTTGTTCTTTGGAAGAAAGAGTGTGATGCCGAATGGATTATCATTAGCCCTTCTAAAAAGCGTGCTGCTATGGGTTTACTTGCTATGCATAAACCTCCTTCCAAGTCTGCCTTACGTACGACCTCTAGGCCTCCGAAGAAGATTTCATTTGCCACTTTCCAACAGTATGATGTTTGCAAGGGATACTCTTTTCCTGCTTCGCCAGGTCTTGTTGCAGCGGTCTCAGATGCTGGGTACAAGGTGCTGCCCTGTGAAAGAGTCATCGTTCCTCCGCCGCCGGCAACTGAACTCCGATGGATGGTGGCAGAACCACCAATTATTTTCGGAACAGTCAACGTCCACGCTACTTCCTTGGCCGGGATATCTGGGATTAATCCAGCTTCTTCGGACGTGAATCTGCATGTGCATGGGATGGAACGGGCCAGTCCAGTGGCGGCCCATGAGACCTCTTCAGCCCCGCCCCAGGAGGTTTCTCCGGTCCGGTCTGTTTTGGCCCAAGTTGCTTCCGAACCTGCACCTCCATCTGTTATTGGAAATGAGGAGCTTATTAATCCTAGGACTTTGGAATCACCTGTTGATTGTGATGGATTTAATGATCTTGTGGATGACATGGTTTTCAAAGTTTGGAAATGTCAAAATTGTTTGTCAATGAAGCATTTATCCAGCGCGTGCACCAGCAGGGTTAGGTGCCGTAGATGCTTTCGGTTGGGACACAGGGCAAAGGGCTGTTCCGATTCTAGCCTATCTCCCTCTTACAGGTGGGTCCCACGGTCCAAATCCCCCGTATCTAACCGGTCAGCAGGTTTTTTGGAGCGGGACTCCTCGTTTTCTCCCATAGCTAGCCCGGAGGGGTCTATGCCCAGTCCCATCAAGCCTGCCGCCCCGTCATCCCCACCATTGCCGCTGAGCCACCGCCCACAACGCCTCGCCGCCTTCCACACCACCACCCTCAATCACCTCGCCTCGGGTTTGGTTCATCCTCCACTACTCCGCAATGGCTACCTTCCGTTGGACCCGATGGACTTCCTCCCGCATGGATTCGATATCATCGATGGAGGGGAACTACGCTTGCTCTCGACTTTCTTTGCGCCCGGCGGTGGCTCCGGATCGACAGCATGAGGAGTATGTTGTCGCCATTGTCGAACCTGCTCCCCTGCTGAAGAAGTCGACATCTCTGTGAATCGTCGGTGATTTTGTCGTCAATACTCGCAGAGAGCCGTGTTGGATGCCCAGCCATGGATCCAAGGGGTTGGTTTGTTTCAACTACGTAGTGCTCTGGCCCGTCAAGCATTAGTCGATCACCCTCCTTTCAATTTGGGCAACGATAGATTTGTCAGGTTTATTGCGCATGATGAGGGTATTAACTACAGAGCTGTTCAAGGTTTTCGAAAGGGATGGGTAATGCTGCTAGGAGTCCCTTTGGATTATAGGCGCCTCAATATCTTGCGATGTTATTAGTACTTTTGGCGTTTCCACCATTGGCACCGTGGATGATCCAATGAAGGTCCGATCCTTGGTTTATGCGTCTTTTCCTGCACCTTCTATGGTCCCCGGATCGGTGACATCTGAGAGAATTTTCTGACTTTGGTGGGGTTCGGATTTCTTGGTCTGCTCCAGTTTATATTCTATCTCGCAGACTTTGCAGATATCCTACCTGCCGATGAGGACCCAATGCCCTCAATGGCAATCCTCACCCCTCCCCGCAACATGCAATTCAATAATCACAATTGGGTTTTACCGAGTTCCGGAGCTGGGTTGGAATGATGTGCACCCAATGAACAGCCACAGGATGACCCTCCATAAGTTCGTGGAGGTGGAGCAACAGTTAATGTCGACGAAATTCAGTCTCAAGAGTCAATTGTGCTTCAGCTTATCCGAGGGTTCGATTAACAACGCATCGCTGCTGCTGAAGTTGCAAAGTGCTCCAAAGAGCCAATGGGACCTCAACAGCCTCCTTTAATGATCGGACAAGTGCTAACTGTTTTGGGCCTGTCCTGCCCCGTGATGCAATGGAAGCGCTTCGCTTGAGAAAGTATTGCCGCTTTTGGGATCTCGACATCCCAAAGGTTGTCTTCGGTCTCATCTTGGTGCTCTTTTGAACAATCAGCCTGGACGATTCCCACTCCAGCTCCAAAATTGCAGCTCCTGTCAGCACTGCCTCTGTGACTCGCTTTGAGGAAACGCCACCGATTAAAAGGCCTGTAGCTCGAGCTCTGTTTTGACAATATTGATGAACCTGTTGTGAAGCATTTGAGTTTATCGCTGTTCCTAAAGTCACTCTGCTGCGGAAGAAAGCCCAAAGCCTCTAGAGTCATTGTGGAATCGAGGTCAGCGCAGGTTTCGCCTAAGTGCGATGCGAGATGGCTAACGTCAGGTAGTTATTGGGTCATCTCCTAGGAAGCCACACACGGGGAAGAAGCGCAAAACTGCACCACCCAAGCCTGACGATGATACTGTAGTGCCTCCCCTGACGACAATAGTTGATCTTCAGCGAATTGGTGATCGTCTTCGTATTGCACCGGAGAAAATCTCTACGGATAAGCTTGCAGCTGATCCCTCCCGCTCCAACAACAGTGCAAGTTCCGATGATTAGTTTAATCATCCAGGGTTTAGGTCCAAGGCGTACCATAATCGCCTTTTTTATGTTATTATCTGTTTGGAACTTTGCAGTTTGCATCTGTCTTCTGGGATGTAGGCCATTGTGTGGCTTACTTTTGCTTTATCCTCTTTTGGTATGTAATGAATCAAACCTCGTTTAGAGATTGGAAAGTACTGTTGGAATGTTAGGGTCTGAATTCTGAAGCGCGTCAGCTTGCGGTTAGGCAAAAGATCAATGAAAGTGGATGCTCTGTTATTTGCCTCCAAGAAACCAAATGCATGCATATTGACCATCGATTCATTAGAAAATTCTGTCCACGGTGTTTTGATAACTTTGTTTATGTACCATCGGTTGGTGCATCTGCTGGTATGGTGGTCATATGGAATTCATCTCTCTTCATAGGCAGCTTAATTGAGGCTAAATCATATGGCATTATTGTGAAGTTTCAATCTAAACATACATCGAGTCTTGGTTTCTTGTCTCAATATATGGTCCGTGTCGTGACCAGCGTGATGATTTTGTGCAATGGTTATATAATTTGGATATTCAGCTCGAGGACAATTGGCTGCTTTTAGGTGACTTTAACTTTATCGCTCCATTGAGAATCGAAATCAGCCGGTGGTGATGTGAATGATATCTTTTGTTTAATGAAATAATTGGCCATTTGGGTCTTGTTGAACTGCCAATCAAGGGTCGTCAATACACATGGTCTAATATGCAAACCACACCCCTTTTCGAACAAATTGATTGGTTTTTTACATCTGTAGCTTGGACACATGATCATCCCAACACAATGGTCATTCCGCTTGCACGCACGGCCTCTGATCACGTCCCGTGTGTGGTTTCAATTGCCACTAGTATACCCAAGGCAAAGATTTTTCGATTTGAAAACTATTGGGTTGATTTGCCTGGCTTTATGGATTGTGTATCCGAGGTTTGGAATCGACCGTGGATAAATCCTCAACTGCCTTAATCATCTCTCGCTAAATTCAAATCTCTTCGTTATTCTCTTAAGAAATGGCACCTTAACCAATCCACAGTCAAGGCGCTCATTGCTGATTGCAACAAAGTAATTGTTTTTTTGGATAATATTGAGGAATTTAGGCCCTTGAGTTGGCCGGAGTTCAACTTTTGGAAGATTGTCAAATTACATCTTGAAGATATACTGCATTGGCAGTTCATTTATTGGAAGCAACGTTGCACCATCGAAATATTAAAGTTGGTGAGGAGAATTCAAAATTCTTCCACGCAATGGCAACTGAAAGATATAGGATAAACACTATTTCTTCGATCAAATCTGAGGATGGGGAAGTGGTTTCGATCATCAACAGATTAGCTGGGATGTTTTGGTCTGATTTCAATCGTAGAATGGGCCAAGCAAAAGGTATACAAATGGGTTTTGACCTTGACACATTAATTGACCGTATTGATGGGCTGGAGAGCTTATCCTTACCTTTCACGGATTACGAGGTGGATACGGTGATTAAGAACATGCCTTGACCGTGCGTTCGGCCCCGATGGGTTTACGGGTCTTTTCCTCAAGACTTGCTGGAATATATTGAAGACAGATTTTATGAAACTGGTCAGGGAGTTTTATGATGGAAAGTGCAACCTGGAGTGTCTGAATACATCTCTCATTACACTCATTCCAAAAAAGTTGAGCCCGGAATATATTGGTGATTTTAGACCCATATCATTGACAAACACTTGCCTCAAGTTTTTAACTAAACTTTTGGCAAATTGTTTGCAGAGTGTGATTCTAAAATGTATTCATCGCAATCAATATGGGTTTCTTCGGTGTAGATCCATTCAAGATTGCCTTGCATGGTGTTTTGAATATATACATCAGTGTAAGGCATCCAAAAGATCTATAATCCTTCTCAAACTGGACTTCACGAAGGCGTTTGATACCATCGAGCATGATCTGATTCTCAGGATTCTGAAATGCAAGGGTTTTGATGACTGTTGGACAGGTTGGATCGATAGCATCTTGTCCTCTGGTTCCTCTTCGATCCTCTTAAATGGTGTGCCTGGTAACCACTTTGTATGCCGTTCGGGTGTGCGACAGGGAGACCCATTATCTCCTTTGTTATTTGTGATTGCGATGGATTTATTGCAGTCCGTAGTCAATGAGATGTGTGCAAGGAACATTCTCACACTGCCCATACCTACCTCCTCACGGGATTATCCGATTGTTCAATATGCTGATGACACTTTAATTGTCCTTCCTGCGGTGGATGACCAACTCATTGCTTTCAAGGAGATGCTTGAGACCTTTTCTAAGTCAACAGGTTTGAGGGTTAATTTTAGTAAATCATCATTGATTCCACTGAATATGTCTGATGAAGAGGGTCAACGTATGGCGGCTTTGCTTGGATGTGATGTTGGCTCTATGCCATTTACTTACAGGATTGCCAATGGGTACTACTCGACCCACAATATATGACTTGCTCCCTTTAGTGGACCGCATTGAGAGACGATTATCCGCCTCATCCTGTCATTGAATCGGGGTAGCCGGCTGCAACTCTTGAAATCGGTTTTATGTTCCATGTCAATATACTTCTTGTGCTCCTTTCACTACCTCAAGGAATTTTGAAACAGATAGAACGATCATGCGGCAATGCCGTGGCGAGGCAGCTCTGACACGCCAAGACAATCATTGGCAGCTTGGGAGTTAGTTTGTCGGCCCAAGAACCAGGGAGGCCTTGGGGTTTTGGACCTTGGCAAACAAAATGAGGCCTTGTTGATCAAGCATCTCTTCAAATTTTATAACAAGTTGATGTACCCTGGTTTCACTTATCTGGGACACATATTATGTTGTTGCTCCGCCCCAAGTAACGCAGTTGTGGTTCCTTTTGGTGGCGTGATGTGATGAAACTTTATGGCAAATTTTGTAAATTTGCCATCCCTCATGTTCGCTCCGGGACTCGGTGGTTTTCTCGCTGGATCGGTGGCAACTTAATAACGAGGTGGTTGTCATGCAACAGCGCTTCCGCGGCTTCATTCTTTTGTCATTGATGACACACTTACCATTAAGAATGTGATGGAGCTGCCTGTCCCGACCGACAATTTTCACCGCCTTTATCGGTTGAAGCTTTTGAGGAATTCAATCAACTTCAGGCTATAATGCCTCTCATAAACTTGCATGAGGGAGTTAGTGACGATGGAAATGGCCTTCAAAAACTGGGGACTATCAATCCAGGATCTACTATTTGTCTTGTTTTTTCAAGTCGTGCTGACCCTCTTTTTCGTGGATCTCGAAATGTGCTTGCACTCTCAAGCTCAAAGTGTTTGGCTGGCTTCTTTTGATGGATCGTCGAACACCGTGGAAATGATGCGAGACGTCATTGGATTATCCAGATGATACTTGTGCCATTTGCTTCTCGGGTTTGCATGAAGATAGAGCTCATCTCTTTTTGCTTGCAACTTTAGCCAACGATGTTCGGAATTATTTGGGCATTTCATGGAATGTTCAACCTAATCAGACCACTTTTGAAATGGCTTGTGAGGCCAGGAGGGAATTTGGTCAACCGTTTTTCACTGAGGTAATATTTACGGCCACCTGGAATATTTGGACCCAAAGGAATGGAAGGATCTTCAGAAATGAGCAGCCCACTTTCAGAGCTTGGAGGAGGAATTTTATTCATGATATTTCTCTCTTAGCTCATAGAATCAAGTGTAAATATAGAGATAGACTAACTGATTGGATAGATTCTTTACACTAATCACCCCCTGTAAGTAGCCTTCTTTTCCCATTTTGTTTACCTTTCTAATTTTGTACTGAACCTATAATTGTTTTAATAAAGGACTGTGAGGCTGTTGCCTTGCAGTACATAGTCAAAAAACAATCATACCATAGGCTAGCTTCTAGGGTTTAGCCTCTCTGATCTCGTGGTAGATCTACTCTTGTACTACCCATATCATCAATATTAATCAAGTAGGAGTAGGGTATTACCTCCATCGAGAGGGCCCGAACCTGGGTAAAACATCGTGTCCCTTGTCTCCTGTTACCATCCGCCTAGACGCACGTTCGGGACCCCTACCGAGATCCGCCGGTTTTGACACCGACATTGGTGCTTTCATTGAGAGTTCCTCTGCGTTGCCGCTGTCGGGAAGGATGCCTCATCCCTTCTTTAAAGACAATACTATCGCCAAAGGAGCCTTGGCCACCGGGTCGACTCTTCGTTAGGTGGTTTTCTTATGACCGCCAGTTCGCCATCGCTACCGACGATGACTTCTCGGTCATCGAAACCAATCTTCACGTTAACTCGAAACTTGCCGAAAGCAGTTAGATCCGATCGAGCTCTCCTCCGTAAACGAGCTCTTGATCGCATCGCCGCTCGAGTCGCCACAGACTACGACCAGATCGGGCCTAAAACCGATCGAGAGAGATCAACTCTCCCTGTGCTACCCATCATGTTGTTGTGGTAGAGGAGCAATACGACGATTCTTCTTCTATCTTAAGGACTAGCTACGTCCGATTCCCGATCCTCCATGCCGGATTCCCGTAGAGGGACGGATGTCGATCAAGCCACGAACTTAAAGTCAGTGGCGGGTTGATTCATTGATAGCATTCAAAATCCAAACTTCCAAGTTCGAAACTTCGCCCCCGAGTCTTAAATTGACGGGTTCCGGATCTAGTTCCACCCGCCCACCCAAACATTAGCGATCTATCCCGAATTCGCAAGAGCCCGCTGAAACAGTACATCATTACTGGGCCAGATTCCTCCTGGTTATGGACAGCATAAAGGACTGCCGAGATGAGGACGCAATCTCACTTTTCTGCAATAATTGCACAGACAAGTGAATCCTAAACGCCATAAGTCGTCGCGAAATTACACGCCTTGCTGACTTGGTGACCATAGTACAAAAGTACTATGCGGTGGAGAGTGCTTGGAAAACCGAAAGTAAATTTTGGGATAATCCGGCCCCGAATACATCCCTAGTCCGAAATAAAAGGGTGCATCATCACCAAGCACCTGGGTTAAACATCAAAAACAAAAACCCCCTAAAGGGTACGGAACCGTACTAGAGGGTTGGCTAAACGGACCCTGCAAAATTCATCGCACAGAGGGCGCCACTCCAACTCATAGCCTTCGAGCATGTTGGATACTACGGCAGGTGGCCAAAAGTAGCGAAGAGCTTCTAGCCTCAGAAACCCAGCCCAGCAACACCAGTACGGTGTTAACAATCTTCGAGACTTTCACATCAAATAACATGCGGAAACGAACACTCCGCAACCTCGCCGAAGTCTACCAAGTAGCAACAATAAATCCATGGAGTGACACGGCTATTACCTTTAATGCCAGTGACGAACCCAAATTCCGAACAGCCCAAGCACCAGCCGCATTGGTCCTCAGTCCAATAGTGGACGGCTTTCACCTTACTAAGGTACTCATGGATGGCGGCAGCGGACTAAACCTCATCTACGAGGAAACCCTCTGAAAAATGGAAATAGACTGGAACCGCATTGAGCGAAGCAGCACAACCTTTAGAGGAATAATCCCTAGCCGGGAAGCATGCTGCACAGGAAAAATCACACTGGACGTAGTGTTCGGCTCGCCGGACAATTACAGGTCCGAGGAGTTCACATTTCAAGTGGCCCCGTTCAGTAGCGGATATCACGCTTTATTAGGGTGAGAGGCATTCACAATTTTTCAAGCTATACCCCATTATGGGTACATGAAGCTTAAAATGCCCGCACCTAACGGAATCATCACTCTCGCTAGTGATCCGAACATAGCACTCAGCGCCAAAAACAAGACAGCCAGACTAGCCCTTGAGGCACTATCGGAAGCCCTAGCGGCCGAGGAACTCATCTGCGATCGCGCCCATGGTGAACAGGGACGATGTGATACTTGATAAAAGATCCAAGTCCACCTCTTTTAAACCAGCGGATGAAATAGTCAAATTCCAAGTCCACCCAACGGACCTTGCAAAGACGGCCTCCATTGGGGCACAATTAAACCCTCGATGTAGACGCCAGACTACAAGAATTTCTACGAGAAAATCGGGACATTTTTGCTCGGCACCCTTCGACATGCCAGAATCCCACGCCGGCTGGCCGAGCACAGCCTAAATACCCTAAAAGGATTCAAGCCACCAAACAGGCTCTTGGCGCTTTTCCGAACCCAAGAGATAGGCTATGGGAGAGGAGCTAGCCAAACTTCCGGAAGCCGGATTCATCGAGATATAAAACATCCGGACTGGCTAGCAAATCTGGTGATGGTACCAAAGAAGGATAAATCCTGGCGCCTATGTGTTGATTTCAAAGACCTTAATAAGGCTTGCCTAAAGGATCCCTTCCCCTCCCTCGCATTGGTCAAATTATTGACGCTACAGCAGGACACGACTCATTGTGCTTCCTCGACGCTGCACTCGGCTACCACCAAATCAAGATGGCGGAGCCGCACCAAGCCGCAATAGCATTCATCACTCCATACGCCCATTCGCTTCAACACAATGCCCTTCGGCTCAAAAACGCCGCGCAACATATCAGCGCATGATTCGTATATGTCCGCAAACCAGATCGGCAAAACAAAGGAAGCATATGTAGATGACGTGGTCGCCAAATCCAAGCATGTCGAAACTCTAGTAGACGACTTGAGGCTCACATTCGACAATCTCCGAAAATATGACATTAAGCTCAATCCGAAAAATGCATCTTCGCGCTCCACCGGAAAGCTCTTGGGCTTCATTGTGTCCGTAGAGGAATTGAAGCAAACCCAGCCAAGATCCGAGCTCTGTCACAATTGGATATTCCAAAAGACCTCAAACAAATACAAAATTGATCGACGCGAAGATGCTCTAAGCCGCTTTATTTCCGCTTGGGAGAAAAGGCGTCACCCTTTACCGCCTCCTCCAAGACCAACACTTCGAGTGGACGGATGCCGCCACGGTCGGACTAGAAGAAATAAAAGACATATTGGCAAGAAATCCGGTCCTGGCCGCGCCCAACATGGGCGAACCAATGCTATTATATATCGCCGCAACACATCAAGTTGTCAGCGCGGTGCTCGTCGTTGAACGAGAAACGGACGGACACAGGTTCCCTCTTCAAAGACCAGTTTACTATGTGTCCACTGTCCTAACTCCATGCAAGTCCTGGTACCCACATTATCAAAAGGTAGCATACGCGGTGTTCATGGCATCCCGGAAGCTGCGACACTACTTTCAAGAGTGTTCGATAACGGTAGCCTCTGAAGTACCTCTTAACGACATTGTAAACAACCGCGACGCGACGGGCCGGATTACTAAATGGGCCATAGAGCTCCTTCCATTCGACATAACGTATAAGCCACGACGAGCTATTAAGTCGCAGGTTTTGGCCGACTTCGTGGCGAATGGGCAAGTCAACTCCCTAAAGAGTACGGCTCATACTCCAATTGATCATGCACTTTGACGGCTCCAAAATGTTGGCGGCACTGGGGCTGGCATCGCCTTGACGTCCCCAACCGGGACACAGTCCAATACGCCCTTGAGATAATGTATACGGACTCCAACAACGCAGCCGAATACGAGGCCCTTTCGCACGCCTCCGGATGGCGATCTCCATGGGCATTAAACGCCTAGAGGTGCGCGATTCAACCTCGCGATATCTCAAATAAACGGAGACTTTGATGCCAAAGATCCGAATGGCAGCGCATCGCAATGCGGTCCTAAAATGTCAAGACGGTTCAAGGGCTCAATTTCATCATATAGCCCGGATAACAACCATGCGGCGGACGATTGGCACGCATCTGCGCAAAACGCGATGCCGCCCCGCCCAACATCTTCACGAACGGCTGTTCAAACCATCCGTATTATGGGAAGGGGAGTCCGAAATAACAATCCGGACCCAACCGCACCGCCTCGACATCAACACTCGACACAATCGGAGGCTCGCCAACGAGATAACACCTTCGCCCACGAAATAATGGCGGTTATCGCCCGTGGGCGGAACCATTCCTAGCCTACCTAACTAGGTAGGAACTCCCCAAGACCAAAATGAGGCTCGCTGCATAGTACGGCGATCCAAAGCCTATAAAGTCCATGAGGAGAGCTCTATAAGAAAAGCACAACAGAGTCCTTCAAAGGTGTATCTCCAAGAGGAAGGGCGAAACCTCCGGCTGAAATTCATGCCGGTGGGTGGGCACCACGCCGCAGCCCGGCCCTTGTAGGCAAGGCCTTCCAGACAGGATTTTATTGGCCGACGGCCCGGCAGATGCGCAGGATTTAGTCCAACGATCGTCGGTTGCCAGCTTTTTGCTAACTAAAGCCACATGCCACCCACCGCCTCAAAACTATACCCATCACCTGGCCGTTCGCGGTGCGGGGCTTGACATGGTTGGACCCCTTAAGGAGGAACCCACAAGCAAAAATACCTATTGGTCATGGTGGATAAATTCACCAAATGGATAGAGGCCAAGCTCGTTAAAACGGCCAATCCGACCGGTGATAGACTTCATATCGGGGTAGTGCACCGTTACGGCGCCCCCACAAGATCATCATCGATAACGGCACCAACTTCACGGCCGATGAGGTCAAATTATGGTGCAAAAACATGGGCATCAAGCTCGACACGCCTCGCCTATCACCCTCAAACCAACGGTCAAGTCGAGCGAGCAAACGGTCTAATCATGAGCGGCATTAAACCCGCACTAGTGCGGTCCTCAAGGAATCTAACACGCCCGGGTTGAGGAGCTCGACCCGACTGGGGCTGCGGATCACGCCAATCGTACTACCGGATTCACACCATTTTTATGGTGTACGGCGCAGAGGCAGTCTTGCCCGCGACATAATGCATGACTCACCTCGCGTGCCCATGTATGAAGAAAGAGAAGCCGAGCTCGATCGGCAGGACAGTTTGGACGATTGGAGGAGGAGCGCGACGTGGCAAAAGCTCGTTCGATTTTATCAACAGCAGGCTGGAAGATATCAAAGGAGGGAAGTACGGGCCAAAGCTTACAACGCTGGCGAACTAGTTCTACGCCGAACAAGAAAAAGGACAAACTCAAGCCCAAATGGGAAGGTCCTTCATCATCGACCAGGTCCTGACCGGCGGAGCATACCGCTCTGCGAACGCGATCGGATAACCGACTCGAGCGAACCCATGGAACGCAGCCCGCTCACGAAGATTCTACGCCTAAGCGCCGGACTCGAGTTCGCCTCCTTCCTCCATCCACCTTTTCTATTTTTGCTGTCTTCTATTTCTCTCCTTCCTCCTCCTTCTTCTTGAAGCCTTTAGAGGCTCGCTTGCGCTTTGTTCAGAGATACTTGACGCGCTGTCCGCGCCATTATACCGGGGCTTCTTTAATGAAGCTTATTTATACGGGCTTCATGCCCAACACATGTGTCAAACTTCCGCATGTACCTTTTACTCGCCATTATATGCATCGATATGACTTAAGTTTTGGCCAAGCTGGGTTGCTCGCTCTGTGCTTACCCCCACGCTCCCGATTGTTCGCTAGGTGGTAAAGGAGCACCTCTGCGATTGTTCTTGCCGGTCAGCGGATGTGTACCTCGACCGGTGAAGCCGAAAGCTAGCGTTCTTAAGGGAATATTCGTCGGTGAACTGAAAGATAATTTTAACTATTTATCCATCTGCCCCGGATGATTTTCTGCTTTCTTGCAGTTTGACATGCACTTTAGGGCATGCCTCCCACGGAAAGGAACCCTTAACGGAACTATTCTCCCGGAAGATGTTTCTTACTATCCATGTAATATAACATAACTAGTTGGGCACTTGTCCGATACAGCAATAATGACCCCTACGCCTTTGTCTCCATGCATGCCCGGTTCTTACATAACCGCGAGGGTATTCGGACACACTCCGGACTATTGGGTCCCAAGGTCGAGCTTAAAAGGTCCGCTATGACAAACGATCTACAATCCGCTAGAAGACATTTTTCATGTCATATTCAATTACATAGTCAACTCGACTAATTGTATTCCTCCTCAATGCCATCTAATAGGCTATCTAATTTACAATCTTGTTGGGAATACTTGGCGGCCAATTCTACTTGGCCGCACACTGCTTACATGGATCTCCTTCCCATCGGGCCCCACAGTCCGACCTCGCCATGTGGTTTGGGTCACCGTGTACCGCGCCTTTACCATGGCCCAGCCTCCTGGCGCCTTTGACGGCATGCCGATATCTTCCATAGTCGGAAGCGCCGCTGTGCTCCTTGAAGCTGCTCTGCTAGCTCCCCAATGCCTTCGGGCAGGGAGATAGATGGCCACAAGGCCTGGGCGACGCCTTTCATCACCTGCCGCACTCTTTTTCGCAGGCCGACACAGATTCAGAAGAAGATCACCAAGAATTGGGCATCTCCTCCTCGGGACGACCTGTGAGCAAACCTACATACATGTTTATGTTAGTCGCCTTCCTCGCGAACTCTTTCAAAGTTCGTTTAAGCACTTCTCGAAAATGCCGCGACGAAGCCGCCGATTCTCCTTTACGGAGTCGGATAACCGGGCACGAACATCCTTTAGTTCCTCACCCAGTTGGTTGTTGGCATCTTGAGGTTATTTTTCTCCCGCCGCACCCTCGTAAGCACGCTCTCGCCGCCTTTAGCTGGCTCAGAGCTGTTGCTTGTCGGATCCATCCCGCGCCATCTGCAATGTTAATGTCAGATTTATGCACACGCCGCACTTGCTGTAAACTACTTCTACTTTGAAGGGCATATATTACCGGAGGAATCTTCATGGCTTCCCGGTGCGGCTGTCGCGGTCTCAAGTTGGGCCTTGCACTCTTCAAGCTCCCCTGGGCCAAACGGGTATTATTTTCGTAAGAACTCAGATTCCAAATGATCCTTAAATCAGTTATCCTAACTATTTTAAGTCTCGAGGCTACCGCATATATAATCGTCAAAATTCCTTACCGTATGTCTTTCACATACTGCTCCGTGGCTCGCTAGGCCATCTTGAGCGGCACGGAGGTTTGCTTCTCCCGAACTAAAGGCGCCCAACGCCTCTTGGGAGAAACATGCGCCACGTAGAATAGTCCGGCGGCGCCTATGATTCATGGCGCTCTCCACCTCTGACTTGGTGGCGGACAATCTGTCGGCATCCTCCGTTGAGGAGCATCCGACGACGCCTCGTGTTTGTACCCCTTCCGGACTCGGCTTTTGAGCCTGGTTGGCGGAGGTCCGATTATAACTTCTCCGACCCAGTCCGCGGCGCTTTTTCCTGAAAAAACCACAAGCGTCAGTGTGCCTCCCAGGAACCTCTCCTTAAAACACGATGGCACTTCATACCATTGCAGCGACTTCTCGAGTCGTACCGCACTTCTTTTCCGCCTGCTGGGCCGAGCTGCCCCTTGTTGGACGGCCGCGGCAGGCTCGGCTTCCCGTTCTGAAGGCACCCCCTGCGAAACACCATCAAATACGTGGTGATTAGAAGTAAAGCATGGGTGGGTCATGGTATCCGGACTTCGGTCACGGTTACCTGGGAGGCCGGAAATAATCCGGGGTAGTCGGCCGTAATGCCAACCAAAGCATTGTCGATGCTAAGTTGGTGGAACACCCCGTCGATCAGCTCCACCTTTATATCCGGGTCCTCTTCGGAGGCGGATCGAGGGACCGCCCGGATCCTCGGGTTGTGGGGCGGGCTGTGTATCTTCTCCACGGCCCGGCGCAGTTCCTGCAGAGAAACCATGAAATGAGATATTTAACCACGGAACATGGATCGGACAGGCCACAAAGATGTTTGCTTACCCAACTTCGAGGATTATTCAAGAAAACCCGCTCGATGGACTCGACGCGAGAAAATCCTCCTCCTCCCTTTGTACATGGCGGACAAGGTCTTCACCAGTTCGGTGACCGATCCCGCCCTTTGCGGCCATGGCGGGTGGCATTGTCCTCCCGCTGAAGTCCCACAAGGGTGGCCCCTATATTGAGCGGCTGCACTCCTCATAATGCAGATTGCCATGACTCCAATCATGGTCAATCCGCATGAGCCGATAATCTTATTCGGCTCATCAAGTAAAGGACGCCCCGGTCATTTTCGCCTGGGCTCCATGGCGCCAGCTTAGGCGCTTCTTCGAGGAGCGTTGCTAAACTCCGGAAGGCCGATCCGAACAGGATCCGGCAGCGGGACGTCCTCCATGTAAAACCATTCCGAAGGCCAGTCTTCGGACGCCTTCTTCGGGGTTCCAGATAGATATCCGGTCCCGGCGATGCGCCATAGTTCGGCTCCGCCCATTTGATATATTGAACCCACATGAGAACGGGGTACAAGGCAGAATAATCTCTTCCACATCGCAAAATGAGCCTCGACGCCCAAGAACAGTTCGCAAAGGGCCACGAAGCCCGCGATGTGCAAAATGGAGGCAGGCGTAAGGTGGTGCAACTGGAGGCCGTAGAACTCCAAGAGCCCCCGGAGAAACGGATGAATTGGAAATCCGAGTCCTCTTACAAGATAAGAGATAAAGCATACCCGCTCTCCTTTAGAGGGATCGGGGACACTCTCCTCTTGCTTTCCGCCCTTGTAGGTGGCAAGTCCGGCTCGAACCGGAACCATGAAGGCCGGGGGAAGAAATCCCTTGGTTTGGAGTGTCACTAGCTCGCTATGCGGGACTGAGCATCTCTCCCAATTTCCAGGCTGAGGGCTGGGAGCGCAAGAGGAGGAGCCGCGACGACTGTCCATGATGGAATGGATTTTTGTCGAAGGCGCTCCGATGAAAGCTCGCGGAGGGGGGTTGGTGTGACTCAGATCTAGATCCTCGTCCCTTTTATAGGCGGCTCATTTGCGCAGCTAGGGGGATAAGTGTAAAATACCCGGCTTTTCGCATTCATTCAAACACGTGGAAGATGGCCATTATTGGGCGTGGAAGCCAAGGAGCGCAGCATTTAATGTAAGACGGACACTATTCGACAAGTATATGGAATTTGGAGAAGAACCTGCCTCGCAATGCGAAGACACCCACGCGCGGACTCATCGCCATTGGAGCCTGGTTCGGGGCTACCGAGGAGTCCTAGATTAGGGGTGTCCGGATAGCGAACTATCACCGCTGGCGGACTCCTAGACTATGAAGATACAAGATTGAAGACTTCGCCCGTGTCCGGATGGGACTTTCCTTGGCGTGGAAGGCAAGCTTGGCGATACGGATATGTAGATTTCCTACCATTGTAACCGACTCTGTAACCCTAACCCTATTCGGTGTCTATATAAACCGAAGGGTTTTAGTCCCAGAGGACGAACAACAATCATACCATAGGCTAGCTTCTAGGGTTTAGCCTCTCTGATCTCGTGGTAGATCTACTCTTGTACTACCCATATCATCAATATTAATCAAGCAGGAGTAGGGTATTACCTCCATCGAGAGGGCCCAAACCTGGGTAAAAACATCGTGTCCCTTGTCTCCTGTTACCATCCACCTAGACGCACAGTTCGGGACCCCCTACCCGAGATCCGCCAGTTTTGACACCGACACTCTCCTTCCCCCTTGCTGGATCAAGACGGAGGAGACGTCACGCTGACCGTACGTGTGTTGAACGCGGAGGTGCCGTCTGTTCAGCGCTAGGATCTCTGGTGATTTGGATCACGACGAGAACGACTCCCTCAACCCCGTTCTCTTGAACGCTTCCGCACACGATCTACAAGGGTATGTAGATGCATCTCTCTCTCTTTGCTAGATGAACTCATAGATGGATCTTGGTGAACGTAGGAAAATTTTATTTTATGCAACGTTCCCCAACAGTGGCATCATGAGCCAGGTCTTTGCGTAGTTCTCTATTGCACGAGTAGAACACAAATCTGTTGTGGGCGTAGATGTTGTCAACTTTCTTGCCGTTACTAGTCTTATTTTGCTTCAGCGGTATTGTGGGATGAAGCGGCCCAGACCGACCTTACACGTACGCTTACGTGAGACAGGTTCCACCGACTGACATGCACTAGTTGCATAAGGTGGCTAGCGGGTGTCTGTCTCTCCCACTTTAGTTGGAGCGGATTCGACAAAAAGGGTCCTTATGAAGGGTAAATAGAAGTTGACAAATCACGTTGTGGTTTTCCGTAGGTAAGAAAATGTTCTTGCTAGAACCCTATTGCAGCCACGTAAAAAATGCAACAACAATTAGAGGACGTCTAACTTGTTTTTGCAGCAATTGCCTTGTGATGTGATATGGCCAAAAGTTGTGGTGAATGATGAATGATATATCGTGATGTATGAGATCATGTTCTTGTAATAGGAATCACGACTTGCATGTCGATGAGTATGACAACCGGCAGGAGCCATAGGAGTTGTCTTTAATTATTGTATGACCTGCGTGTCATTGATTCAACGCCATGTAATTACTTTGCTTTATTGATAAACCGTTAGCTATAGTAGTAGAAGCAATAGTTGGCGAGCAACTTTGTCACGCCCAAGATGCGACCCTATCCTAAAGGAACTCGAAGGTCCCACCAAGGATAGAAGCGCATCTTGAAGACGCTTTTGCAAGGTGGATATCATTACATCAACATTACATAATAGTGGGGATACAACCAAGACATACAATGTCACAATACAACAATACATCATACAAGATCAACATCCGACTACGGATGAAACATAAACAGAAACTCAAACAATATCCACCCTGCTAGCCCAGGCTGCCGACCCGGAACCTATCCCCGATCAAGAAGAAGCGGAAGAAGAACTCCAAAACAAGCAAACATCGCTCTCGCGTCATGATCATCGCAAACCTGCACCTGCAACTGTTGTTGTAGTAATCTGTGAGCCACGAGGACTCAGCAATCCCATTACCATGGGTATCAAGACTAGCAAAGCTTACTGGGTAAGGAAGAGGTAAAGTGGTGAGGCTGCAGCAGCGACTAAGCATATATGGTGGCTAACATACGCAAATGAGAGGGAGAAGAGAAACAAAGGAACGGTCGTCGACTAGTAACGATCAAGAAGTGATCCTGAACTCCTACTTACGTCAGGCATAACCCAGAAACCGTGTTCTCCTCTCGATCAACCCCGAAAAGAGACACTCACGGTTACGCACACGGTTGGTGTATTTTAGAAGAGTTTACTTCAAGTTTACTACAACCAGATATTAACAAATTCCCATCTGCCACATAACCGCGGGCATGGCTCTCGAAAGTTTATACCCTGCAGGGGTGTCCCAACTTAGCCCATGATAAGCTCTCGCGATCAACGAAGGATATTCCTTCTCCCCGGGAAGACCCGATCAGTCTCGGAATCCCGGCTACAAGACATTTCAACAGCAATAAAACAAGACCAACAAGACCGCCCGATGCGCCGACAATCCCGATAGGAGCTGCACATATCTCGTTCTCAGGGCAACATCGGATGAGACTAGCTACGAGTAAAACCAGCCCTCAAAGTTGCCTCAAGGTGGCCCAGCAGTAGCTCGGTTCGGACCAGCACTTAGAGAAGCACCGCCCGGGGGCTAAATAAAGATGACCTCGAGAGAGCGACTCCCAGGGAAAAGTAGGTGGTGGTGAGGCAAATGGTAAAACCAAGGTTGGGCCTTCTTTGGAGGAGTCTTATTCAAAGCGAACTGTCAAGGGGTCCCATAAATCACCCGACCGCGTTAGGGACGCAAAATCCGGGAACATAGTACCGATATGACGGAAACTAGGGCGTCAAGAGTGGAACAAAACACCAGGCATAAGGCCGAGCCTTCCACCCTTTACCAAGTATATAGATGCGTTAATAATATAAGAGATATTGTGATATCCCAACCAAAATCCTGTCCACCATGGAGCAATCTTCATCTTCACCTGCAACTAGCAACGCTATAAGAGGGGCTGAGCAAAAGCGGTAACATAGCCAAACAACGGTTTGCTAGGAAGGGTGTCAAAGGTTAGAGGCTGACATGGCAATTTGGGATGGCTTGATAAACAGGTAATAGGTAGCGCAGCATAGCGATAGAACGAAGCAACTAGCATAGCAATGATAGTAGGGAGATCCAGGGTAGCGGTCATCTTGCCTGAAATCCCGCAAGGAAGAAGAACGAGTCCATGAAGAAGATGAAGCCACGAAGACGAACCAAGTGTAGACGAACGAATCCTCACGATTGCAATGAAACGGGAACTATCGAGAAGAGCACACAACATGGTAAACACACCACACGTGAACAAGACATGATGCACAACAAGCATGATGCATGACAAGGCTACATGAAGCTACTCATGGCAAGAGATGATGCATACAAGAGCAACACATTAAAGCAAGTTTAAATGAGGCCGGAAACGACATAAAACAATTCCGGTAAGTCCTCATATGCAAATTTCAAAATTGGTCCAGATCTGAATAAACCTTATGTTCAAGTTGTTAAACAGCAAGTTAAGATGCACCACGATGATCTACACGAAATTCTAGTCAAGTTACATATAAAGTTCATTTAATTCGGAGCTACGGCCTAGAAGATATGAGCAAAACAAGTTAACCATGGCATTGATGCAAAATGCATTCAAACATCAAGCAAACACCTCAAAACATGGATGCAACAAGATAATATGAAACTACATACAAAATCAAGCAAGTTTCATATAGAGCACACTCAAAACGGAGCAACGGTTCAACACATACACTCTATACAAGTCATGACAACAATCTGTCCAAAACAGCAACTAGGCATATTGCAAGCATCAAAACACTATGCTACATCATCTCAACATGAGAACAAAAGGCATGGGCATGATGTACAGGTAAAGAATTACAAAACATGAACACTGAGCTATCTCCAGAAATCACTAGAACATGCTCAAACACACATGGCAAGATTGCAAATAATAACAGGTTCACAGACAGCAGAATTTCAGGACATGGCAGAAATAACATCAGGTTGCAATGTTTAGAGCTATCAAACAGCATGTTACATGAACTTATCATGGCAAACAAAGGCATGCCATGAACCTACTAATTGCATAGATCAACTGTACTTTACTGACCATAAGCCAAAAAGGATCAGAAGATATGATGGCACCCATGTAAACATAGAAAGTTATATTACAGATTCATACATGGCAGGAACAACAATAAGTAGGCATGTTGGTGAGCTTGAACCACTCACCACAGAGCAATACATGGCATGGCAAGGCAACTCACAGTAAGAAGACATATTTATGAAGCTAAAAATGGCAAGAGCAAGTTCATAGGGTTCATGGATCACTAGCAAAGCTCATGGCAAAGCTGAACTTAATGTTAGCAGGCTGACAACAACATTATTTAGCAACTTGAGAGCAAGATTACAACAAGCTACAGCAGTCTATAAATGCAACTAGGGGCATGGATGGATATAGAATGACATGTAGATCAAAACATGTTTATAGAACATCTCCATATTATGCATAGAATGACTTGTAGAAGCAGGTTTACATAGAAACAAAATATAACAGAATCTGTCAGGAAAACAGCAACAGCAATTACCCTACTTAACAAGCTCGATGCACTCACTACAAGACCCACAAAAATCTACGAATGGCACCACTATAAAGATGGAATGGTATAGATCAAAACACATGTAGAACTCATACTCATAAGATGCACACATCAAATGCAACAAAAATGATAAATCATCAAGTTATAACAGTTTCAGCAGGTTAACATCATATAGCACTCTTGCAACGAATATTCAGGCATCAATATGGACTCAAATGAACATGATGCAATGGAATGAAATGATTTACTCGTTGAGACGAATAATTTGACATATTACACGCACGAAACAGAGCTACGGATGCAGAGATACGACATGTCAAAGTATGCATGAAAATACTGGAAATCTGGGGACTTGGACGAAATATCACCTCCGGAAAGTCAACCCGGGACGAGGATATCCGGGACGGAGCGGATCGGGACGGGGCGCCGTGTTTGGTTCGACGAGCGGGTGGATCTCATCCACCCGCGGCGGATCTGGCTCCGGCGAAGCTCCGGCGAGCTCCGGCTCCGGCGTCCATGGCGGAGAGAGAGAGATCGGTTAGAGAGAGAGAGAGAGACCGGATGAGGCAAGGGAGAAGAAGGGCGGCGAGGTCGGGCGGCTCACCGGAGGCGCGGCAGAGGAGGCGAGGCCCAGCCGGAGATGGCCGGCGGCGGGACCGGGCGCAGGGCGCGCGAAGCCCGGCGGGAGGCGGCGCGCGGCGAGGAGGCGGGCAAGGGCGCGCGCCCGGAGGATGGAGGCGGCAGGGGAGGCGCTGACGGGTCCGGCGGAGGAGCAGGGAGGCCTCCGTGGCGGCGGATGGCGGCGAAGGCGGAGAGCCGAGGCGGCGGAGGAAACGCGCCGCGGGCAGCGCAGCGCTGGGCGACACGCCGGGCGGGCGGCGGCTGGGATGGGCCTGCAGGCCGGAATCTGGGCTGGAGCCTGGGCGGCGGGACGGCGACGGGAGCGATGTGGCGGCGCGTGATTCGCCCAGGAACGGTGGAGGACGTGTCCGGTCCGGTCCGGACATGTCCGGCGGCGCGAGGGGAAAAGGACTAGGGTTTGATCCGCGAATTACGGGGGAGGGCTAGTTTTATAGGTAGAGGGAGCTAGGAGAGTCCAAATGAGGAGCGGTTTTCGCCCACACGATTGTGATCGAACGACCGAGAGCATGGAGGGGGGTTTGCTGGGTTTTGGGCCACTTTGGAAGGGGTGTTGGGCTGCACACAAAAGAGGGCTTTACGGTTACCCGGTTAACCGTTGGAGTATCAAACGACCTCCAAATGACACGAAACTTGACAGGCGGTCTACCGGTGCTATACCAAGGCCGCTTGGCAAACCTCGGTCCAT
Organism: Aegilops longissima; assembly: GCA_021605205.1. Classification (NCBI taxonomy): domain Eukaryota; kingdom Viridiplantae; phylum Streptophyta; class Magnoliopsida; order Poales; family Poaceae; genus Aegilops; species Aegilops longissima. The sequence goes on from CM038682.1 coordinate 560,333,283, forward strand.
TCCGAGACCGTTAAACACCCGCACACGAAAAGAGGCAAAAGGGGGCGCCGGGAGACATAGAAGTGCCGGATTGCAAAACGGACAACGGGGAAAATGCTCGGATGCATGAGACGAACACGTATGCAAAATGAAATGCACATGATGACATGATATGAAATGCAGATGATGACATGCTAAATGCAACCCGCAAGCAAATGACATGGCAACGACGGCGAATAACTGGCAGACACCTGGCGCAACGAATCCGGGGCGTTACAAACTTCATGGAGACACGATGATGGAGATCATGATGATGGAGATCATGGTGTCATGCCGGTGACAAGATGATCATGGAGCCCCGAAGATGGAGATCAAAGGAGCTCTATGATATTGGCCATATCATGTCACTACTATATAATTGCATGTGATGTTTATTATGTTTATGCATCTTGTTTACTTAGATCGACGGTAGTAAATAAGATGATCCCTTATAATAATTTCAAGAAAGTATTCTCCCTAACTGTGCACCGTTGCTAAAGTTCGTCGTTTCGAAGCACCACGTGATGATCGGGTGTGATAGATTCCTACGTTCACATACAACGGGTGTAAGACAGTTTTACTCATGCAAAACACTTAGATTAACTTGACGAGCCTAGCATGTACAGGCATGGCCTCGGAACACAAGAGACCGAAAGGTCGAACATGAGTCGTATGGAAGATACGATCAACATGGAGATGTTCACCGACGATGACTAGTCCATCTCACGTGATGATCGGACACGGCCTAGTCGACTCGGATCATGTAACACTTAGATGACTAGAGGGATGTCAAATCTGAGTGGGAGTTCATTAAATAATTTGATTAGATGAACTTAATTATCATGAACATTAGTCTAAAATCTTTGCAAAATGTCTTGTAGATCAAATGGCCAACGCTCATGTCACCATGAACTTCAACGTGTTCCTAGAAAACCAAGCTGAAAGATGATGGCAGCAACTATTCGGACCGGGTCCGAACCCGAGGATCATCCTCATAGCAGCCAAGAAACAATATGTCCTAGAAGCACCGCTAGGTGAAGCACCCATCGAGAGAACCAAGACGTTATGAATGCTTGGCAGTCTCGGTTGATGATTACTCCCTCGCTCGGTGCGGCATGCTTTACAGCTTAGAACCGGGAATCCAAAAGCGTTTTGAGCAACACGGGGCATATGAGATGTTCGAGGAGCTGAAAATGGTTTTCCAAGCTCACGCCCGGGTCGAGAGATATGAAGTCTCCAACAAGTTCTATAGTTGTAAGATGGAGGAAAATAGTTCCGTCCAAGGAGCACATACTCAAAATGTCGGGTTGCACAACCGCTTTGTCCTAGCTGGACATTAACCTCCGGACGAGGCGGTCATTGACAGAATCCTTCATCGCTCACACCGAGCTACAAGAGCTTTGTGATGAACTACAATATGCAGGGGATGGTGAAAACTATTCTGAAGTATTTTCAATCTGAAGTCAGCAGAGGTAGAAATCAAGAAGGAACATCAAGTGTTGATGGTCAATAAAACCACTAAGTTCAAGAAGGGCAAGGGTAAGAAGAACTTCAAGAAGGACGGCAAGGATGTTGCCGCGCCCGATAAGCCAGCTTGCGGGAAGAAGTCAAAGAATGGACCCAAGCACGAGACTCGAGTGTTTTTATTTCAAAGGAAGGGTCCTCGAAGCGGAACTGCCCCAAATACTTAGCGCATAAGAAGGCCGCAACACTAAAGGTATATTTGATATACATGTAATTGATGTGTACCTTACCGAGACTCGTAGTAACTCCCGGTATTTGATACCGTGCCGTTGCTCATATTTGTAACTCAAAGGTGAGCTGCGGAATAAACGGAGACTGGCGAAGGACGAGGTGACCATGCGCGTAGGGAATGGTTCCAAGGTCGATGTGTTTGCCGTCGGCACGCTACCTCTACATTTACCTACGGGATTAGTTTTAAACCTCAATAATTGTTATTTAGTGCCAAGTTTGAGCATGAACATTGTATCAGGATCTCGTTTAATACGAGATGGCTACTCATTTAAATCCGAGAATAATGGCTGTTCTATTTATATGAGAGATATGTTTTATGGTCATGCTCCGATGGTCAATGGTTTATTCTTAATGAATCTCGAACGTGATGTTACACATATTCATAGTGTGAATACCAAAAGATGTAAAGGTGATAACGATAGTCCCACATACTTGTGGCACTGCCGCCTTGGTCACGTTGGTATCAAGCGCATGAAGAAGCTCCATGCTGATGGACTTTTAGAGTCTCTCGATTATGAATCATTTGACACATGCGAACCATGCCTTATGGGCAAAATGACCAAGACTCCGTTCTCCGGAACAATGGAGCGAGCAACCAACTTATTGGAAATCATACATACCGATGTGTGCGGTCCAATGAGTGTTGAGGCTCGTGGAGGATATCGTTATGTTCTCACTCTCACTGATGACTTGAGTAGATATGGGTATGTCTACTTGATGAAACACAAGTCTGAGACCTTTGAAAAGTTCAAGGAATTTCAGAATGAGGTAGAGAATCAACGTGACCAAAAAATAAAGTTCTTATGATCAGATCATGGAGGAGAATATTTAAGTCACGAATTTGGTACACACTTAAGGAAATGTGGAATCGTTTCACAACTCACGCTACCGAACACCTCAACAGAACGGTGTGTCGAACGTCGTAATCGCACTCTATTGGATATGGTACGATCTATGATGTCTCTTACTGATTTGCCGCTATCATTTTGGGGATACGCCTAGAGACAGCTACATTCACTTTAAATAGGGCACCGCCTAAATCCGTTGAGACGACATCGTATGAATTATGGTTTGGGAAGAAACCTAAGCTGTCGTTTCTAAAAGTTTGGGGATGCGATGCTTATGTCGAGAAACTTCAACCTGAAAAGCTCGAACCCAAGTCGGAAAAATGCGTCTTCATAGGATACCCTAAGGAAACCATTGGGTATACCTTCTACCTTAGATCCGAAGGCAAGATCTTTGTTGCCAAGAACGGATCCTTTTCGAAAAGAGTTTCTCTCGAAAGGAGTAAGTGGGAGGAAAGTAGAACTCGATGAAGTACTACCTCTTGAACCGGAAAGTAGTGCAGCACAGGAAAATGTTCCTGTGGTGCCTACACCGACCGGAGAGGAAATTAATGATGATGATCAAGGTACTTCAGATCAAGTTACTACTGAACTTCGTAGGTCCACAAGGACACGTTCCACACCAGAGTGGTATGACAACCCTGTCCTGGAAATCATGTTGTTGGACAACGGTGAACCTTCGAACTATGAAGAAGCGATGGCGGGCCCAGATTCCAACAAATGGCTTGAAGCCATGCAATCCGAGATAGGATCCATGTATGAAAACAAAGTATGGACTTTGACAGAGTTGCCCGATGATCGGCGAGCGATAGAAAACAAATGGATCTTTAAGAAGAAGACGGACGCGGATGGTAATGTTACCATCTATAAAGCTCGACTTGTCGCTAAGGGTTATTGGCAAGTTCAAGGTTTTGTCGACCCTGAGAATGCTAACAAGGTATGCAAGCTCCAGCAATCCATTTATGGGCTGGTGCAAGCATCTCGGAGTTGGAACATTCGCTTTGATGAGATGATCAAAGTCTTGGGTTTATGCAGACTTATGGAGAAGCCTGCGTTTACAAGAAAGTGAGTGGGAGCTCTGTAGCATTTCTCATATTATATGTAGATGGCATACTTTTGATGGGAAATGATATAGAACTTTTGGACAGCATTAAGGTCTACTTGAATAAGAGTTTTTCAATGAAGGGCCTTGGAGAAGCTGCTTATATATTAGGCATCAAGATCTATAGAGATAGATCGAGACGCCTCATAGGTCTTTCACAAAGCACATACCTTGATAAAATATTGAAGAAGTTCAAAATGGATCAGTCCAAGAAAGGGATCTTGCCTGTATTATAAGGTGTGAAATTGAGCTCGGCTCAATGTCCGACCACGGCAAAAGATATAGAAGAGATGAGTGTCATCCCATATGCATCAGCCATAGGGTCTATTATGTATGCCATGCTGTGTACCAGACCTGATGTAAACCTTGCCGTAAGTTTGGTAGGAAGGTACCAAAGTAATCCCGCAAGGAACACCGGACAGCGGTCAAGAATATCCTGAAGTACCGAAAAGGACTAAGGACATGTTTCGTTTATGGAGGTGACGAAGAGCTCGTCAGAAGGGTTACGCCGATGCTAGCTTCGACACAGATCTGGATGACTCTAAGTCACAAACCGGATACGTGTATATGTTGAATGGTGGAGCGAGAAGCTGGTGCAGCTGCAAGCGAGCATCGTGGCGGGGTCTACATGTGAAGCGGAGTACATGGCAGCCTCGGAGGCAGCGCATGAAGCAATTTGGTTGAAGGAGTTCATCACCGACCTAGGAGTCATACCCAATGCATCGGGCCGATCAAACTCTTCTGTGACAACACCGGAGCTATTGCACTTGCCAAGGAGCCCAGGTTTCACAAGAAGACCAGCACATCAAGCGCCGCTCAACTCCATTCGTGAAAATGTTCAAGATGGAGACATAGAAATTTGCAAAGTGCATACGGATCTGAATGTCGCAGATCCGTTGACTAAACCTCTTCCGCGAGCAAAACATGATCAACACCAGAACTCTATGGGTGTTTGATTCGTCACAATGTAACTAGATTATTGACTCTAGTGCAAGTGGGAGACTGTTGGAAATATGCCCTAGAGGCAATAATAAAAGGATTATTATTATATTTCCTTGTTCGTGATAATTGTCTTTCATTCATGCTATAATTGTATTATCCGGAAATTGTAATACACGTGTGAATACATAGACTACTATATGTCCCTAGTGAGCCTCTAGTTGACTAGCTCGTTAATCAATAGATAGTCATGGTTTCCTGACTATGGATATTGGATGTTATTGATAACGGGATCACATCATTAGGAGAATGATGTGATGGACAAGACCCAATCCTAAGCATAGCACAAGATCGTGTAGTTCATTTTGCTAGAGCTTTTTCAATGTCAAGTGTCTTTTCCTTAGACCATGAGATCGTGTAACTCCCGGATACTGTAGGAGTGCTTTGGGTGTACCAAACGTCACAACGTAACTGGGTGACTATAAAGGTGCACTACAGGTATCTCCGAAAGTGTCTTGGGTTGACACGGATCGAGATCGGATTTGTCACTCCCAGACACGGAGAGGTATCATGGGCCCACTCGGTAATGCATCATCATAATGAGCTCAAAGTGACCAAGTGTTTGGTCACGGATCATGCATTACGGTACGAGTAAAGTGACTTGCCAGTAACGAGATTGAACGAGGTATTGGGATACCGACGATCGAATCTCAGGCAAGTAACATACAGATTGACAAAGGGAATTGTATACGGGGTTGCTTGAATCCTCGACATCGTGGTTCATCCGATGAGATCATCGAGGAGCATGTGGGAGCCAACATGGGTATCCAGATACCGTTGTTGGTTATTGACCGGAGAGGCGTCTCGGTCATGTCTACGTGTCTCCCGAACCCGTAGGGTCTACACACTTAAGGTTCGGTGACGCTAGGGTTGTATGAATATGAGTATGCAGCAAACCTAAATTTGTTCGGAGTCCCGGATGAGATCCCGGACGTCACGAGGAGTTACGGAATGGTCCGGAGGTAAAGAATTATATATAGGAAGTGTTGTTTCGGCCATCAGGAGAGTTTCGGGGGTCACCGGTATTGTACCGGGACCACCGGAAGGGTCCCGGGGGTCCACCGGGTGGGGCCACCTATCCCGTAGGGCCTCGTGGGCTGAAGTGGGGAGGGAACCAGCCCCTGGTGGGCTGGTGCGCCCCCCCCCCCCTTGGGCCCCCCTGCGCCTAGGGTTGGAAACCGTAGGGGTGGGGGGCGCCCCACTTGCCTTGGGGGGCAAGCCTTCCCCCTTGGCCGCCGCCCCCCCTTGGGAGATCTAATATCCAGGGTCGGCGCCCCCCCAGGGGGCCTATATAAAGGGGGGAGGGAGGGCAGCCGCACCCCAAGTCTTGGCGCCTCCCTCCCCCTGCTACACCTCCTCCTCCTCCCGTAGTTGCTTGGCGAAGACCTGCCGGAGTCCTGCTGCATCCACCACCACGCCGTCGTGCTGCTGGATCTTCATCAACCTCTCCTTCCCCCTTGCTGGATCAAGACAAAGGATACGTCACGCTGACCGTACGTGTGTTGAACGTGGAGGTGCCGTCCGTTCGGCGCTAGGATCTCCGGTGATTTGGATCACGACGAGAACGACTCCCTCAACCCCGTTCTCTTGAACGCTTCCGCACGCGATCTACAAGGGTATGTAGACGCATCTCTCTCTCTCGTTGCTATATGAACTCATAAATGGATCTTGGTGAACGTAGGAAAATTTTATTTTATGCAACGTTCCTCAACACTAGATCCATCTAGACCCAACAGACACTTTCGGAGATACCTGTAGTGCACCTATATAGTCACCTAGTTACGTTGTGGCGTTTGATACACCCAAAGCATTCCTATGGCATCCAGGAGTTGCACAATCTCATGGTCTAAGGAAATGATACTTGACATTAGAAAAGCTCTAGCAAACGAACTACACGATCTTGTGCTATGCTTAGGATTGGGTCTTGTCCATCACATCATTCTCCTAATGATATGATCCCGTTATCAACGACATCCAATGTCCATGGTCAGAAAACCACAACCATCTATTGATCAACGAGCTAGTCAACTAGAGGCTCACTAAGGACATGTTGTGGTCGATGTATTCACACATGTATTACGGTTTCCGGTTAATAAAATTATTGCATGAACAATAGAAAATTATCATGAACAAGGAAATATACTAATAACCATTTTATTATTGCCTCTAGGGCATATTTCCAACACAACGGAACCTGGATGCTCATATTGGCTTCTACATATTCTACTAAGATCTTTATCAGTCGAACCATTATGACAACATACGTTATCCCCTTTGTCATCAGTATGTTACTTGCCCGAGATTCGATCGTCAGTATCTTCATACCTAGTTCAATCTCGTTACCGGCAAGTCTCTTTACTCGTGCCGTAATACATCATCCCGCAACTAACTCACTAGTGATACATCTTCGTCGTATCTATAATTTTTGATTGTTCCATGCCAATATTATTCAACTATCATATACTTTTTGGCAACGTTTTATATTCTTTTTGGGACTAACATATTCATCCGAAGGCCCAGTGCCGCCTCATGCATTGCATGTTTTTGGTTTCGCAGAATATCCATATCAAACGGAGTCCAAACGGGATAAAAACGGACGGAGCTTATTTTTGGAATATTTGGAAAATCTGGGAGAAAGATCAACGAGAAACTGTGTCCGAGGTGGCCACGAGGCAGGGGCCCACGCCCATACCAGGAGGGCATGCCCCCCACCCTCGTGGGCCACCCGTAAGGCGGTTGATGCCCTTCTTCGGCTGCAAGAAAGCTATTTTTTGGTAAAAAAAACACGGCGAAGGTTTCAGTCCAATCAGAGTTACGGATCTCCATATATATATGAAACGGTGAAAGGGCACCAGAACAGAACACACAAACAGAGAGAAACAGAGAGATAGATCCAATCTCAGAGGGGCTCTCGCCCCTCCCACGCCATGGGAGCCAAGGACCAGAGGGGGAACCCTTCTCCCATCTAGGGAGGAGGTCAAGGAAGAATAAGAAGAAGAAGGGGGCCCCTCTCCCCCTTGCTTCCGGTGGCGCCGGAGCGCTACCAGGGCCATCATCATCACCGCCATCTTCACCAACAACTTCACCGCCATCATCACCAACTCTTCCCCCCTCTATGCAGCGGTGTAACCTCTCTCTTACCCGATGTAATCTCTACTTAAACATGGTGCTCAACGCTATATATTATTTCCCAATGATGTATGGCTATCCTATGATGTTTCAGTAGATCTGTTTTGTCCTATGGCTATTTGATGATCAAGATTGGTTTGAATTGCATATTTTATTATTGGTGTTGTCCTATGGTGCTCTCCATGTAGCGCAAACGTGAGGGATTCCCGCTGTAGGGTTTGCAATATGTTCATGATTTGCTTATGGTGGGTGGCGTGAGTGACAGAAGCACAGACCCGAGTAAGTAGGTTGTTTGCGTATGGGATAAAGGGAACTTGATACTTTAATTCTATGGTTGGGTTTTACCTTAATGATCTTTAGTAGTTGCGGATGCTTGCTAGAGTTCCAATCATAAGTGCATATGATCCAAGTAGAGGAACTATGTTAGCTTATGCCTCTCCCTCAAATAAAATTGCAATAATGATTACCGGTCTAGTTATTGATTGCCTAGGGACAAATAACTTTCTCGTGACAACAAGCTCTTTACTAAAACTAATTTAGTTGCGTCTTTATCTAAGCAGCCCCTTGTTTTTATTTATGTGCTCTTTACTTTCTTGCAAACCTATCCAAAAACACCTACAAAGTACTTCTAGTTTCATACTTGTTTCCGGTAAAGCGAACGTCAAGTGTGCGTAGAGTTGTATCGGTGGTCGATAGAACTTGAGGGAATATTTGTTCTACCTTTAGCTCCTCGTTGGGTTCGACACTCTTACTTATCGAAAGAGGCTACAATTGATCCCCTATACTTGTGGGTAATCAAGACTCTTTTCTGGCGGTGTTGCCAGGGAGTCATAGCGTGGGGTGAATATTCTCGTGTGTGCTTGTTTGCTTTATCACTAAGTAATTTTTATTTGCTGTTCTTAGTTGTTCTTTATCTTTAGCTATGGATATGGAACACGAAATACCAAAAACAATTAGGTGTACTATCTGCTCATGAAGATGGGGAACCTCCTAAACCCTCGATGCTGGTTATGTGAAAGATATTATGTACTACTTTAATAATCCTGAGAAAACCCCATTCAATTATGTAATGGGAGTAATGTTGGATCAACGTGAATACTTTAGGGATTACCGCTTGACACAAAAAGGGAAACTATTATGGGATCAAATTCATATATTGAAGTGGTATGCTAGACAACTATGCTTGGAATATGATTATACTTGTTGCTCTAGGATGAAGGCTCCACACCTTCCCTTTTCATGCAAATTTAATGATAATAAAACCTTAGCTTCTTATGCTAATGGTATATATGATTACTATGATGTGGAGCAAATAGAAGAATTTGTTGCTTTTATGGGTGCTTATGAAATTGAATCTATGTTTAAAGAGTTTGAAGATTTTGATGGTGCTGCTTATAGACCTGAAAATTTAGCTATCCTCAAATATTGCTATGAGAATTATGAATACAATTCCGATATTAATGCACTCATTGAGAAAGTCTCCGCTGTCCAGGAAGAGACTAATATTTTGCAGGAATCTATGGAAGAAGAAATTGATGAAACTGTGAGCTCATTGGATGAAAAAGATGATGAGGAGAGCGGAAAACAAAAGGAGGAAGAGCGGATTAGCTACCCGTGCCCACCTTCTAATGAGAGTAACCCTCCAACTCATACATTGTTTAATTTCCCTTCGTGCTTACCGAAGGATGATTGCTATGATCCCATTGACTCTTTTGAAATATCCCTTTTTGATGATGCTTGCTATGCTTGTGGCCAAGATGCCAATATGAATTATGCTTATGGAGATGAACTTGCTATAGTTCCTCATGTTAAACATGAAGTTGTTGCTATTGCACCCGCATGATAGTCCTATTATCTTTTTGAATTCTCCCGATTATACTATATCGGAGAAGTTTGCTCTTATTCAGGATTATATTGATGGGTTGCCTTTTACCGTTGCACATGATGATTTTGATAGATATAATATGCATGTGCTTGCTGCTCCTACTTGCAATTATTATGAGAGAGGAACTATATCTCCACCTCTTTGTGTTTCCAATACAATAAAATTGCAAGAAACTGTTTATACTATGCATTGGCCTTTACTATGTGTGCATGAATTGTTCTTTTATGACATGCCGATGCATAGGAAGAGAGTTATACTTCATCATTACATGATATATGTTGCTTTGTGCTCACTACTAAATTACAAATCATTGCTAATTAAAATTGGCTTTGATATACCTTGGGATCCGGGTGGATTCACTACTTGAGCACTATATGCCTAGCTTAATGGCTTTAAAGAAAGCGCTGCCAGGGAGACAACCCGGAAGTATTAGAGAGTCATTTATTTCTGTTGAGTGCTTTCATATAGTTTAAAAACAACAAAAATAAAGAGGGGAACCCAAAACTTTTCAAAAAGGAAAGTGACAGTGAGAAAGACGAGCATTGTGAAAGTGGGGGACGTCCTTGAACTTTGTTCATGCCCATGGGAACTTTGTGAATCTTGATTAAAGAAACTTTACAACAAAAATAATTATCCCCTTTGTACAATTCCATTGTATTATAAAAATAATGTGCCAAGGTTTGCCTTTAGGATGTTTACAATACTTGTTGGTTTGTGCGGTGTAGGACAGAAACTTTGACTGTAGTGCGCGAATTTTAATTTTTCACTTGAACGTCAAATGGTTCTGATTATTTTTTAAATGTATTTCTATACAAATTTTTTATTTTTCCTAATTTTGGAAGAATTTTTCAAGTACCAGAAGTATGGTGAATGGTCAGATTATTACAGACTGTTCTGTTTTAGACAGATTCTGTTTTTGATGCATAGTTTGCTTGTTTTAATGAAACTATCAATTTATATCAGTGGATTAAGCCATGAAAAAGTTATATTACAGTAGACACAATGAAAAAATAAAATATGAATTGGTTTTCAACAGTACTTAGAGTAGTGATTTGCTTTATTATACTAACGGATCTTACCGAGTTTTCTGTTGAAGTTTTGTGTGGATGAAGTGTTCGATGATCGAGAAGGTCTCGATGTGAAAAGAAGGAACAGAGGCAAGAGCTCAAGATTAGGGATGCCTGAGGCACCCCAAGTAAATATTCAAGGAGACTCAAGCGTCTAAGCTTGGGGATGCCCCGGAAGGCATCCCCTCTTTCTTCAACAAATATCGGTATGTTTTCGGATTCGTTTCATTCATGTGATATGTGCAAATCTTGGAGCGTCTTTTGCATTTAGTTTTATTTTTTCTTTTATGCACCATGTTGGTATGAGATGGTCCTTGGTTGATTTATAGAATGCTCTGTGCACTTCACTTATATCTTTTGAGTATGGCTTTATAGAATGCTTCAAGTGCTTCACTTATATCATTTGAAGTTTGGATTGCATGTTTCTCTTTACATAGACAACCGCCATTGTAGAATGCCCTTTTGCTTCACTTATATTTGTTAGAGCGTGGGCATATCTTTTGTAGAAAGAATTAAACTCTCGTGCTTCACTTATATCTATTTAGAGAGATGACAGGAACTGGTCATTCACATGGTTAGTCATAAAATCCTACATAAAACTTGTAGATCGCTGAATGTGATATGCTTGATTCCTTGCAATAGTTTTACGATATAAAGGTGGTGATATTAGAGGCGTGCTAGTTGAGTAATTGTGAAATTGAGAAATACTTGTGTTGAGGTTTGCAAGTCCCGTAGCATGCACGTATGGTGAACCGTTATGTAACAAAGTCGGAGCATGAGGTGTTTATTGATTGTCTTCCTTATGAGTGGCGGTCGGGGACGAGCGATGGTATTTTCCTACCAATCTATCCCCCTAGGAGCATGCGCGTAGTACTTTGTTTCGATGACTAATAGATTTTTGCAATAAGTATGTGAGTTCTTTATGACTAATGTTGAGTCCATGGATTATACGCACTCTCACCCTTCCATCATTGTTAGCCTCTTCGGTACCATGCATTGCCCTTTCTCACCTTGATACGATACGCTCTATCACACATAAACCTCCTTATATCTTCCTCAAAACAGCCACCATACCTACCTATTATGTCATTTCCATAGCCATTCCGAGATATATTGCCATGCAACTTCCATCATCATCATATACATGACTTGAGCATTTATCGTCATATTGCTTTGCATGATCGTAAGATAGCTAGCATGATGTTTTCATGGCTTGTCCGTTTTTTGATGTCATTGCTACGCTAGGTCATTGCACATCCCGGTACACCGCCGGAGGCATTCATATAGAGTCATATATTTGTTCTAGATATCGAGTTGTAATATTGAGTTGTAAGTAAATAAAAGTGTGATGATCATCATTATTAGAGCATTGCCCAGTGAGGAAAGGATGATGGAGACAATGATTCCCCCACAAGTCGGGATGAGACCCCGGACGAAAAAAAATAAAAAAAAGAGAGAAGGCCCAAAAAAAGGGAGAAAAATGAGAGAAAAAGAGAGAAGGGGCAATGTTACTATCCTTTTACCACACTTGTGCTTCAAAGTAGCACCATGTTCTTCATATAGAGAGTCTCTTGAGTTATCACTTTCATATACTAGTGGGAATTTTCATTATAGAACTTGGCTTGTATATTCCAACGATGGGCTTCCTCAAATGCCCTAGGTCTTCATGAGCAAGCAAGTTGGATGCACACCCACTTAGTTTCAGTTTGAGCTTTCATATACTTATAGCTCTAGTGCATCCGTTGCATGGAAATCCCTACTCCTCACATTGACATCAATTGATGGGCATCTCCATAGCCCGTTGATTAGCCGCGTCGATGTGAGACTTTCTCCTTTTTTGTCTTCTCCACATAACCCCCATCATCATATTCTATTCCACCTATAGAGCTATGTCCATGGCTCACGCTCATGTATTGCGTGAAAGTTGAAAAGGTTTGAGAAACGTCAAAAGTATGAAACAATTGCTTGGCTTGTCATCGGGGTTGTGCATGATGTGAATATTTTGTGTGGTGAAGATGGAGCATAGCCAGACTATATGATTTTGTAGGGATGAGCTTTCTTTGGCTATGTTATTTCAATAAGACATAATTGCTTGGTTGGTGTGCTTGAAGTATTATTGTTTTTATGTTAAAGGATAGACTATTGCTTTGAATCACTCGTGTCTTAATATTCATGCCATGATTAGACATATGATCAAGATTATGCTAGGTATCATTCCACATAAAAAATTATCTTTTTATCATTTACCTACTCGAGGACGAGCAGGAATTAAGCTATTAGTCACTTTGCTTGCAAGGCTTCTTATGATGTGCATTACCGAGAGGGCCCAGAGATATCTCTCCGATACTCGGAGTGACAAATCCTAATCTCGATCTATGCCAACCCAACAAACACCTTCGGAGATACCTGTAGAGCATCTTTATAATCACCCAATTACGTTCTGACGTTTGATAGCGTATCATATGGTGTTATTTTAGTATAAACTCTAGGTCTGTTTGTGAAACTTATAGGGATGACTCAATAGATTGATCTAAAAGGATAACATTTAGGTGGTTTGCTACCTACAACAATTTCATCTAATGTTCGCCACTATTCATAAGAACTTTGGAGTGATTCTTGGTCGCATGTTGAGGGGTAATTATATGATTCAATTATGTTAGCACTGTTGACAGATTGCACTAGTGAAAGTTTGAACCCTAGATCTTGTGTCCAAGCATTGCAGAAACGTTTGTGCCCACTTTTACTACTTGTTACCTTGCTGTTTTTATTATTTTGGATTACAAAAATCTATATCTACTATCCATACTACACTTGTATCACTATCTCTTCGTCGAACTAGTGCACCTATACAATTTACCATTGTATTGGGTGCGTTGGGGACACAAGAGATTTCTTGTATTTGATTGTACGGTTGTTTAAGGGAGACCATCTTCATCCTACACCTCCTACGGATTAATAAACCTTAGGTCATCCACTTGAGAGAAATGTGTTGCTTCCCTACAAAACTCTTATAACGCCCTCGATGCGGCTATATCTCCCACGTGTCGAAGCACGACTTAGAGGCATAACCGCATTGAAAGCAATGTCGCAAGTGAGGTAATCTTCACACAACCCATGTAATACATAAGGGAAAAGAGATACATAGTTGGCCTACACTCGCCACTTCACACAATACATGAGTAAAACATTACATCATACAGATACAATCAAGGTCCGACTACGGAACCAAAATAAAAGAAGACTACCCCAAATGCTACACAGATCCCCGATCGTCCCAACTGGGCTCCACTACTGATCAACTGAAACGAAACAACACAAAGAACAAGATCTTCATCGAGCTCCTCCTTGAGCTCGGGTCCATCACCTGCACGGTTTCATCGGCACCTGCAAACTGGTTTTGGGAAGTATCTGTGAGTCACGGGGACTCAGCAATCTCACACCCGCGAGATCAATACTATTTAAGCTTAAAGGTAGGACAGGGTAGTGGGGTGGAGCTGCAGCAAGCGACTAGCATATATGGTGGCTAACATACGCAAAAGAGAGCGAGAAGAGGAGGCAAAGCACGGTCGAACAACTATGATCAAGAAGTGATCCTAAAGCAACCTACGTCAAACATAACTCCAACACCGTGTTCACTTCCCGGACTCCGAGAAGAGACCATCACAGTTACACACGCGTTGGTGTATTTTAATTAAGATCAACTTCGGTTTTCTACAACCGGACATTAACAAATTCCCATCTGCCACATAACCGCTGGCACGGCTTTGAAAGTTCAAACCTGCAGGGTGTCCCAACTTAGCCCATGATAAGCTCTCGCGATCAACGGCGAATAGACCTTCTCCCGGGAAGCCCGATCAGTCTCGAATCCGGCTACAAGACATTTCACAGCAATAAAACAAGTCCAGAAGACCTCCGGCGTGCCGACACCACGATAGTAGCCACGTATCTCGTCTCGTGCCACGACCGGATAAGCTAAGCGTCACAGGTACCGACGTAACCCAAGTTGCCAAGGGATGGTCCCAAGACGGTGTTTAGTTTGGACCAACGCTTAGACAAGCATCGCCCGGGGGTAAAATAAAGATGACCCTCGGGATGCGCGACTCCCAAGGGAAAAAGGCTAGGTGAGGCAAATGTAAAACCAATGTTGGGCCTTGCTGGAAAAGTCTTATTCAAAGCGAACTGTCAAGGGGTCCCATAAATCACCCGACCGCGTTAGGGACGCAAAATCCGGGAACATAACACCGATATGACGGAAACTAGGCGGCAAGAGTGGAACAAAACACCGGGCATAGGGCCGAGCCTTCCACCCTTTACCAAGTATATAGATGCATTAATTAAATAAGATATATTGTGATATCCCAACAAGTAAACATGTTCCAACAAGGAACAACATCTCCATGTTCCAACAAGGAACAAACTTCAGCTTCACCTGCAACTAACAACGCTATAAGAGGGGCTGAGCAAAGCGGTAACATAGCCAAACAACGGTTTGCTAGGAAATGATGGTTAGAGGTTTGACATGGCAATGTGGGTGGCATGATATAGCAAGTGGTAGGCATCGTAGCATAGGCATAGCAAAAGAGCGAGCAACTAGCAAGCAAAGATAGAAGTGATTTCGAGGGTATGGTCATCTTGCCTGAAATCCCGCAAGGAAGAAGATCAAGTCCATGAAGAGGACAAACGGGCGTAGTCGAACGAATACTCACAACTCCGGAACGAAACCGAAGCTAACGAGAGAAGCAAACCGGAAAGAAGCAAACAACATAGTAAAACAACCATCACATAAACATGGCATGATGCGCAAACAAGTATGATGCATGTCCGGTTTAAATAGCATGGCATGGCAAAGTGCAACAAACAACACTACAAGTTAAGTGGAGCTCAATAAGCAACGGGTTGCATATTGACAAAACACCACAACACTTATTTAGTTCTCTCTTGATTAGGTACTCAACAATATTAAATGTTATTAAACATGGCAAGAGGTGAAGCATAAATAAACTAACTATTTAGGCAAGATTAAATGAGGCCGGAAACAACAACAACAATTCGGAAAATCCTCATGTGCAAATTATGGATTCGGTACTGATCTGCCCTAAACACAATTTTAATGTTGTTAAACAGCAAAATAAAGTGTACCATGTTAAACTAGGCATTTTCTACCCCATTTACATATATAATTTATTTAAAACCGAGCTACGGTTATTTAGTTATGAAATAAATCATTTTAGCATGGCATTTAAGCAAATTAATGCAAACAACAATTTTAAACATTTAAATGTTGTTATCATGATGCGGATGACATGTGCAAGTTTTATGCAATTTTATGAAAACGTTAACAAGAGCAATATGAAGCATTGTGTCACCGTGGTGGAAGAAAAGGGTGCCACGGCAACGAATCCGAAAATGGTGCCACGCAACATATCGGTTCCGACAGCTCATCGAGATGTCGGTGCAACAGAAAGCGTGAGCGTGTCATGCAAGAAGGTGGGGTGATCCCGGATTCCGGGTTCCCACGGAACGGTGGCATGGCAAAAGAGGGGCATCGCAAGGATGATTCGATCACGGTCGGTCATCTCGGTGGTTATACCTCCGAAGCGAGCAATCGGGACGGGTCGAGTTTCGTAGAGGGAAGTAGACGTTCAAGGGTCGTCGAGGGAAGTAGAGGAAGTAGTCGTTCTCGCGATGATCGCTGAGGGAAGTAGTGGTACACGGCGACGGTAGAGGAAGTAGTGTTTCACGTTCGTTTTCGAAGAGGTACTTGACGGGTCCGAATCCCTTCGGGGTTGTCGTGGTACTTGCGGTCTCGCGATGGTAGTCGTACACGGCATAGGGGGAAGTAGACGTTCATGTTCGATGGTAGTGGTACATCTCGTCATCGGAAGTAGTTGTTCATGTCCCGTGGATGTTCGGGTCCACGGGGTCTTCGAGGGTCGACGGTAGTGGTACACGTTTTCGTAGATGTTCGGATCGACGGTAGCGGTACTTGAAGAATCCCGAAACGGACTTGGCGTCTTCGGCGTAGGGGTACTTGTCGTTATCCACCTCGGGTGTAGTCGTTCCGTGTAGTCGAACTTGACGATCCGAGGGGTTACTTGGCGCATCACCGTAGTCGATCTTGGCATCTCGAAGGGTACTTGGCGTTCGGGTTCGGTGGACGCACGTATGTAGGTGAACTCGACGGGTCAACAACCTCCGGTACTTGGCGAAAACCTGAAGATAGCCTTGACGCCCCTGGTGTCTTCGCCTTGACGTGAAGTGGAGGCGGAGCAGAGGACCGGAGGCCGCAGGGACGCCGGATCCATCCGGGAACGGGCGGACGAGCTGGGCGGCTGGACTCGCCGCCGGAGGGGCGAACGGGTGGCGCCATGGCATCGGGCAGGGCTCCCGAGGTGGTGCAGGAGGCGCGAGGAGAGGGCATGAGGGGACGGCTGGGGCGCGAGCCGCAGCAGCGGCTCCGGGTCGACGGACGGGCTCTGTGGAGAGGTGGAGAAGGGCGGCGAGGACGGGCACCGGAGAAGGGACGGCGGCGGCTTGGAGAAGATCGGATCTGGTCTGGCGCTCTGGTGGAGCTCGTCGGCGACGAGGAGGCCACCGGGGTCCGCCTGGTCGTTGACGAGGGCGACGGGATCGGGTTGATATCGGCGAGAGGGTCGGGTCTGGTGCTCGAGAGCTCCTCTCCTCGGCCCGGGCGACGAGGGTTTGGCGAGGAGGCGCGGATCGAGAAGGAGGCGGGTTCAAGGCCATGGGAGAAGGGATCGAGCGAGTGGGGCGACGAGGGATCGGGCAGGGGTATCGGCGCTGGAGGGAGATGGGAGAGAGATGGCTGCGGGCTAGGGTTAGGAAGGGGCGGCTGGGCCATGGGCCTTGGGCCGGCGCAGAAGATTGGGAGGCCCCGGCCTGGTGGAAGAGAAGAATGGCCAGGGGCCGGCTTAGATGGGCTGGCCTGGGCTGGCTGGCTCTCTCTCACTAAAAAAAAGAAAAGAGAAAAGAAAGAAACGAAGATTAAGAAAGAAAAGAAAGAGAGGTTAGAGGAAGAAGTTGGACATGGGGATAATTTTCCCGGACTCACAAAAATATGAGGAATTTAACAAAAATGGCCCGAGGATTTTTGGTGGAACTCCGGAAAATGACAGAATAATAATGGCAAGGTTTGGAGACCAAACTTGAAGTAGAAAGGGCATTGGAATTTGCAAGTGTGTTATGGTGAATTCCAAATAATGGAATATTTTTAATATAGCTCCCTAATATTGGGAGGATATGTTATAAAGAGAAATCACCATGTGAATCCCTCGGTTTAAATGGATCGAAAAATCCATACAATTTATTTAGAAGAGTTTTTAAAAAATAATGATATGATGGCATGATGAGATGATGCAATGCAAGAGATGACATGATGAATGCACAAACAAAACAAATCACATGGCAAAACTCGGAAACCCTGGAAGGCAACTGAAGCTCCGGTCTTGGGGCGTCACAACACTCCACCACTACGAGAGGATCTCGTCCCTAGATCTAGGATGGCACCGGAGAAAAGCGGGAGAGGAAGAGGTAAAACAAAGTTGCTTCTTTGACAAACGAATGAAACCAATGAACCTCGAGAGGTTGAAAACTTGAAAGAAAGAAAACAACGAAGATGAACAAAGTTGAAAACACTCTGTTAGAAAAGAGGAACAAGGGATACGACGAAAACCAAGAGGTTTAGTGATAAGATAGATACTGAAACCACTCCGGTTAAAACTAGATAGACAAAGAATAAGATTGATAAAATTTGGGCAGCACTCCGACTGAAAATGGAAGGAATTGAACATGATCTTGACAAGATGGGGGGGATACTTGATGAAAGAAAAGAGGATACTTGATGAGATCAACAAGACACTACCTCCGAAACTATTGAAAGAATGGCACAAGGGGTAAGAAAGATTTCGGACAGCTCTCCGGTCGAGGAAGCAGGCAAAACTTGATAAGATGAGAGAACTCGAATGAAAACATAACACTCCGGTTAAATGGATAAGCAAGAAAAAGAACATGATCTTGACAAAAGAAGATGATGGGTCGAAGAGAGCAACATCACAATGCCTCCGAAAGAAAAATTGAAGATAGGTCGTTGGAATAAAGGAATGGAGAAGAAAATGACAACTTCTGCCACAAATGAACTTGGAAAAGCACCCTTGCAAAGAAGAATTGAACGGAGTTGTTGGAAAACCAACAACGAAATGAATAAGCTTGTAGTGGGCTTATGGAAACATCTCCACATTATGAGGTGAGCTTCTGCCACCAACGGAAACAAATAATTGGATTGATATCAACAAGGAGACAAGAAACTTATTTCACCGGGAGGACAAATGAAGAACTTGGGTCATTTATAAGCACCATAGATAGCAACAATCCTTAGGGAAAGCTTTAGGTGAAATATAGCCCAAGATAAGTCCAATGAAGAGATTGATGGATTTAAAATACCTCATTCTTGACAACATGTGAATCATGAAACACGAACTCAAATTGTCGAGAATGACATAACACCATCTCAAGAGATAAGGTAGAAAGAATTGCACTTCGGAATGCAAGAAGAAGAATGCTTGAACTCCTCAAAACAAAACATGTGTTGGAAACCATGTTTATTTTTGAGTATAGCTTGGCGAAACATAGCTTCGAGAGGAATCTTGAAGAACAATTGACGAATGAAAGGAATCCTTGACGAACCACCATGTAGAACCTCCATGATAAACTCCGGTAACCAAAAGGGTGATAGAAAGAAAGAGAAGTTGAAAACACAAGGTGAAGCCTTGCAGTGATAAGATGAAGCTTTGAAATGATATAACCGAGAAAAGTTGGAACTCCGGAAAGAAAAGATGAACAAATGAAATCAAGAATTTTGATGATCCTCCGGAATAAGGAATTGAACTTACTCGATGAAACAAGAATAAGAATTACATTATGCTCATCCTTCACCAATTAAATTGATGACAAGAAATGGATTTGGCATACTACTTATTCTCGTAGAAAGGATTAAGATAGATATGGCGCGAACTTGAGAAGGTATTGATGGAACCACCCGTGGGATTTGGGAAGAACGAATGAATCTATATGATAACGAAGGAAGAGAACTCTTGAACAAACCACCATGATAATTGAGAATGAACGTAGCAAAGGCACAATTCACCGGGAAGAATTGTAAAACGAATAAGGATGCCTGACAAAATTTAGATACATTAGAACGAAGAGATCATGAACTGATTAGAGGATATTTCGACGATGCACCGGTGAGATTTGGAAAAACCAGAGTTGAACGCTTGAATGAATAATTCTGAGATGATGGGCTTCGAAGAATCAAACTGAAAAGACTCCTGAAATGCTCCGGGTGGGTTAAAAGAATTCTCACAATCAAAACAATTATGAGGATGGCACGAAGCTAGAACCATGAATCTTGAAGAGAAAGAAGCGAGATTTAAGAGAAATTCTTCTTCGGTCTTCAAAATTCGAGAATGACGACGAGAAACACCATCATGAATTGTTGAGGTACTCCGGAATGAAAATTAGAAAGGTTGAACCAACGATGAAAGAATTTGAAAGATCTTGGAGAAGACATTTGACTGATGATAATTCATTCTTACGTCAAACTTTGCAAAGAATTTGAGAATAGCTCCAGGAAAATAAAAGAGTTAGGTAAGATCCTGGGAAAAGACCTGTGGGTTAGGGCCCACTCAAAAGAACCACCGTTGAACAATTGTTTGAAATAGATATTGCACCGGTAGAGTTAAATGGCTTGAATGAGATAGCATCCTCAAAAGAACTTGAGTGAATTGAGAATGGAAACTAGAATCTTCTGAGATATCTTCAACACTCCGGAACAATTGAATAGCGAGAAGTGGAAAAATTAAGAGGTGCACCGGCATGAGAAAACATTTGAAACGATGAAAAGAATACGATCACACTGAAAACTTGACTTAAATCCACCGGAGAAGAAAATTAGAATGGACCAATGATAAGGTTAAAGCTTCCTTAGCGTCTTCATGAGAAATCACCGGATAAAACAATAAAGGAAAAGAATGAAGAAACTTCACTCAATAAAAATGGATACTTGATTAAGAAATCTGAGTCCTTGAAGAAAAAAGGGGTGGGAGGGCGGGAAAACAAAACAACTTGGGTCGGATGAAACGAACACCGTTGAGAAAAAGCTTAGAATTGATCTCGCAAATGTTGAAATGATCGAATCCACTTAAAGAGAAGCACGCCGATTGAGAAAAGAATTGACATGACAAGCTCAGTGATCAAGAAGGATTAGTATTCACATAGCAATATGAGAACACCATTTAGGAAAAGTATGGAATCAACACTTGGCATTGAAGCAACTTGAATACCACAAAACGGAACAACAAAAAACAAAGGATTTGGCTTGCAGAATAAGCCGGAAACAAACACATGATAGAGATTTCGCCCAAAGTGTTCGTGGTGGGGCCCACACGGACACGACGTATAGCGGACGTCATGAATGACAAACAAGACGTCCCCGAATCAGCATAGCCAAGGATTCTTTAAGACGCCTCGCGACCATCAGAATCGACCGTGAATGGGCGGACCACTAGACGTTGAACCCCAATCTCAAATCATACATCCGCCGGAAAGAATATCCCGTAAGCTACTAGAATTCCCACCTATAAACTCCCGAAACTTTCTGGTTATGCAATCTGGTGTTGGGGATACAGGGACACAAAATATATCACCCAAACTAACAATACCTAGATCCATTGTATCCATCCGTCAACACATAACCAAGAAATCCTCGGAAATCGTGTACCTCGACCTTGAAAAACATCCGTTATACAAGTCATGGCAATACTCCCGACTCGCCACAAGATCTTTGGCTATCAGGTTATCTCACCAACAACTGCACAAAAGAGATTTCGATGTCGGCAAAACTCGGTATTCCAGAATCGCAACGATAAAATTGTGACGACAACACCTCGGAGCTCAACTCCCGGGACACCGCCACAACCCCTAAATGTCGAGGCACCAAGAACAATGTTCTCGCCACAAAACCATCGAACGATTCCAAGATACCCACGTGATCCTAATTTTTTTGTGAAATTTGAGGAGAGAAGAGTCAAAACTCACGTCGGGATACCTCACCAGAGCGACGAAGGGACTGGGGAGTAAAAAGAATCCTACTCTTCGATATATATAATCCTAAGACTCAAAACATTTTCCATTCTAGACTCAACAACGCCAGCAAACAATCAAGTAGGGAGCTCCTAAGTCGGGGAAGGCTCTGATTACCAACTTATAACGCCCTCGATGCGGCTATATCTCCCACGTGTCGAAGCACGACTTAGAGGCATAACCGCATTGAAAGCAATGTCGCAAGTGAGGTAATCTTCACACAACCCATGTAATACATAAGGAAAAGAGATACATAGTTGGCTTACACTCGCCACTTCACACAATACATGAGTAAAACATTACATCATACAGATACAATCAAGGTCCGACTACGGAACCAAAATAAAAGAAGACTACCCCAAATGCTACACAGATCCCGATCGTCCCAACTGGCTCCACTCTCGATCAAGCTCAAACGAAACAACACAAAGAACAAGATCTTCATCGAGCTCCTCCTTGAGCTCGGGTCCATCACCTGCACGGTTTCATCGGCACCGCAAACTGGTTTTGGAAGTATCTGTGAGTCACGGGACTCAGCAATCTCACACCCGCGAGATCAATACTATTTAAGCTTAAAGGTAGGACAGGGTAGTGGGGTGGAGCTGCAGCAAGCGACTAGCATATATGGTGGCTAACATACGCAAAAGAGAGCGAGAAGAGGAGGCAAAGCACGGTCGAACAACTATGATCAAGAAGTGATCCTAAAGCAACCTACGTCAAACATAACTCCAACACCGTGTTCACTTCCCGGACTCCGCCGAGAAGAGACCATCACGGTTACACACGCGGTTGGTGTATTTTAATTAAGATCAACTTCGGGTTTTCTACAACCGGACATTAACAAATTCCCATCTGCCACATAACCGCGGGCACGGCTTTCGAAAGTTCAAACCCTGCAGGGGTGTCCCAACTTAGCCCATGATAAGCTCTCGCGATCAACGAAGGAATAGACCTTCTCCCCGGGAAGCCCGATCAGTCTCGAATCCGGCTACAAGACATTTCACAGCAATAAAACAAGTCCAGAAGACCTCCCGCGCGCCGACACCTCGATAGTAGCCGCACAGATCTCGCCTCGAGCCACGACCGGATAAGCTAAGCGTCACAGTACCGACGTAACCCAAGTTGCCAAGGGATGGTCCCAAGACGGTGTTTAGTTTGGACCAATGCTTAGACAAGCACCGCCCGGGGTAAATAAAGATGACCCTCGGGATGCGCGACTCCCAAGGGAAAAAGGCTAGGTGAGGCAAATGTAAAACCAATGTTGGGCCTTCTTTGGAAAAGTCTTATTCAAAGCGAACTGTCAAGGGGTCCCATAAATCACCCGACCGCGTTAGGGACGCAAAATCCGGGAACATAACACCGATATGACGGAAACTAGGCGGCAAGAGTGGAACAAAACACCAGGCATAGGGCCGAGCCTTCCACCCTTTACCAAGTATATAGATGCATTAATTAAATAAGATATATTGTGATATCCCAACAAGTAAACATGTTCCAACAAGGAACAACATCTCCATGTTCCAACAAGGAACAAACTTCAGCTTCACCTGCAACTAACAACGCTATAAGAGGGGCTGAGCAAAGCGGTAACATAGCCAAACAACGGTTTGCTAGGAAATGATGGTTAGAGGTTTGACATGGCAATGTGGGTGGCATGATATAGCAAGTGGTAGGCATCGTAGCATAGGCATAGCAAAAGAGCGAGCAACTAGCAAGCAAAGATAGAAGTGATTTCGAGGGTATGGTCATCTTGCCTGAAATCCCGCAAGGAAGAAGATCAAGTCCATGAAGAGGACAAACGGGCGTAGTCGAACGAATACTCACAACTCCGGAACGAAACCGAAGCTAACGAGAGAAGCAAACCGGAAAGAAGCAAACAACATAGTAAAACAACCATCACATAAACATGGCATGATGCGCAAACAAGTATGATGCATGTCCGGTTTAAATAGCATGGCATGGCAAAGTGCAACAAACAACACTACAAGTTAAGTGAAGCTCAATAAGCAACGGGTTGCATATTGACAAAACACCACAACACTTATTTAGTTCTCTCTTGATTAGGTACTCAACAATATTAAATGTTATTAAACATGGCAAGAGGTGAAGCATAAATAAACTAACTATTTAGGCAAGATTAAATGAGGCCGGAAACAACAACAACAATTCCGGAAAATCCTCATGTGCAAATTATGGATTCGGTACTGATCTGCCCTAAACACAATTTTAATGTTGTTAAACAGCAAAATAAAGTGTACCATGTTAAACTAGGCATTTTTCTACCCCATTTACATATATAATTTATTTAAAACCGAGCTACGGTTATTTAGTTATGAAATAAATCATTTTAGCATGGCATTTAAGCAAATTAATGCAAACAACAATTTTAAACATTTAAATGTTGTTATCATGATGCGGATGACATGTGCAAGTTTTATGCAATTTTATGAAAACGTTAACAAGAGCAATATGAAGCATTGTGTCACCGTGGTGGAAGAAAAGGGTGCCACGGCAACGAATCCGAAAATGGTGCCACGCAACATATCGGTTCCGACAGCTCATCGAGATGTCGGTGCAACAGAAAGCGTGAGCATGTCATGCAAGAAGGTGGGGTGATCCCGGATTCCGGGTTCCCACGGAACGGTGGCATGGCAAAAGAGGGGCATCGCAAGGATGATTCGATCACGGTCGGTCATCTCGGTGGTTATACCTCCGAAGCGAGCAATCGGGACGGGTCGAGTTTCGTAGAGGGAAGTAGACGTTCACGGGTCGTCGAGGGAAGTAGAGGAAGTAGTCGTTCTCACGATGATCGCTGAGGGAAGTAGTGGTACACGGCGACGGTAGAGGAAGTAGTGTTTCACGCTCGTTTCGAAGAGGTACTTGACGGGTCCGAATCCTTCGGGTTGTCGTGGTACTTGCGGTCTCGCGATGGTAGTCGACACGGCATAGGGGAAGTAGACGCTCATGTTCGATGGTAGTGGTACATCTCGCCATCGAAGTAGTTGTTCATGTCCCGTGGATGTTCGGGTCCACGGGTCTTCGAGGGTCGACGGTAGTGGTACACGTTTTCGTAGATGTTCGGATCGACGGTAGCGGTACTTGAAGAATCCCGAACGGACTTGGCGTCTTCGCGTAGGGGTACTTGTCGTTATCCACCTCGGTGTAGTCGTTCCCGTGTAGTCGAACTTGACGATCCGAGGGGTTACTTGGCGCATCACCCGTAGTCGATCTTGGCATCTCGAAGGGGTACTTGGCGCTTCGGGTTCGGTGGACGTGCACGTATGTAGGTGAACTCGACGGGTCAACAACCTCCCGGTACTTGGCGAAACCTGAAGATAGCCTTGACGCCCCTGGTGTCTTCGCCTTGACGTGAAGTGGAGGCGGAGCAGAGGACCGGAGGCCGCAGGGACGCCGGATCCATCCGGGAACGGGCGGACGAGCTGGGCGGCTGGACTCGCCGGCCGGAGGGGCGAACGGGTGGCGGCCATGGCATCGGGCAGGGCTCCCGAGGTGGTGCAGGGAGGCGCGAGGAGAGGGCCGCGGGGACGGCTGGGGGCGAGGCCGCAGGCAGCGGCTCCGGGGTCGACGGACGGGGCTCCAGGAGAGGTGGAGAAGGGCGGCGAGGACGGGGCACCGGAGAAGGGACGGCGGCGGCTTGGAGAAGACTGGATGCGGGCGCGGCGCTCCTGGTGGAGCTCGTCGGCGACGAGGAGGCCACCGGGGGGTCCGGCCTGGTCGTTGACGAGGGCGACGGGGATCGGGTTCGGCATCGGCGAGAGGGTCGGGTGCAGGTGCTCGAGGAGCTCCTCTCCTCGAGCGCTCGGGCGACGAGGGTTTGGCGAGGAGGCGCGGGATCGAGAAGGAGGCGGGTTCGGCGCTGCGGGAGAAGGGGATCGAGCGAGTGGGGCGACGAGGGGATCGGGCAGGGGGTATGCGGCGCTGGAGGGAGATGGGAGAGAGATGGCTGCGGGCTAGGGTTAGGAAGGGGCCGGCTGGGCCATGGGCCTTGGGCCGGCGCAGAAGATTGGGAGGCCCCGGCCTGGTGGAAGAGAAGAATGGCCAGGGGCCGGCTTAGATGGGCTGGCCTGGGCTGGCTGGCTCTCTCTCACTAAAAAAAAGAAAAGAGAAAAGAAAGAAACGAAGATTAAGAAAGAAAAGAAAGAGAGGTTAGAGGAAGAAGTTGGACATGGGGATAATTTTCCCGGACTCACAAAAATATGAGGAATTTAACAAAAATGGCCCGAGGATTTTGGTGGAACTCCGAAAATGACAGAATAATAATGGCAAGGTTTGGAGACCAAACTTGAAGTAGAAAGGGCATTGGAATTTGCAAGTGTGTTATGGTGAATTCCAAATAATGGAATATTTTTAATATAGCTCCCTAATATTGGGAGGATATGTTATAAAGAGAAATCACCATGTGAATCCCTCGGTTTAAATGGATCGAAAAATCCATACAATTTATTTAGAAGAGTTTTTAAAAAATAATGATATGATGGCATGATGAGATGATGCAATGCAAGAGATGACATGATGAATGCACAAACAAAACAAATCACATGGCAAAACTCGGAAACCCTGGAAGGCAACTGAAGCTCCGGTCTTGGGGCGTCACAACTCTGTGCTTGGAGGCCCAACAGAGCCTACAAGAATAGAAGTTGTGTAGTAGACATCAAGAATTTGGGCAACCTAGATTCTAGGCCTGAATTCGGGCAAGCATCCGACCAGAGCTACTGATATCAACCAAAGGCACATCTGGAGGGATGACCGAATTTCATGTGGATAAGTTTATCTTAAGGAGCTTTCCCTTGGAAGTTTTGGTGGCACTTTTGGAGGGAACTGAGGCGTTCTTCAGGGCATGTCAAGGGACTAGGGATCAACTCTGAGATCATCATTTGCCCCCTCTTTGTAATACAGCTTTCTTAAGACTCGATCAAAGGGAAAGCATGCATAATTTAAATGTGTAGTCTTTCTTACCTCTCTTAGAATAGGAGGAGGTCATCATCGACCTTTACTTTCAACCTTTCGGACTAATACATGTCCATGTACTTTGTAATCATGGTTAGTCCTCTAACCATGTGTCATTTACACTAAAACCCACATAGGGAATTAGATATTCTTTCATATGCCCTCTGGTATAAGCTTTTCAGAAAACCCAAAAGGCCTTGGATTTCTGGATACCTTAACGTTGCAAATGGATATTTCCAAGCATGGTGCTACTAAACCACCCAATTACTGACACACATGCAATAAGAAACCCAGAACTTGTAGGATATCAACAGTATTGCTAGCCGAGGAGCCATCAAGTAGAGAGGTGGATCTAGACTCAGACCTATAGAGGTTCACCACAAGATGTAGAACTCTTTGAATGTTTTTTAGACCATTACATGAAAAGGGTTATGCTATTTGATTAACTATTAGGTAATTGTTTTTCATAGGACCGCACGTCCATCCTCTTAGGCCTATACGGCCTCGCCCATGCCTATTAGGTAATTGTTTTTCACAGGACCGGATGTCCATCCTCCGAGGCCTATACGCCCATGCCTCTAACTAATCCACATCTTATACACCATACTTATATACAAAATGGCCTTGATCTATAGTACATCTAGCAGATTTATTGATACATTGATTTTGAGAACATGTTAATATTACTATTATTTGGAATCTAAATACTTAGTACTAGGTACGATGATTAGGATCAAGCTTTATCAGTCCTCCTACCTCGCGCATTGCATGTGTTCATCCCAAACATCAAACAAAATTACTGCGCAGCAAAATTGTTGATGATATTTTTTTATCTGACCATGCACACTTGACTTCAATGCATTTCTACTACATGTATCCGAATATAATTTTTGTCGTGTAGTGCATTGGGTATATTTATCCTACTAAAACAAACAATCACTAAAATAATATTTGGCTAGCTCATGTCAAAACAATGACAATACAATACCAGTATGTGATCGTCCAATACATATTATTGCAATAAAATATATGCATGGTAATATAGAAGGATAAAGCATATTATATAGTTTTTAGTATATGAACCATATATCAAGACTAGAAGTGTTTCTCAAAAAGTAAAACTGGAAGTATTAAATATTAAGGTTTGTTCCAAGCCGATTAAAAGAAGCATTCAACATTGGTGCTCTTGGCTAGAGGGCAGCAAGTGGGATGGTGAATTGCATTGGCGTGTCAAGTGTTGGTCACTTGAAGGGTCATTAGGGTGTAATAGAGTTGGATAGTATGATGAAGAAATTCCTTTCGATTCCAGTTTCTACAAAGTTTTGTCATAAGGTAGTGAAGACCACCGATGAGTACCAAATTGATCGGGAGTAATGAGTAGTTGTGTCATACATTGACGAACGCATATAGCATACCTGTGACTTCGGTGGATAATTAGTTGGTGTCGGAGAACACTCGTTAATGTTTGAAGGAGGCCGGGTTCGGTTGTACATCAATGACTTCTCTAGATTCGGTGACATCGGTGTTCTTGGTGGGTATGTTGGTGATGCTGATATTTCTAGAAAGTAAGCCAGTGATGTTGGCGAATATGTCTCTTGAGGTGAAGGTGGCTCCTGCAATCCTGGTAAGTACACCGATGAAAAGGGCAAAATTTCTTTAGCTGGACTTGGTGGATTTTGTGAGTAATCTGGCGATGTTGGCGGATATGGCACATAACATGGAGAATATGGTGGGCTTAGTACTAGTGTTGGTTGCTCCAATATTGTCTTTTTAGGTGAAGGTGCATCCTGCATCAATTCGGGTTAGTATGCTGATGAAATTGATATAAATTCTTCAGGTGGATGTGGTGGTTCTAGTGAGTAATCAGGCGATGTTTACAAATTTGGCATGAAATATGGATCGTGAGAGATGGATAATATTGTGACTTTGTGAGCTTGGTGGTGGTGTCGGTTGCTCTTTCCATCCATGATGATTCTGGGGTTTTTCCTGGGAGGGGAATCTTCTTACCGACATGGACTTATTGGAAGCAGTATGCTTATGTAGATCTAGATTTGATGTTGAATTCCTCCCTTCCTTTCTCTATGGATGAAGATTTGAGTTGTGAGCTAGTAGTATTTTAGGATGCTAGGTGGGAAGGTGGAGAAACAATGGAAACTGTGATTGGGATTTAGCGAAAGAGGTGAGCTAGAGGAAGGTGAATCATGCCTTATCAATAGGGACGACATGGAGCCATCATGTTGAAATGTGGCAAGTGAGATGCGTGGCGGCGGTGAGTGGTTCAAGATGGGTTGCGGCGGATGGTCTCTAGGGTTATAGTTTAGAGGAGGGTTACTGAGGAATATATAGTTGGAATGAGAAACCATTAGGATCTATATCCAAGGGATATGTTTGGCCCACTCTAGTAGTTTCTAGCCCATACA